>JAWNKZ010000041.1:9730000-10055000 GCA_035041615.1 Drosophila anomalipes | reverse complement strand
ATTTATAAACATTTCTTATTCTTGTTTAATTTTAATTTAATTTATTTTCATCAATTTCTTACTTATTGTATTTTAAATTAAATAAATAAACAAAATCTACGAGCATTCAACCAGCTGTCAAAAAGCTTATTTTTCATTATGTTAACTGCTATTGCAGCAAATAAGTCTGTTAGGCGTTAATTACATATCTGTTTACATATGCTTATATATATGTCAAAGAAAGCAGCTGTTAGCAAGCATCTGTTAACAGTCTAACTCTGCAAATTACAGACAATTTGTTTTTATGTAACAACTTAACAGCACCCCAAACTGTGCAGCCTCAAAACTGCTTCAGTCTGCTAACAGACAAAAGCTTTGCACATATTAACATACGTATGTCTAGACTTAACATAACACTAACACTAACTGCTGCTAGCGAATCCTTTTTAAGAACTACGCCCATGTTGACAGTTAGTCAGTAGAAGCTTTTGCAGCTGGCTCCACTCCGGCTGTATTTCTAACTGAACGTCAGCTAGTCTGGCTTGAAATCCATGCTTCATGCTCTCCTTACCCCCGCTCCTACTTCTTAACCACCTTTCTTTTCTTCTATGTTGTTCTTGTGCTTCTTCTTCTTCTTCATGCTCGCATCTCAGCTGGGAACAACTTTTTGCTGCTCGGCTCTTTGGCTTGCTGCTGCTGTGGCTGCTGTGGCTGCTGCGGCGGCTGCTGCTGCGTGTTGCATTTTCCTTGTTCCTTGGAATTTCTCAGCATTTCTAATACTTAATTATTTGTGCGCGTTTCGCAAGCGTTTTACGTGCGTTTATGCAAGCACTCGCAAACAGTAAAGATTCTCTGCCCGCTCCGCTGCTGCTCCACTTATGCAACAGCAAAAGACAACCAATCAAAAGTTCACCTTCAAAACTGCACTCAGCACATTTTCCATATACATATGTATATTAAGTATATATACATATATATATATATATATGCATATAGACTTTATTGTATTGTATTTTTAGTCGGTCGAAAGTCTTTTGGAAAATGTTTGTTCCATTTATGCTTCGAACATTTTGGCAGCCACTTTAACTAAATAAAATGGATCGGAATACAACATGGAGTATTTTTAGCGCTGCTGCTATTTGTATCATGTCTAAATATTGTCTAAATTGTGATACCCTGTACGCATTCAAAGTGGGTATTCTGAAGTGCTGCAAAGTAAGCAACTCTGTCCGCCTTGCAGTCTGTCTGAATCGAGACAATTTATTATATATTATCGATCAAATGAATTAAACTTGATCGGTGCGGGGTATACGAGGTACATACATATATACATATATATTCCTAAATTGAAATTGAAGTGCTCATCCAAAAAGATGGATGGACAGACAGCGCTGGCTGTTGATCCTGATCAAGAATATATATATAAGAATATGTTGAGGATGTAAAATGCTCAAAAGTTGATAGTCGAATCATCACAAGATAACATTCGATATCGCACCGATCAGTGGAACTAACAAAAACGGTTACAATTCGAATCAATAAAATGTTGATTTAACTTTAACTTTTGCTTTTTTTTGCAATATGAAAAGACGCACCAAGACTGCTGCGACTATTTCGATCAGTAGATTATTCATATATATATATATATAAATAATATATTGTTATCGAGGAAATGATGTCTGTGGAAGCCAGTCGAAATTAAATGATTTTTATTCCACATTTTCTACACAGTTTCATCCAACTTGATAAATCAAAATCTAAAAGTTAATTTTATAATTGTTTATTATGCAACTGATGAATAAAATTGAGAAGAAAATAATAAAAAATAATAATAAATAATAATAAAAAGTCTAAACTGAAAGAAAATGAATATATTATATATATTGTTAAGTCGATTTGAAAGATAAATAAAATAATAAGAAATCAACTTTTGAGTATTTTTTGAGCATTTTGTTTAATTGATTTAATTGATTAATAACAAACACAAGTTAAGCAGATAATATTGGCCTGATTAAAGCCTATATATATATATATATATATTAATAATTTAGCTAACTGTACTTTTGGCTTATTATATATATATATATATATGTATATCTATATATTATTATATGGCTAACAACACTTTTGAATATGATTTGTGAAAATTTGCATGCATTGCTCGCCAGCAAATCATTGTCAGCAGTTGTTGTTGTTGTTGTTGTTGTGGCATGCAACATGCGCATCTAATCGACTTACAAATGCGAGCAGAATGCGTTAAGGAGGCGACTCCTTCGCTCAGGTGTCTAATTGGGCGCTGGGGGTGACAATGAAGCACTTAACCAGCCAGTTGGCTGGCTGACTGACCGGTTGCCCAGTTTGTCACCTGAGGCAGTTGCAAGTCGCCAGTTGTTAGTTGTCAACACACTCGCAAAATAAAATCTAAATAAATATAAAGAAACCCATTTTCATATCTAAATTCCAAGTGGGTTTTTTTAATATTTAAAAGTGAAATAATTTATATATCTATTTATCAGCTCACATTTATGATATTTATTAGCTCAAATCAGCAAGCTAATTTCCACTTTTATGTTAATTATTGTGTAAATTCGGCATCATTTTTTGCAGTGCATTCGCAACGCCAACGCGCTGTGGCAAAGTCAAAAACTTTGTTACCAATTGCCAATTGGCAGAAGGCAAAACTCGCAAAATGTTTTTGTGTTTTTTGTTTTTGTTTTTGTTTTTGTTTGTTTTTTTTTGCAGCTCATGAATAACACATAAGGATCGGGATTGGCATTGGGATTGGGATTGGGATATGGATACGGATTGGGATTGGATATGGAATCGCTGCTCGCTGCTCGCTGCTCGTGTTGCGTTACAATTTAAATAAAATGAGCCCAACAAAAGGAAAAGGGTTTCTTCTTTTATTTGTGGCAAGCAGCGACTGCGTGTCTTTCTGAGTGTGTGTCTGTGTGTGTGTGTGTGTGTTGGTGTTGCATTCAATTTACCGTTTGTCGCACAGGAAACAAAAGCACCGCTACAATCATAAAACGATTAACAGGTCGTGACCATTTCACCTGATTTTCAACAACAACAACAACAATCACACAACAAAAAAAAACTCATTTGCATGCAAAAGCTGTTGGCCCAGAGAAGAAGTCAGTTAAGAGTCGGTGGCGAGCTGGGGGCTGGTGTGGTAATGGGTGGGTGGGTGTACAACAAGTGCAGCCGCGACGACAAGTGTGACACTCTGCGGCAGGCAGCTTAACGGAAGTTATATCCGCACCCCCCGCCCCCTGCCACGCCCCCCACTGCCAATCACACACTTCACAGTTCCCTTCCGACTGACCAGTTAGAATTTCCTTTCAGCATTTTAAGTAGTCAATTTATATATATATAGATATATATATATATATATGTGTGTGTGCGTGCTTTGCATGCCACTTGGCTAATGATAACGATAAGACAACCTTAACTCCCCCCCTCCCCCTTCCCGCTGGCAACTCCATTTCAGCTCTTGGCTGACTGACGTCAGTTTTGCGGTTTCGGCTGCTTCGGCTACAAATTAGAACAGAATTATCCCACGCATCTCGGATAATGTACGCGAAATGCTTGATCGATTGCCAGTGATCGATAGTTGTTGTTGTTGTTATTGTTGTTGTTGTTCTTGTTGTTTTCTGTTGTTTGTTGTTGTTGTTGTTGTTGTTGCTACTGTTGCCTTGCCCCGAGCAAAAACTGACAACAACTTCGCAGACGACAACGACGACGACGACGACGACAACAACGTTGATCGTCAGGACAGACAGACAGACAGACAAACGGACAGACAGACAGACAGACAGACAGACAAACAGACAGGCAACAGGCGAATGCAAGGCACAAGGCAATCAGCTAGTGATAAACCATTTATTTATACTTTCAACAGCTAAATTTAGCCGTTTTTTTGCTCGCATTTCAAATGAAAAACAGTTGTTTTTGACTAAGAAAGTTGGCTTTTCTAGTTAGAAATTTGAGCAATTTTTTTTAAATTAATTTCTAGTATATATTAACTTATTCAGTTTGTATTGCACATCATCTTTTTCCACTACATAATAAGCATTAAAAATGGAAAATACATTTCGAGAAAATTGCGTGAAAAAAATGCACTTGTAGAAGGTACTTTAAAATAATATAAATTAATATATTTAATATATATTTAAAGCATTGAATCTGCGAATCCATTAAGCATATATATATATATATATATATATTCTTGATTTGCAGCACTAGTCGAGTCGTTATAGCCAAATCAGGCGGATTTGCATCTGTTTGAATGAGTGAAACTCAAAGACTTTAAGAGCTGAAAACTTCTATTTTGGAATATAGCTTCTCGTAAATCCAGCGCAGATCAAGTTGATGTCATTTTATAGCCTTCCGATAGGAACTATAATTATAATTAATAATTAATTAAAGATTGACTGGATAAGTTTCATCAAGATCGAGTAAGAAGCACTCAAAATGAGAGCGAATCTTTCATTTGAAAACTTTTTCAATTGAAATTTAACATAAAACTAGAGTTTATCGGGATATATCTTTGTAGATATCTCTCGACTACCTACAAGTAGCCATTCACAAAAGTGGTTAACAAAAGCAATAGAAACTGCTGGCTAAATGGGCAGCACTGTGGGGCAGGCAGGCCGTGGCAAGCTGTGGCAGGCTGTGGCGCAGACTGCGGATCGACGATCGCTCAACAAATTTCAGCGCGTAGAACGGTAACTTATTTTTTTCCACTTATTGCCAGGCCAAGACGACAAGAGGCAGCCACAGCTTCTGTTGCCGCTTCGGTTGCTGCAACACGGCGATGTCTCCAGCCTGGCTGTGATAAAATGTGCGTAAAGTGATCAGTGGAAGACGTTCGAGGCACCAGCGACTTTTGCGAGTTGGGGTTAAAATTCTTCGACTTTTTTTTTTTTTTTTCTTCTTCTCTTTTTTTTTCATTTTATTTATTTTTTTTTTTTTTTATATATAGATATATTTTATTTAATTCCTTGTTGCTGGCAGTCGGCACTCGGCACTCGGCAGCATTTTAAAATTACAAGTATGTAATTTTGCTGAAATCAAGCGCTCATATGAAAATTCCAGCAGCGATCGATTCGATGCTGCACTCGATTTTTTAATTTGTGCCTGAAATCAGAGCAAAGTCCCAGAGAGAGAGAGAGTGGGGGGGTGCTGGAGGGGGAGGGGGGCGACTTGTGTTTCTCGCTTATCGCGCCCACTGTGCGCCGAGAGACAGAGCGAAATGTGATTCTGTGCACGTCGCTACACAAGGCATCCCAATCAGTCTGTGGCACTCTATGGCGTTTCTTCAGGTAAGGCACAGCGACAACCGTCTCCTTCGCGTCCCGTCCAGCGGCTCCTCGTTGCTGTGCTTCTCTCCTGGCAGCTCGTCATCATTATCTCTGCGCTGCCAACATCACAAATAATATGAAAAAAATACAAATAAACGAGAGAAAAAAAAATAAAAAAAATAAAAATAAAAACAATTGCAGCCCAGGCTGAAAGACAGACAGAAAACAGAGTTCGATGTCGTCTTCAGTTTCAGCTTCAGCTTCAGCTTCAGATCGAAGCTGCAAATAAACTATTTCAATCAATGCTGCGAGTCCAGTTCGGATCAGTTCTTTGCCCTCTCCCCGCTGCCGCTCCCGCTCCCTATCCCCCTCCCTCTACCTCTATCTCCCTCACTCCCTCTCTCTCTCTCTCTCACTCTCTCTCTCTCTTTCCCTCGGAAACCCATCGATCACATGCCAAAGTTATTTTTTGTGGCATTTTTTGGCTGCTGTCGCTTGAATACCATTTGTGGCACTCTCTGCGCAAAAGCGCACAATTTTTTTTAACTTAAAAATGAACGTAGATGTAAATTAACAACTATAAAAAGCTAAATTTAATAATTTGAAAATTTCTTAAGAAATTTGAAAAGAATTTTAAATATAGCTTGCAATTGGTGCTTATTTGCTCTTTTTATGTATCTCCTTTTGTGTTTTATTCTAAGTAGGCTAGCATTTAATTTAATTTGTAATTTTCCTATTCAAATTCCGGCAAATTCATTTAAATAAAGTTGAGCTTTTTAAATTGCGCGCGCAGCGTTTGCCGGCAAGCAGTGCAACACATGCTGCTTGCCGAGCTGCGTTGCCTTGAGCAATAGATGACGCTTTGCAAATGAAGCAGTGTTATTACTGCTTGACATAAGCAGTGTTTCAAGCAGTTTAGTTAATTGGCGGCTTTTTATATATTTAAAAATGTCGAAATAAGCTTTTTATGTTTTTAGTTAAATTTAAAGGAATTTACTAAAAGTGGTTAAAATAAATTGAATTTACTAGTCACCAAACAATATATTTCAGCACATATCTGGCATAAAGATTCCACATAATTACATATTATAGATTTCTTCATAATTATTTAATTGAACTCGAATCAATTGCAGTGTATTTAACACCATTTAAATGGTAAAGTTCATCGAACTCTTTTATGCTTTATGCATTTAGGTTTTGGTTTTGGTTTTGGCTTTTGGCAGAGAGCTCTTCTTCCATAGAAGGGCAGCCCATTCCTCATTCCCGTAGTGCTCAATCTGATGACGATGGTAATTTTTAATGCTGATGCTAAGCGATTCTACAATGAAAGTTTTATGTTTGTCGAATTGTTGAATGCACTTCGGCGAAAAGTTCCGAACGCAAATCAAAAATCGAAAAACAATTTTTTCAATTGAAACTCATCGAGTTGCAGTGCCGTGAGAATTTTGACAGCTCCAGATATGCGATACATATATATAAATATATATATATATGTATATACATATACACACTTGTGTATCGGGTTCAATGCGATCAGTTCGAGTTTGAGGAAGTAGAAAAACGTATCGCTTATTGGTGACTAACTGAAGAATCAAAGAAAACCCAACAAAGCCCAACAAAGACAAAGAACTTGCCTAGCACAGCTGAAAAGTAACTAAATAATATTAGAGCACGCTTAACGCATAGATACCCTGTAAACTATATAAATTGCATATTAGTATTTTAACTATCTTTATAAGTTATATATTATTTAGTTTATCTTAGATATATATATTTAACAACTAAATTGTATATTTTTGAGAGAATCTTTTACGTTTTCCAATAAAATATATGTGGCTGAAATAGCAATTATCGTTTTTTCTTAATAATTTGAATGCTTTTATTATAATAATCGTTGAAGACTTACCACTAATCTATTTTACTAAGCCAATTTGCTAATCTTGCTGACTCAACTGTTTTTATACTTTCAAAATCTGTTTGAATGTTTAAGTTTCTAGTTTCTTTAATCTAAAAGCTAATAAAAAATACAGTTTTTTTTTTGCTGTATTTTAATTGTATATAATCTGTCATTTTAAGATGTCGAATTACATTTTGTGCACTTTGTACAATCAGCTGTAAATGATTTCGAGTACAAATCGCTGTCTGCCGTCTGCTGGCAGCTTTTAGCCAGGTTAACTTGGCTTGTCTTGTCTCATTGGCCGAGTGCAATGAACGGGCAATTTGCGGTGTGATTCTTATTTGTTTTTGTTGTTTTTACTGCTTTCTGTGAATGCTATTTGTTTTTATTTTAGCGGCGCACGCGTTTTGTTTAATATTTTTTTACGCTTTTCTTATCAGTCGCTTGCCAAAAAAAAGCAGTAAAGAAGAAGAAGAAGAAGAAGGGTAGCGAATTGTGTTAAAGATTTGTTATAATTGTGAAGCATTGTTAGTAGTTATTTGTGGGTGTGTTTTATGTGTTGTGATTGCCACAGCAGCTGCTTGTTGTATGCTAAACACGCTTGCTGTGTGGCAAAGATAAGCGCTTATCGATTGATAAGCAAAAATGATGATTGGTTAACCCGCGTTAGTCAATTATATCAATTGTCAGTGGGGCAATAACAAAGGTGAGGCTTCGTCAATTACATGAATATTTTACATTTGTGCAATTTGCAATGCCACGCACAAGGAAGCAGAAACTGTGCAACAATGCTTGCATCACTTTACAATGCGCACATTGCAACACTGCGTGCAGTCATCGATATCGATATCTTCTTTCCGATATGTTCTGGGCATTGATGCTTTTGACTGATAAGTGACGGCAGCAATGAACGCTTATCGTTCACATGCAGCACATGCAGCGTATGAGTAACGGGTTGAGTATACGTAAAAAACAGAAAACAAAACAACAAAACGGTAAACGACAAATGCGCACACCTCAAAAAAAAAAAAACAACACAACTTGACCTAAATAGTCAGATTGAACGAAAGCGGGAGAGGGAGAGAGATACAGGGAGAGAGACATGGAGAGAAAGAGAGAGGGAGAGAGACTATGTGACGCCTTTTACAAATCGCTGCATTTAAATCAACAAAACTACGAAGCGTGCTAATTTTGATGTATTTCATAACAACATTTTAATTTAAATATAAGACGCAAGCGACAACAACAACAGCAACAGCAACGCTGCATATTACGTGAAAGCTCCCGCTTACGCTTAAGCTCTCACAATACTCTCACGCTCTTTGGCGCTCAGTCACGCATGCGCAACAGCAACAGCAACAGCAGCAGCAGCAACAACAACAACAACAGCAGCAGCAAAAGCGCTCAACTTAATTTTACTTCTAAACAGCAGGCAGCCTAAACACAAATCAAAGTGCGCAGGGCATTGCCGGGCAGGTGAGGGTGTTGGTGGGGGGCGTGCATTGCCGGCTGTGTTGTTGCGGGCGTGGTGCCTGCCTTGTCGTTCTTCTTGCTTGCCCGACTCCTCTTCTCCCACAAGAAAACAACAACAACAACAAAGAAAAGAAGAGAAAAAAACAAATAGAAGCAAACGAAAATGAAAGCGAGCGCACAGGCAAAAACCCGAAGTCATTTCGGCCGCAGCGACGTCGACAGCGGATCGTCGTTCGTTGTTTAGCTTTTAGTGTGTGCTTTTGTCTGCTGCGAGCGCTGCGCTCTGGTGACGTCACGAATTAGTAAAGGCAAACCGCTGTGTCATATCAAAAGATGGCGTGGTGAGCGTATATAATCAAATAAGAAAAGATCAATACTAATGGCTGCACATTGTGGATTATGCACGAGCTTAATTTGCATGAGTGAATCAAGCAGAACGTTCAACAGTCGCTTTATTAAAATTAGAAGACGTAAAAGCGTCATTGAGTGCAATATATTTATATAATAGGTACATATTTATTTATTTCATTAATTGTTGTTAATAAAATAAACGAAATTTGTATAACTTTTCTGATAATACATTTTAATGTTATATTTGAAAGAAATGCTGAGGCTTTTCAACACAGCAGTTTGACTTTATTCACCACACAAAACTAAGCACAACAACAACAACTTGCATGCTAAGTAAACTGCCTTGCAATGCCCTGTCCAATGCTGTTGTTGTTGTTGCTGCTGCTGCTGCTACTGTTGATTTTGGCGTTCCGTTGAGAGTAAAAGTGATTGGGAAAAACTTTTGCTTTTGCCTGCCGATCGTTTGCTTGTGCTCTCAATTGTGTTTGTGTGCTCTCTCTTTCTCTCCCTCTCCACTCTAGCTCTCTCTCTCTCTCTCTCCCTCTCTCGCGCTGTCTGTGCGCTTTGGCCTGACCACCATCCACAGGTAGTTGCTGTAAAAGCAGCGCAGTTAACGACGCTGACGACGACGACGAAGTCATTTTGGGGCTTTTTATGGCGCTTTGCTCTCTTTGCATGTATGTGCGTGTGTGTGTGTGTGTGTGCTTGAGTTGCTTCTTGTCCGTTGCTGTTGTTGGTGTTTATTTTTCGACCGTCGCCGTCGCTGTTGTCGTCGCTGCTGCGTTTGCGTCTCATTTTCTTTGCGCTGCTGCTGCTGCTGCGCTAAAGACTTTTGTCACAGTTACAATTTACCAATTGTAAGCAGCGGACGTGAAGCGCGCAAACCACTAAACAAAAAAAAAAGAAGAAAAACAGCAAAAGCTCACTCGTTCGCACATAACGGTTCTTCAGGAGCTGCCTTCTAATACAAAGCGTCCGCGTCGGCGTCAGCGGCAACGGCAACGTCAGCAGCGACGTCGCCAGCGTTGGCGACTTGTAAATAAAGAAATACACTCGCGTATAAAATCTGTTGCATCATTGCTGAAACACTTCAGTCGTTGAATCGCGTGCGTGCAGGCAACACATTTACCGCGACAACAACAATTACGAATAACAACACCAACAACAACAACAACAACACAAGAAGCAGTGCGCGCAGCTGCAGTGACAATAAAATAAAAGCAGCATCTAAGAAAAAAAAAAGAAACTTGAAATTAAGAAAATCAATAAAATGTGAAAAGTGACTTTTGGCAACAAAGTTTTCAAACAGAAATAATAAAAAAAAATAAAAAAACAAAGCAAAGTGCAGCCGCCAAAAAATGTAAAATATAAAAAACAAAAGCTAATCATAAATTTCAACAATTTACAATATTTGAAAAACTAAACGAAAATTGTTTTCCAACAAACAAAATTATTGCAAACATTTCCAAAGAACAGTTTACCTCAAAAGCAAATAAGAAAATGCTTTAGCGAAGAAAAGGAATGCGACAAATTCAAAACGAGAACGATTCGAAAAAATATAATTATTATTAATAATAATAACATAAAATAAATAATAAATAATCATAAACAAAAAAGGCATCAAAATTTTACCCTCATTCGCACAACTCAAAATGCTGAACATGGAATCGCCCCAGATGTATGCGGATGCGGTGCAAACGCTCGCGCAGCTCGACCTGAAGAAGCAGCAGCCGCCGCTGCCGCAGCAGGCAACAATTGGCCAAATAACGCTGACGGCGATGTCCACTGCACAACAGCAACAACAACAGCAGCAGCAGCTGCAGCAACAACAGCAACAACCACAGCAGCAGCAGCAGCAACAGGTGACAACCGATGCGAATAATAATAATGCAAGTGTGCAGGATGCGGCACTGCTTGTCAAACAGCATGCCATGCAACAAATGCAGCAACTGAGCAACAACAACAACAACAACAGCAGCAACAACAACAGCAGCAACCTGTTGCAAAAACAAATGCTGCAACAGTACAGCACACAAACGGACCTCGACGAGCTGACCACACAGGAAATAACACTCGACTTGCAACATCTGATCGATGATCAGTTCAGGGATACGGAAACATTGGGCATCTTCAGCGATATGGTGACGAGTCCGGGTGGACTGTCTGCCACACTGCCACCGAGTGGCATGGTGAGTGCAGCGGCCAAAGTTTTGCAGCAGCAACAACAAAGCCTGGCCAATGCACGCCAACAGCAGCAGCAGCAGCAGCAACAACAGCAGCAGCAACAACAGCAACACTCCTACGGCCGTGCCGCACTCGCCTACATGCCACAAGCGGTGCACTCGAATGCCAACTACAACAATCACTCGAGCGACGAGAACAGTTCCGTGGGCAGCGATTCGAGCAGCACCATCAAAGAGGAGCCCATCGATCCCGAGTATCGCCGCCACCTGCAGGAGTCGGTCAGCAGTCAGGCGGCAGCGGCGTTTATCAATAATACGACCAATGGACTGTATAATGCCTATCAGAGCAGCAGCAGCAACAACAATAGCAGCAGCAACAACAGCAACAACAGCAGCAGCAGCAACAACAATTCGACAAACTCAACACACGCAACACAATTCACCAATTTGACCACGGCCAATGTGCTGGCCCATCACAGTTTGCCGCATCTAACGGCCAACGCGCAACAGTTGCTCAAGCATCACAGCAAGTTGCAGCAGTCGCAGCAGCAACAGCAGCAACACGCACAGCAACAGCAGCAGCATCATCATCATCGCAAGCACAGCAACAAGCATGTGGACAAAGGGACCGAGGAGTATCGCAGGAGGCGAGAGCGCAACAATATTGCTGTGCGCAAGAGTCGCGAGAAGGCAAAGGTGCGCTCCAAGGAGGTGGAGGAGCGTGTGAAATCGCTGCTCAAAGAGAAGGACGCCCTCTTGCGTCAGCTGAGCGAAATGACCAATGAGCTTTCGCTGCATAAACAGATTTACATGCAGCTAATGAATCATACGAATCCCGAAGTGAGTCGTGTCTGTCGGAGCTTTCTCAACACGAACGATCATGCGCTGTGATGAACGTGTGTGTGACGAGCATAGAGAGAGAGCCTGTAAATGTGTGTGTGTGTGTGAATGTGTGTGTCTGTGTCTGTGTGCGTGAGTGTGTGCGTCTGTGTGACTGATTCAATTAAAGTTGTGTGGGTAGCGTTTAAGTGAAAAAAGGAAAGGATGTTAGAAACAACTTGAAGCGCATCACATATATACATATATATATATATATATATATATATATACATATAATCATCCAAAAAATCTGTATATAGACAGCAAATAGATGCGAGACTCGAGTTCTTCAACATGACTAGCATAAGTCATTAGTTGCTTACTTTTGCTAATTCTTCTACTTCTACTTCGATTTCTACTTACATTTCTACTTCTAATTCATCTGCTACTTTTACTTCGACTTCTTCGACTGCTGCCTGTGGCATTCCTTAATTTTGTACATTATCATTTTTGGCTGGGCGTTTCTTATAGTTTGTGTGTGTGTTGCTTCTTATTTGTTTGTACTTAATTTTAGTGAATTGTAAAATACTTTTGCACATTTTGATACAAATTATATAACATAGTATGCATAAGTTAAGCCAAAGAAAAAAAATGTTAAAATATTTATGTAAAAACTATACACTGTATATGTCTGTATATGTATGTATAAATAAATAAATAAATAAAGCAAGCAGGAAAGAAAACATAAAATACAAAATACAAAAAACAAACACAAAACCTATTTATGTAAATCTATTTAAATATACTAAGAAACAATAACAACAACAACAAAACAACAACAACAACACTGGTGTGCAGCTCGCGCTATGCTTCTGATTGCCCCTGCCACGCCCCGCTTTAGTTGTCCCCCAACAACAACAACCACAACAACAACAACAAAAACAACAACAATATCAACCTTTTATTAGCAAATCTTTAGCTTTAAGCTTAACAATATATAAACAATTTCAACTGCTTTTTTTGCATTGCACAGGAATCGAGACAGAGAGAAAAACCCAAAATATTTAATTAATGAATTAATATTATATGTGTATAATTATTGTTACCTAGCAAATTTAATGAGAATGCATACAAATATACAAATACCAATACAAAACAATGTAAAAACCACAACAAAAAAAAAAAAATATAAATAAATAAATAATATAATACAGAAGAGCAATCATATTAAATAATACAAGATAATTGCTTAGAAGCGTAGTAGATGAAAATGCTATTTATTTGTAAGGCAAACGCAATGTTCTCATTTTTAATTTATAAATTAAACGACAAAGAAACAAAACACACTGTAAAGCAAACATAAATAAATTTTAATAAAATTTGTATAGAAAAATCAATGAATTTCGTTATTATTTGAATTTCAACTCATTTCTCAAGCATTTTCGCAGCTTGAAAAAAGAAAGACAAGATTTTAACATACCCTTGCAGATCGTTGTCAAGTTATCCACATCCAAATTTGATTATAATTTTATAAAAAACAACCAATTGTTCCTATGAAAGCCATATGACAAAGAGTTTGTTTTCGGAATCTTGGTAAGAAACGCGTTTTATATGAACTAATTTTTTGATCTGATGGCAGCTATATGATCAGATTTCAATGATTTTTTGACCAAATGTGAGAAATATAATTAAAAACATATAGTATAAAGTTGTCTTTGATACCTTCGTAAAGAAAAAAGTTGTTTATTCAAGAACTCATCGTTCGATTAATCATTCCTATGGCAGCTTTATGATATAGTGGTCCGATTCAGCCGTTTCCGACATATGTAAAGCCTGCAGTAAGAATCCCTACCTATGCCAAGTTTCATATCGTTTGGGGCTAATGATACTGATTAAGAATATATATTATTCATGGTGTCAGAGACGTCTTCTTTAATGCGTTACCAACTAATATAACTATAATACCCTCTACGATAATGATTTCAAATATTTTACAACTAGGCAACATGTAAAATAAATAAAAGAAAATAATTTAAATTTGTATTAGAATCATTCAAAATGTGAAATTCGTTTTTTTTTTCTAAAGCTGGAAACTTTTGATAATGAAAGTATAGTGTATAATTTTCAATTTAAATATAGAGCATTGATAATATGATATATGTATATACGTTTTTGTGCCTCAAAGTTGAGCGATCTATTTCGCATTTCAAGTTTACATGTGTGTAGTATATGCAACAAATGGGCCGTTGCAATTGGTTAAAGCCACAAAGACACAAAATTGATGCCAAAAAAAAAAAAGAACAATATTTTTAATTAAATGTCTGCCATATTTATGTGGCAAGTACACAAAAGATGCAACTACGGGTTGGCTGCCTGTCTGTCTGTCTGCTGATCGGGACGGAACGATAGGCGACAGGGCAATCTATGGGCTCTGTGGCATGCGCGACAAGTTGCCCTCGCCGCTGCACACGTGTGTGTGTGTGTGTGTGCACAGAACGGATCCCCAGACAATTGTTGACACAATTTGACAGTAAGACAAACCCGAAACGAAAAGCAAATTTATAAACGACAAGCAGCAAAATTAATGCAACTAAAAAGACAAATTAACGCACAGAGAAAGCCAAACAGCAGCAGCAGCCACAGCCACAACAACAACAGCAACATCAAGGGGCAACATCAGTGGCAACTGCATTGCCATTGCTACCACGGGGCAGATAATCACTTAAAAACTTTTTGGGCTAAGCCCTTTTCGGAGACCTCAGGCGGTCCACAAAAAACAACACAAAAAATAACACAAAAAAAAAATAAACTACAACTTTCATTTGAGCTGCGTGCGTTCAATTTGTCTAGGCGCAACACTGACCCGGTCCACCACCACCCTTCCCCTGCCTCAGGTGCCGCTTTGGGTTCGCTCTTAAAGCGCTGCATTGTTGGGCACTTTGATTGATGACAGCTAATTGCAGCCTCCAAAAAAAAAAAAAAATTAAAAAAAAAAGGTGAAATTGTCAGTGTGGGTGTCTTTGCGTACCCCTCTCCCCCCCCCCCCCCCCCCCCTCTCTCTCTCTCCATCTCTCTCTCTCTCTCTCTCTCTGTCTCTCTTGCCAAGTGCAACGGGAGCTGCTTGCCACAATTTGTTGGTGTACACTTTGAAATTGAAGCGCGACTTTGATAAGGGTTCTAAGCCGCTTACAAAAGGTGAAAGCGGCATTCGTCTCAAATCAACCAAAAAAAGGGAAAAAACAAAACATAAATTAAAAGAGTCCCTCAAGAGTCAAGTATCGATTGTTTTCTCGGTTGTATCTGCGTCTTGCAGCTCCCACCTGGTCGCATCCTCGTGCCAACAAATTGACGCACAATTACTGCTCAACTAAGCGCCAAGCGCTCTCGCACCACACGGCGTATGAGTTATGAGCGCCAAGTGATAAATTTGCAGCAAGAGCACATTTCACATTAATTCATTTTGCATCATAAATATGCATCGCTCTTGTTGTTTTCCTCACTCTTTTTTCTCGTTTCTATTTCTGTGTTGTGTGCGGTGCAACAAAGGCAACAAGGGTGCAAGAATTGGATTGAAGAGCGACACAAAAATGATTGAAGATCACACAGAGATTATGAAGTGATGAGCAAAAAGAATTTGTGAGATGCTTAGCGAAAATAAATATAATATATTAGACATATATAAGTGGTAATATTTAATGTTTTCAATAATGTAAATTGTAAAAATATATTTAATATTATTTTTGATATGAATATTTAGCTATTGAATAGATTTTTGTTGGCATCGTAAAACGTTTTTTTTTTAATCTGTATCGATAATTGTGAGAAATTGTATTAAATGTTGACTTAAGAGTGCGAAAACGTATCAGTCACTTCCGGATTATTCTACATACATATATAAATTCTTATCATAGATATTATTGAGCCCCACAAGGAGTCCAAATCAGTTTTACGCTTTCAGTTTCAATTTCTCGTATCTAATCTTAATCTAAAATATAATAATGATAGAAGCAAGAGAAAATATGAAATCGCAACGGCTCATTTAGAGAGTGAATGGATAATGCCATCAGTTTCAACCAGAATTGGGCTACATATCATAAGGGATATCGTAATTGACAACCCCATCAGGGTTTCATTATATTTTTGATATTCATTTCTTTATTCTCTAAAGCTTTATTGTCTTTTTTAATAAGAGATAAATAGAACTGTTACTTCAGCTACTATTTCTATTTTACAAATATGCTTTACTTTTTACTGGACTTAATCGCTTATGTATCAACCAGATATTATATATACATACATATATTTGAGACTTATCAATGCTCCAGTTTCGGTTAAGAGCATCATGCATTGCATTTGAAGCACTCATTTCATCCATCTTTCACACTTCAGTTTCAGTTTTAGTTTTTTGACTGTTACACATTTTTATCATTGTTGCCTTCTTTTTATGCCTCAGCAGCAGCAGCAGCAACAACAATAAAAACTGTAACGGAAAAAAGTGGGTTACTTCATTTTTATTTTCTTGCTTTTCAAGCCACCAATACCAATAGCAACAACAACAGCAACAATAACAACAATAACAACAACTAAAGCCAGCTTTACATCTATGCATCTATCGGTCTATCTTTTTTTTTAGCACAGATTGAGTAATAGTTTGTTGTTGTTGCTGGCACTGCTGCTGTTTGGCTTATATTTAAAGCCAAGTCTCTCTTGCACTCCTCCCCTCCTCTCCGCTCTCTCAACTTGGCAGCAGCAGCAGCGGCGCTGATCGTGTGGCCAACTGCTGCGGCAAGCGCGGTTTCACTTTCTATGCCGCTGACTTTTGCTATCTACCAACAGCAGCAGCTAGCAACAGGCAACAGGCAACAACAACAGCAAAAACCATATTGGGGCCGTCAAGCATCCAGCAACAACAACAGCAACAACTATTAACTAGCAAAGAGTGCTCTAGTCGAGTACTCACGACTACAGCATACTCACCAAAACAATTGATAAATGCGAATCTTTTCCTAAAAAAAATTTCTATTTCTAATCTCTAATTTATACAGAATGTAAAATTGTTGCATGCACATTTTGCCATACCTTCAAAATTCGCAAAGTACTTTAGAAATTCGCAACAGCAGCTGATATTTTAAGAAAGCAAAGCGATTGCTTCAAAATACAATTATAAATTTATTAATCTAATTTATTTTTATGTGATTTATTTAAAATAAAAGCTGATAGCAAATTAGAAGTAAAACTTAAATAATTTTTAAATTTGTTTATTATTTATTGAGTTGTTTGCAGAAAAGTGTTCATCGCCTGTCTTTTATATTTCAATTAGTTGATTTATTATTCATTTTGCGAAGACAAAAAAATATAATCCGATTAGCTGTTTTATTTAAGCCAACGGAGAATGATAATAAATATCCGAAATGTGAAGAATGCTGGGCATATTGTAATATGGCTAACAAGTCTCACTCCTTTTCTTTTTATCATTTATTAATATACCCACTTTGGTGGTAGTTATGAGCCCAGGGTATAAGAGACGTTAACGGCGTTGCTCTGTTCACCTCTTTTTGTTACTAATGTTGTTGTTGCTGTTGTTGTTGTTGTTGTTGTATCCAACAATGCTTTGACTATTTTCTTTTCGACGGCCCCTAAGAGCTGCTGCTGCTGCTGCTGCTGTTGCTGTTGCTGCGTCTCTGAGTGTGCATCTGAGTGTGGGCCTCTTATGTAATCGGCTAGCAGTTGTTTTTATTGTTGTTGTTGTTGTTGTTGTAGTTGTAGTTGTAGTTGTAAAAGATGCCTTTTCTTTTGTTGTGCAGCTGATGACCAAGTTAAGATATTATGTTCGTTATGTTGCGCTTATTAACGTGGCCTACAAAAATTTAGTTTTGCTTGTTTTTTTTTTTTTTTGATGTTGTTTAAACGATTTTTCCACCGTTATAAATCAAGCGTCAACGCAAAAATCAAGACATCTCTCTGCCGCTGCCTTCCCTCCCTCCTCCCCCCGTCCACCGCCCGCTCACCCTTTTCCTTTCCCTTTCCATTCCCCTATGGGCGGAGTTACGCAATTTTGGCATCAAATGCAATCGCCTGGATTGAGTTTATTCGTGGCTCACTCAGGCGGCACAAATGTTAATAACAATAACAATCAGCAAACAGTAAACAGCAGCAACAACTTAAATGTAGTTGTTAAAACAACAATAGCAAAACAGCAACAGCAACAACAACAACAATAACAAAATAAAAACAGCAAGCACAATTAAAAACATATAAATCTAGCCATAGATGCTATACGCGCACAACAATTATTTTTAAAGAAAGGGAAAAGCATTTACAACGAGTATCTTTCAGATACACAGCCTAAACTATCTATACAAATTTATGTCTTTATGTTCCACGAGGTGAGGTGCAAAAATCGCGTGCATAACTTTTGTTTTTTTTTTTATTTTTTTTTTTTTTTTTTTTTTTTTATTTTTGACTAGTTCTCCAAAATAGTTTTTTCGGATAAGTTCGAAAGCAACACATTAATCTGCAACGACATTTTGAATACACTTTGATTTATTACAGCTTTTCTATTTATGTTGTAAGCAGCTTTTAGCTACGGGCTACGATTGGAAATGGAAATTCAGATTGTAAATGTGAATTTTGTTAATTAATTAAGATACTTATTTATTATGCTTGCAGAAAATTGCCAGAATACATTTTTATTAATTGATTCATATTTGAATTTAGTGCAAGCAAACTTCACAGTGTAGCCCAAATACTCCCTTATTGGCAAGGGCATGCACACACACACACACACACACACATAATTATACATTTATGTGTGTGTCTGTGAGTGTGTGTGTGTATGTGTAAAGAAAACTAAATCTAAACCACTCACCCAAAGACCCATTGGCCTACTTTTCTTACAGACCAACAACAAAAATATAGGAAATACTACAATAAAAACAAAAATATGCTAGAATATAATCTCAACGCCAACACACATAAGAAGAGTGTGGCATGTGTGAGTGTGTCTGTGTGTGTGTGTGTGTGTGCCGCTAATCAACCAGAAATGCGTGTGTTTGTTTGTGTTTGTGTTGGTGCGGCAAAATTTACAGCGCGCCCTTTTAAAAACTTCTTCCAAAAAAAAAAAAATAAAAGCAGAAAAAAAAGTCGCTGCTATTTTCATTTTTCAGCTGCGCGTTGGCGTCGCAGTCGCTGCTTTATCAATCTGCCCTGCGTCCGGGGTATGGGGGAGAGGGGGTGGGAGGGGGTGCGTGGGCAACTTATCTTAGGGCAAGACCCGACGCGCGACGGAAAGAGATGGGCGTACGGCCCTAGCCCAGGCCCGGGCCCGAGTTGGAACCCAGACACTTGTTGCAAGCAGGCAACAGCGCACAAACAACGAAAAAATTGACCCAATTTTCGGAACAACAACAACAACAACAGCAACAGCAACAAAAAACATATTATTTTTTTACTGCACACACACACACACACACGCACACACACACATATGAAACACAAACAAACCTAAATATGCCCTAGCCATAAAGAAAAAAGCTCCCTTAAAGAACCGAAATTGAAATTGTTGTTAATTTTTGTTTGCTTTGCGGCATTGTTGAGTTGTTTGCAGTTGTTGCTGTTACAAGTTGCATGTGTAGAGTGGAGCGGGCGGGGAGGGGGGTAAGCTGTAGGCCAAGGGGGGGATTTCTCTTTGGTGCTGCAGCAGAATTCACTTTCAATTTGTGCGCATTGAAAGAAAGAAATGTCTGCAGCAAGCACAAGAATAATATCATAGAGTTTGCTTGACTTTGAGCTAAGTAGGTCAGCAGCTGTAAAATAGACGCATACATCTAAAACAAGAAGAAGAAGAAGCAGCAGCAGCAGCATCAGCAGCAGCAGCAACAATCAAACCAACAAAAATTTATTCTTTATTTTTTTTATTTCTTGGGGAGAACTGCCAAACTAGCATGTGCATCTAGGGAATTGAATTGGGTTTCGAATTGATAATTATTGCCGAGCATGTCCATGGGAATGGGTGTATTGAGTGTGTGCATGTATGTATGTGTGTGTGTGTGTGTGTGTGTGTGTGTGTGTGTGTGTTACTGGATGCGTTTACTTGGTGTCTACCAGCAATCTCTGCTTGAGGCATTTCTGCTGTCTCTACTGAACTCTTCAAAGGGCCAGACACTGGCTGTTAAGTAGGTCAGCAACAACCAACAGCCAACAGGCAACAGCTAACAGCATTCTCAGTGATCAGTGATCAAAAGTTTTCATTATCACATTAATGCAGTACAGCAAATGGAACAAACTCTTGACTTTGCTTTGCTCTAGCATTGCAAAACCATATATTTTACAGCTGTGCGGTACAGTTGCGTTCAGCTTTGATAATTAGAAGTTGCACTGAGAAAGATCTTTGAATCTTTGAAAGTTTGGAATTAATCTAGTTGTTAAACTATGACTGAAAATGTGTTCCCTTTGTTTGAGGAACGCTCGACTTCAAATCATATTTGCAGATTTAAATGCAGTATTAAACTAGAAGCCAAACCATGATATTGAAAATCTATTCACTTTTGGCAAACTGATGACTGAGAAAAGTTGAGAGCAGTCCTAAAGTATATTCTCCTCTTTATAATTTGTACATAAATAACGATCTCAAATCGTGTGTTCAGATTTGAGCTCGAGGCACAACTATTCTTAAAACTATATTATGTTTTCAAATCGAATGAGTTTTAGCAAAGTTTTGGCAGATATAATTACGAATACGATTTTATATCCTGTATCCCCGACATCATGCAAATACTGTCCACTTGAAGGTCAAAGTTGTCACAAATCGCATACGCTAGATAAGATTAATTATTATAAAATGCATAGACCATTTTATTGCTATGTTTGTAAAATATATTATAATTCGTTTTAAGATGCCAAAATCATTTAGTTTACTACTTGCCACATTAAATTTGTTCATTACATTTCCGCCATTTCGACGCTGATAAATCTGAAAGTGCATAAAGCTCGTTCAATCTAAACTAAATCGTTGAATGTGTTATATTATTAGGTATTTATAAAATGCCAGTCAATGTTGTGTCTGCCCACAAATCGAAATATTAGCTTGAACTGGCCAGCAGCAACCCACTTTGAAGCTAACACGTTTTACGTAACTGACCTAAGCTATCTGGCTACGTAAGCAGCCAGTTTAACGTGCGTTGCGCAACCCGCTAGCCGATTGTCTATTTAAGGCCCTGATAAACACTCTCCCAGCTGAATCCCATTCATGATTCTAATGTGTAGCCGAGTGTGTATTATCAGTGAGTGTCTATCAGTCTAATGTTGCCCACTCATTGATCGAATACACAAACAAAAATTGACTCGATGCGCTCAGCGTTTCAATAGCATTTTCTATTTGTTTGCCTCTACTATTTTATATGTATCACTTTTCTGTATACCCTCTATGCGATGGGCCTACATGGCTAGGGGAAAGCTTTTGACATATGCTGTTGGTAGTCGTTGGTATATTTATATAGTTATTTTATTTTATTTATACTTTTATATAATCAAATTAATTTACTTTAAAAATGTGTAATTCATGAATATTAGAAACTCGTTTGTAAACATATTATTTATATAATATTTTATTTATATGTTTCAGATTTTTTAATAAATATATCAAATTCTATTTGAACTGATTTTATATGATATAATTTTCTACTTAGAGAGTATTTATTCTCCATGCTCGTTTAACATATGTATTTATTGCATTTTACATTTAATTTATTTATAAATTTCAAATGCATTTTTGTTGTTTTTGTCACATTTTAAATGTTAACAGAACAATGTTTTACTATCTGTCTTTAAAATAAATCCATGAGTTGAGGAAAAAGTTAGGGTATTCAGGCATCGACTTTGTCTCGAAATCTTTTTGTTTGTTTTTGGTCCGTCTTCCGCATTTTCGGGTCGCATGCGTGTGGTTTTTGTCTTGTCCGCCTTTGATTGGGTTGGGTGTGTTAGTTTCAGATTTGTGGTTGCATATATGCATGTGTGTTAGTGTGTGTGGTGTGTGTGTGTGTGTGTGTTTAGTAGTGACAATCGTGTGTCGATTACGCGGCCTTGAAAGTGAAAAGGTGTCGAGCGAGGAACTTTCGCTTTTCTGGCTTTTGTTTACTTATTTGTGTGTGTTTCACTCTATGTGTGTGTTACTGTGTGTGTGTGTGTGGGTGTGTGTGTGTGTGTGTGCCTTAAGACATTTTTGTAGCTGAGCTTAAATTGCAAAATTAAACAACAATCAAATGGCTCGCCAATTCTAGCACTTCTTGCAGTATGACAGCCAAATGAAATGTCAGGCATCGCCCACATGGGTTGAGTGGCAGCCACCATTTAAAGGAGTCTCAAGATTTATTTGAGGATTGTTTCGATTGTTGTCTCAGCTCATTTCCATGGGTTTAAAGTCAATGCGGCAATTGTTAATTGTCGAAAAGCAGCCAAATGGCCAAACGGCTGGCAACATTGGCAACCTCATTTCATAAGCAGTTGCAGCTAAACATTTTGTGGCAATTAAATAACTGGGCGGCCCATTATATAAGGCGGCACGTAAGCGCACATTTAATTGTTTTAACTATCCAGCTAAGTATTACATGTTTTGTTTTTGGTTCGCATTTTATTTTGCTTATTTGTTTTTACTGTTTTAGTTTAGTGCGTGTATTACAAAATATCTGAAAACCAAAAACTAAGTCATTTCATTAAGCTCCATTTTCCAAGCATACCAAAAAAGATGAATAAATAATAAAAAATACAGTTCCGTTAACGGTGCTTAATTATGCATAGGCAAAAATAAGAGTTGAAATTGTTATGCATCTCTCTCTAAGCAAAAGGCCATAAACAGTCCCAGCCAGGCGACAACAGTTACAGAGATACATTTGTATCTTAATGCGCGTAGATACATATATACATATATATATATATATATATATATGTATATATATATGGATATGTTTATAAATACGGATACGGGACAAAGACGGGCAACTGAGACCCACGTCAAATCATTTTTCGCGTAATCATAAACTGAAAAGCAACAGCAACAACAGCAACAGCAACTACAACAACAATACACACACACACACACAGTGTGCCAGTTACATACATGAACTACATTTCTGGAGATGCGCCAACCAGTTATAAACCGGAACTGGCGCGCATAACGGTACAACGAACAGCAAAGGCAGCAGCGCCAACTCTTCAGATCTCTGCTATGCTCAACTCTCACTCTCACTCTCACTCTTACTCTCCCTCTCACTCTTACTCTCCCTCTCTCTCTCTCTCTCCCTCTCTCTCTGTCTCCCCATCTCTCTCTCTCTTGCTGTCTCTTTCGCTCTGACAGACACGCACAGCAAACAGTTGGCGCTGATTGTGTTGGCCTGGCTTTTGCTTTTGCATTATTCATCCGCATTGAGGCATTTTCAAAGTCTTCCTCTTGACCTTGGACTCAACACGGCAACAACAGCAGCAGCAGCAGCAGCAACAGCAACAGCAACAGCAACAGCAACAGCAACAACTGACGATAACTTGTCGCCGTCTTGGAAAGCAGCGCCAAAAGCGTGTGCCACAAAAGAAAGCCAAACCACTTTTACTTTCAAGCTCAGCCGGCAAAATGAGGCAATGTCAGCGCAGGCCTGGCCAACTGGCTTGGCCTGCTCTTGGCCCGTTGACTACTGCTGCTATTGCTGCTTTTGCTGTTGCTGTTGTTGTTGCTGTTGCCGTTGCTGTTGCTGCTTATGCTTATGCTGCTTTTGGCGCCAAAATGTGGTGGCACGGTTTAGACAGGGCATGATGCGGCAAAAATCATTTGGCTAAGAGTCTTTCTTGTCTAGGTCAGCGCAAGTGACAGCCAAGCAAATCATGGCCAATGTGCAATTAATCCAGTTAACAAAATTACACAGATATCAAATTGTTAAGAAAATAAGTCGCTTATATAAACCAATAATATATGCGTGCTTGTCACATATCTATTTTTAGAGATAAGCTTAACAAATTATTTCGGAAGCTACTTCTATATATAATTTAGCATATAGAATAATTTCATTTAAATATATTATAGCAAATCAAACTTAAAAAATTACATAAATGTTGAATTTTGAACCAGTCACTCTTAATAAAAGAAAATATTACTCATACGTGCCACAAACTAAATAATACTATTCCAAGTCTCTATATCCACCTATTCAATATATCTCTATATACTTATAATTATTAAGACTTAAAACAATCTTAATCAATTTCAAAGTAATCTTTGGGATCATTAATTTTATTACATAAGCGTTGGCTTATCTTTAAGTTAAATATCGCCAACGATAGATTATTTATTGTCTTTTGTTTTATAGTTTTTAATATTTATCAAACTATTTCATCTACTAAATTAAGGATTACAAACTATTTGTCTATAAGTCTGATATTTCTCCACATACAAACGCAAGTCATTTATTTTCACATACTTCTCGTTTTCAAAAAAACAATAAGAAAAATGTAATTTTTGTGTAGAAATTTGAAAGTAAAATAAGAAAGAATTTCTTAACCAATCCCATAATAATTTTGAACATTCTCAGTTCATTTGCAGTCTAATTATGCATACACATTATGTGAAAAAAAAGGAAAAACATTTAATACTTGCTCGAATAGCGCCTGGGGGCGCCACAAAAAGGTGCAACTGCAACGCTGAAATGTGCAAAGTGCTGGAGTGGGCAATGGGAAAAATTGTAGAAAGGAAATTGAAAGAAAAATAAGGAGAAAAAAAACCTGAACTCAAGTGTTGAAGTGTTGTCTTGAACAAACAAACAAACAAACAAACAAACACACAAACCAACAGAGGCGAGCGACAAACAGGAAGACCGAGGGGAGTGGGCAACAGGGAGACTGGAACTGCGACTGGAACTGGGACTTGAACTGGGCAACTGGGAGACTGACTGAGAGCAGGGGGGGGGCAGTGGCTTGGCGCACACACTTGTAACATGTTTTCCACAAAATTAAAAGAAAAAAGAAGAAAAAAAAAAAGAGTGTATATTTATTTATTTATTAAACAGTGCGACAGCAACAACAACAAACACAAACGAGTTTGCTGTTGTTTGCATATGTATAACACACACACACACACGCACACAGACACGCACGCACACACAGACAGACACACACACGCAGACACACACACGCACACACAGACAGACAGACACTTTAGGCCACAGTCATCTGGCACAGCTAACACTTTATATGCATTTGCATAAATATTATGAACCTACCTAAATTTACAGAAAGCGACAAACAACAACACAAACAACACAAACAACAACAACAACAACGGCAAATATATTTATAGTTTTAGTTGACAGGCAGTTACATCACTTGTACCGTTATGCGTCTGACATTAATTTGCATGCGAAGAGTCAGCCACAAATTAATTTCATATTTTAATCATCAGTTGGCTTTGTGGCAGGTTGCTTTGTGGCTCTTTTATTAGTCTCTCTCTCTCTCTCGCTCTCTCTCTCTCTCGCTCTCTCTCTCTCCCTCTCTCACCACCTAGGCGGTCTACAGTCAAAGTTTTTGGCTAGTCACGCTGCCGTGGTTCTTGTGGCTTGCAAAATCTTTACTAAATATTTGCTCAATATTTTCCATTTCCTCACCAAGCGTCATTTTTCGTAGTCTCCCCCAGAGCTGAGGCAGCAACACCAGCAGCAGCAGCAACAGCAGCAACAGTTTTCCTTTCGCTTTCATTGACGCGTGAAGTGCCTCAGCATAGGGCAGGAATCGTATGCAGCACAACAATAACAACAATAACAGCAACTTGCAACAACAATCAAACAAGCAACAATATCAAAAAGCAGAAACTTGATGAACAAGATACTAATTAATGTTAGAATTTTAAGTACTCTTATTGAATAGATTATGCAACGCAACTAAATTGTATTTTACAGTTCCTAACGTAATCGATGACACTAAAAGCGTAAAAACTACTTTTAAATAATATTTATAAATTGCAAATGTTGTTTTTTTAATTATACTTGAAGCAGCTGGCAATCATAATCAAATTTGACATGCATATTTGAGTTTGCATTAATAATGCTAATAAAATAAATAATGGCCACACATGCCTCGAAGTTAAACTGATGAATGTTACAAGCGTAATGACAATTGTTAGATGCTCTTCGTGAAGCGTATCAAAATGCTTAGTTAATGTGCATTACATTTTCGTGATTCTGATCGATATCGCCAGCCAGGCAGCCAGCCAGCCAGCTAGCCAGCCAGCGGCAGTAAGCGTCGTCTCTATAGACTCTATAGTTAATAGAGCTTTTGTTGCAGACATAATCAACGAAGCAGAAACACAAAATGCTCCTCTGACTGCCCTGTACAACACAACTGCCCCTCCCTCCACCACATCTCCTTGATTGTTATGTGCCGTTTTTTGTTTCTTTGAGCCTCTTTGATTTTTGTCTTTTTCTTTTATTTATTTTGTTTTTTGGCTGGTCAATTAGAGTCCAAGAAAATGTGTGTGCGAGAGAGAGGGAGAGAGAGAGAAAAACACAAGCAGCAGTCGAACTTCATTTTTTGAATTTTCCATAAATTTGTCAGGCACAGGGCCCACATGGAGCGCCTGCATAATATCGAATGATCAGCGCACGATAATTGATAATGGAAATATGTGTGGCATGTGTGTGAGTAGCTGAGTGTATGCCATATGAGCACTCGACTCGATTATTTCGGGTATATGTGTGTGTGTGTGTGTGTGTTTGTGTAAACTGCATAAGAAACCGAATCAGGCAGAGGCCGACCAGGCACGAAGCCCAGCAAGAAAATCAAGCAAACCAAATCGACAACAACAACCAACAACAACCAACAACAGCAACAGCAACAGCAAACCATAATAATATTAATTCCAGTGTGTGCTTCCACGTTCGCTTGTAGTTGTGTGAGAAACTGGGTCAGCGTGTCGTTTGTGCTTACACACACACACACACACACACACTGACGAGAGCACAACAAATATATGCACACATGTAAGTTGCTGTTGCTGCCGCTGCTGCTGCTGTTGTTGTTGTTGTTGCTGTTGCTGCCGGCGCGCGATAGAAAGTGAAAACGAAGCAACAACAACAAAAGCAGCTACAACGACAGCGACTACGACAACAAAATGGCTATGAGACTATGACGAATGTACGGCAAGAAAAATCACATAATCGCCGTCGACAGCAGCAGTAGCAGCAGCAGCAGTAGCAGTAGCAGCAGCAAAAGCACCAACAGCAACAGCAGCAACGCTGCTGGCGACAATAGCAGCAACAGCAGGCAGCAGGCAGTTCAAAAGAGCGGCAACTGAATTATAATTTAGGGAAAATTATGCACGCAGCACTGTAAATATAAATAAATAAATGAATGATAATAAAAAAATCAAGGCACAATTTAAGCACACGTCGATTTTTTTCTTTTTTATTTTTTCTTTTTGGGCAGACAACAATTTCTAAAAAAAATGTACAACGTTTTGGGCCCTTTTGAAAAATTAAGTACCCATAAGTTAAAATTGTTTTTAATATACATTTAATAGGGAGTTAATGTGACGATGCGCTACAAGAGAGTTGGTAGATAGTTGAGCGATCTTTAATAGTAGAATGAGTCCATACAGAAGATAATGTAGCATATAGTTAGGAGATATTAAGGAAGGCAGATTATAACATATTTTCAAAGATAGCTTGGAAAACAGTTTGGCGTTATTAATAAAAATTAACAGATAAACAATCTTTGCCAGGAATTATAAAATCAACCTAAAATGCAGTTAATAAAAACTGCAACAGATACTTTTTCTTACCTAGTGTATTTAATGATGAGATTCGCTTGTATCCAAACAAATTGTAAAAGAATGAGGCTACATGGGGCATTCCTTCAAGAAGATTCCTATGTATATAACTAATACGCCATGATAGCCAATTGCATAATATTTCTAGCAGGGGGTAAAACAAATGGAAAACAAATAAAATCGTTTTCAATGTGAAAATTGGCGCACGTTTATCGATTTGAGAGACAATTGTATTTTGAGATGCTCATCAATTGATGATGCCCGACAATATATAAATAAATGTGTCAACAATTGAGGCTAACAAAGAGACCCCCGTTTAACGAGATGCAGCGATAGCAAAATATAAATAAAGCCAGCCCCAGGCTCCAAAACGTGATCAGGCAATTACGAGTTGGCAGCATTTGAAAGGCGCCTGAAAAAAAAAACAACACACAAATAAAAAAAAAATGAATCAAATTCAATGGGGGGTAACAAATAGCAAAAGAAGGCTCTAAGGCGCTCTTCAGCTCCCAGTGTGAACCGAACCGGTTCAAGGAGCAGCCACACCCAAAACAAGAAAGCGCGTTTAGCAGATTTACAAGCGGCGATTAGGTGTGCAATGTGTGTGTGTGTGTGTGTGTGCGAGTGTTGTGCGAGTGTGTGTGGGCAGAACGGCTGCCAGAGAAGCAGCTCTAAGCCAATATAGCGCTGGACTAGCCGTAAAGCTGCTAAAATCAACGAAGCGCTGCAAAAAAATGAAAAAAAAGAGAAAAATAAAAAAAACTGCGATTACGAAAGCCAAACGAAGATACTCCAAGCCAAGCCAAGCCAAGCCAAGCCAGGCCAGGCCAAGACAAGCAAAGCCAAGTCGAGCCAGGCAGAGCCGAGCCGAGTCAAGCTAAGCCAAGTTGGGGCTGCCATCAAGTCACTAAGTCAGTCAGTCAGTCAGTCAGTCAGTCAGTCGGCGTATCTATCGCCCCCCAACTGCCCCCTGGTGGCTGCAACGACACACATACTATTTACTAGTAGCTGAGTTTTGTTTTGTTTAGCGCGCTGGGCCTGGTTATATCATCAGCGGTGCTCTTACGTGCCAGCCAAATGGTCAGCAGCGGGGCTGGAGCGACCGACTTAGGAGACCGCGTGCGCGTTTTATGCATTTTCAAAGCGGGACACCAGCAACAACAACAGCAACAACAACAGCAGCAGCAGCAACAACAGCAACAGCAGCAGCGCTAAATGCTCGACTGGCCAACTGGTTGGCTATTTGGCTATTTGGCTTGGCTATTTGGCTGCTTGGCTGCTTGGCTGCTTGGTCAGTCAACGAGTCTTCGACTTGGGCTTCGTCGACGTCTTCGCTTTTGCCGTCTCACTCTCACTCTCACTGTTCATTCATTCAATGCAGCTCCCCATCCCCCCCTTCCGCTGCTCGCTCTCCGCATTTGAATAATGTTTGACCTAAATTCGAATTTTGTGCGCGCGCTTTTTTTCTTTTTTCTTTTTTCATTTTTTTTTTTTTTTTTTTTTCAATTTTGGCCGACAAGAAAGAGTTAGTTACTAACAAAAGCCCAGCTGAAAAGTCAACAATGGCTCTTGCTGTTTTTTTCTTTCTTTCTTTCATGTCACTCTTATTTTTTTGTTGTTGTTGTTGTTGTTTCTTTAATACTTTTATTTTTTCAATTTTTTTCACTCTTTGTATAGATATTTTATTTGTTACTGTCTAAATGGCATTTTTCTGCGTGTGAAAAGCTGTCAAAAATGATTTTGTTTGAGTGTTTCGCGCGTTCAAATTGTTTTGTATTTAAACAGCAACAGATAAAAAATGGAATAAACAAAAATAATAATAATAAAATAAGCTGCGTCAGTTTTGATCAGGCTTTAATGTCATGCCATCCATCTTATCACTTTATCAGTCAACAATATACAAAGGGTGTTTCTTTCATTTCTTTTTGTTTTCTTTTACGGTGTATTTATTTTTTGTGTCGCAGTGATTCAGAGTTAATTTCGATTTTGGGAAAATAATATGTAACTTAAGTGCATATTTTAACAATATGCAAATAAAAAACAAAATGATTCAGCACTGAAACATCACAATTGTCCTTGAGGGCTGCTGCGCATAATATTTATATTTAACTTAGTAATCAAAAAAAACAAGAAAATATTCGATGAGAGTTGATGACGAAAATCAGCTTTTTATTTTCAATATATTTTCAGATATAAAAAAGAGAGTTTGACTCTAAGATACCCATTTAGATTTTAGTATTTAGATGGACTCTCCTTTTAATCCTGATCAAGAATTTATACACTTTGTGGGGCCGACAATTTTACCTTCTGCCTGCTTCCACATTTTGCACAACTTCAGGTTATAAAAGGCATTCAGCTGCACACTGATCCCAAATAAATAACCCTCTCTCCATTTATTTGATTTTGTTTTCATATTACATAATGCGTTGGGAACTTACCAAAATTCATTGTCAATTCGCATAATGTAAACTTAATTTTACTGCTGCATAACATAATCAGTCCATTTAGCTCTTGATTTATACTTCGAGCACATTCCACATACATATATTTATATATGTATGTATATATATATATGGGTCTGCTGCTTCACGTCTTCTGATTCATCGTGCAGCATTTTAGGGCTCTTTTGGTACTGTACTCTGGTTGTTCGGTTGTTTGGCCATTCGGGAACTGGAAGTTCGTAAGTGCCCCCAACGTTTGCCACTCATAATCACGTTCATGAGCTCACGTATCTCCGTTTTGGATTATGCCGCTTTATTGTTGTTGTTGTTGTGTCTTGTTGCTGTTGTCGCCACATTTTTTCCCTTTTTTATTATTATTATATATATATGTATATATATATTTTTGTTGTATACGCTTTGGCCTTTGTCTTAAGCTAAAAACATTTGACATTTTCATCAAGTTTTACACACATGTAAACAGCTCAGCTCGAGCGCTCTCCTTTCATGATTTAATGTGATATGAAAACAAAAGCAACAACAATAACAACAATACATTAAACCAAATATGTTGGGCACGATCACAGCGGTTTTTTTTTTATGTCATATGCCCGATGTGGTTGCAGTAAAGATGTTGTTATAGTTTTCATAGCATACAATGATGCAGCAAAAAAAAACCCCAAAAGATATAAACAAAATATAAAAAAATGTGTATAAGCCCTATCCTGTAAGGCTTTCAAATATATGTCAATGTGTATTCATATACATATTTCAATATCAAATATATAAATGAATGTGGAGTTTTTGATTTAATTAAAATTTAGCTTAAAATGCTGTAATTTAACTGCAGTATATTCATTTAGAGGACAAGCCATTTAAAGGTCTTTTCAGTATTGACGAGTTATGGTATACTTGATCCAAGCGCACATTTTGGCATCATTTATTATCAATTCAATTTATTACTAATCATGCAATAAGCAAAATGTTGGATACTTCCTTGAGTTCAACTTTTTAAGCTATTTTGATTTCGCAGCACTTGTCAGATCGAGTCTCTTAAGTTACAGCAATTACCACGTCTAATCAAGTTGGATTAAAGTATTAGAAAATATTGAATAAATGTCGCTTGATCTGAACGCTAATTGCTGTCATGTGTGGATTTCAACTAGCTTTTACGGATAGCATTTCCTTTATGGCAAGTCTGATACACTGGTTAAAATAATATACGAAAGAATTGGAAAACTAAAAGAATGATCAATTGTCCTTCAATCATCATTGACAACAATTAATCTATTCATTTTTACAGAGTACAACCGGAAATGTGTTAGATCAAAAAATGTATTAAGTGCTTTAGTGAGGCATATTGACTAATGAGAGTATTTCGAGGCGAGTGTTTTGACTCGATCTGATACTATGTGAGTCTGTTTTGGCTGCTTGGCCAATTTCGCATTATGCCTGAGATTGATGCCACAAATTGGTTCACATGGCATGACTCTACAGCAAGTCAAACTGACTGTTGGTGCTACTGGGTGGTGGGGTGCTGGTGCTGCTACTGCTGTGCCATCGTCAGCGAAACTGTTGTAATCTTACAAACTTTAATTTCTGTTTTCTTGAGTTTTTGGTTTTTGTTTTTTTTTTTTTGTTTTTTTTTTTTTGTTTCTTTAGCAGATTTTTGGTGCATTCTCGCATTGAAGTTGCCCGCCATGCGGCTAATTTCGTATGTTTTGCTATTATTGCATGCTTAGATTGCCACTTGTTGTTGCTGTTGTTGTTGTTGTTGCTTTTTTCCTATTTCTTTTTTGCCACCGTTGTGGCTGGGGTGCAGGCTTTAGGCCTGTCTCAGACAGACACAGTCGAGTGTGTGTGTGTGTGTTTTTTTATTTTTTTATTGTGTGTTAATTAACTTTGGCATCAGTCAGTTGCTGGTTTTTTTTGGCCAGGTCTGAGAACAGCTACTGGTCTTTAATATTTTTATATTTTTCGAAAGGGGAGGGGAACACTGCTGTTTATCACTTGCCAATTCGTGGAAACAGGCCGGTAGCCGGTGGTCATAATGTCATCTTCAGCTTTGGCTGTCTGGCTGTTGTTTTCGGGCTTATTAACCGTTGACATTTGTTTAACGCACGTCGCTTACAGTTAGCTCTATTTAATTTGAAAGCACTGCTTGTGCCGTTATGGCACATTTTCATGTTTTATACGAGCTGCGATTCCCAAGAAAACGCAGAAACCAGACGGATGGCGACTGGCCCATGTGCTCCAATTCCAATTTTCCAACATGCGGCAATTACAAAACACCATCTTTTAAGCCGGGCCAAAATGCGCACAGAGTGGCAGAGATTTTGCTGCCTATTGGCAACTGTTGCTGCTGCAAAATCAATCAAATCAAATCAAATTCGAATGCGAGTCAATTTGTCTAATGAGCTGTTGCCACAGGTAGTCAAGTGGCCAAGTGGCCAAGTGGCCAACTGGTAACTGAGGTGCTAATAACATCCAATCAATTGAATGAATTGTTCGAACTGCTGCAATGCGTCGCATTTGTAATTCAATTTGCCACAAATGCTAATGCAGCAGCCACATTCACAGCAGTAGCAGCAGCAGAGGCACAATGCACTCCCCTAGTTTACTGATTGATTAAATAGATGTAGATATACATAGATATCGATATGTATATAGTATGGCATCGGGCGTACAATAAATGCGCATTTAGATGAAATCGACACCCTCACAAATTGTAACCAAATCGAAGGCAAAGTTTGCGACTTATCGCGACAACTAGCGGCATACATTGAACTCATCTAAACTGATCAAAACAATCGCAAAACAAAAACATTCGTCGCATATTTATGAGCTCTCTGCCAGCAGAGATTAGCTCCAGCCACCAGCCAGAAGTATCTAATCCATTGAATAGTTTAACATCTTTTATAAAGCGGCATTCATTGAACTTTTTTCCACTCGATAATTGTTTGAGAATGACCCACAAATTCGTAGCGAAATTTTGGCAAAATATATTAAAAAAAACTTGCTGAATGTTTTAGAATTTTTAGATATATATCTAAAGAATTTCTGTTAAAATTGGCTTTAGTGTTGTGCTAAAAATGCAAAAAAAAAAAAAAATAAAATAATAATTAAATTGATTTTTTTGAAATGTTTAAAGAACTCTCTTGTATGCAAACATCTTGTATAGATTGAATTGTATGAATTTGATACAGCTCATTAACTGGTTGCATTTGGTTTTGGAACATAAAATTGGTCAACAATTTGATTCTACTAAATAAAAATGCAGCCTTGGCGTGTTGGTCTAGTGGCTGGCACTATATGCCCAAAAAGCAGCCCATATATCATTTATCTATGACAGCTAACAGCTCTTAACTTACTGTCTGTGACTGTCTGTGCAAATTGGCAACAGCGCAACTGAAAACTGCACTTGAGTCACTTCCGCTGCACTTTGTAAGCCACTTGCTGCCAAAGAAGCGCGGCAACGTCGCAAGTGAACGTCTGCCTTGGCGTGGCTCCAAGCCACCAGTCAAATCAAATAACTGAACAATATGTACATATGTTATACATATATATTCATGTGTGTGCATAGGTTTGGGCACACTGTGCGGTCGCATCAATGGCCAGAGCTCTTTGGGTTTTCCTGCCGCTGCAATTACATTTAGTACATATGTGAATGTGTTTTTCTTGCTGCTGTTCTACTACCAATAAAAAAAGCACAAGTAAAAACCAGAAAACAAAAACAAAAAACCGCAAGCAAGCAGAAATACAAGTACACAAGTATCGCAAAAAATTGATGGCAAAAAAAAAAAAACAAAAAACAAAAAATTAAAAATAATAAAAAAATACAGCGCCCAGATCAAGTCTAGTCAGCGTTTGTCTCTGGTCTCAGTCCGATCTAAACTAGTCGAGGCGTTGCGGTCGTTGTGGCCAAGCAAACAGCAACTAGCGACTAGCAACAGCAACTACCAACTAGCAACAAGCAACTAGCAACTGGCAACAACAACTAGCAACATCAGAGTGCATTGACGTGTTGTTTGCATGTGTCTGCAGCAGCAGCAGCAGCAGCAGCAGCCGCAGCCACAGTTAAAGCTCAGCCCATCTCTGTTGGCTCTACTCATGCCCCCTTCATCTGCCCCGGCTCCCCCTTTACCCTCTCGCCACTACACACATGCATACCTCACCTAACTCTTCTAGCCAAGCAAGTTTCGTTTTTCATTTTTGTTTTTTTATTTCTGAAGAATCGGCAAATTGCAGAAAACGAGATTTTTTTTTCTCTGTTTGTGATTTGGCTGGCGTCGAGTACATTGCACTTCTGCAGCTCCAGTACAGCTACAGCTACAGCTACAGTTTCCAGCTGGATGCCGTCAAAGTGTTGGTGTAGTCAAGCTGAGGATCGGTGCCGCATACAGGTACGCTTCATAGAGCCATGCCGATGTTGCACAGTGCAACCAGCTCAATATTTATCATGAATATTTGTTATAAATCATCGTATATAATTTGTTATAAAATAGTTGTGGAATCTTTCAGAAAAGGATATAAAGTTTAGTTTTACATTTAAGTAAATAACTTTAACTAAGTACAATTTTTCATATCTGGCAAAGTTTAGCATGAAAGTAGTTTTTCGAGTAGAGTTCCAGTTTTTGGAATTGTTGGTGAATTTATTGATTTATTATTATTTTATTTATCTCTGTTATTAGTTTAAAGCTTAAGCAGTCTCAATAAACTTCAGCTTTAACCAATTTTTAATATTGCTTAGTACAACTTTGTAAAAATCATTCGTCGAGTATTTCTCTTAGCCATATTTAGAGACCTACTCAAAACGGCTTTGATTAAAACAGATTCTTGTAAGAAATCCAGCTCAGTTTGTTGACTGTAAATCGAAAGCTGGTTAAGAGCTAAGGGAATTGTCGAAATGTTCAGTTATATATACATATATTTAGAGTTAACTGCCACACTGTGCCTCGTCCGTCTCCGTTTTGGCACCACGTAGGTTGTTGTCGGTCGTTCGTTGCCGTTGCTGTCGTCGTCGTCGTCTCCGTCGTCGTCGTCGTTGTTGTCGTCTTGAAAACTGGGTCAATCGCTGCTTGGGCTGTTGTTGTCTACGTATTTATTTGGTTTTTTTTTTTCTTTTTGTGTCTCTTGCATCTCGTTGCCTGGTTCGACTGGATTTGGATGGACAACTGGTTAGGGGCATGGTAAGGTGGGTGGGAGGTGAGGGCCCGGTTAGGGAGTACAGCGTCGAAAGAGTGTAAATTGCCAACTTTTTATTGCCTTTTCATTTGCCTATATTTCTTTGTGCGCGACTAACTGGTTGACAGCTTATCGTAGCTTAAGCTCGCCTGCAACTACAACTACAACTACAAATGCCAAAAAAGAAAAACACAAATAAATGAATTCAACTAGAGAAACTGGGAATTCTCAGAGTAATTCTCTCAGCTCTCAACTTCCGTTCCCCGGTTGACCTTAGTGACCTGCAGTATGTTTTGCGTTTCTCTCGTTATTTCGTTCGTTTCGTTTAATTGTCGGTGACATAACTGTTAAACGCACTTTGGCCACTCAAACAAGAGTCATGAGTTGCGAGTTGCAAGTTGCGAGTCGCGAGTCGCGCGTCTAGACGGAAGAACTCGGTTGCCGTCAACATTCATTCAGAATGCCGGCCGGCTCTTTCTGCCAAAACTGGTTTCTTGTTTCTTCTGGTTGTTATGGTTCTTCTTCTTCTTCTTCTACTTCTTACTTGTGCCCTGTTCTGTTAGATTCTTAAAAATATCATTCGACTGTTGTTTTTATTTTTATTTTTATTTTGTTTTTGTTTTTTTTTTTTGTTTTTTTTTTGAGGGGTTTTCTTTTGTGTCACGAGACCGCAAACGCGGGAGGTGGTTTAGGGCAAAACTTTAATGTCTTTGAGTTCTGCTGAATTTGTGGCATATGCCTGAGAGTTGGTGGATGGAAAACTTTGTACGACTCGGAGATCTACGGAAGATATTATAAGCGTCAGCGTGTGCGGTTAGCTTAAAAGTCTTCGCGACTCGTTTTTGGTGGAGTTCGTCAGGCAAGATAAGAAATTATGCAGATAACAAGAATGCCGAGAGAGAGTTAACAAATTGATGAAATATAATCCCATATGATAGGGGGATGACAATTTCAAAGCCTCACAGCTGGTTGACTAGGGAAATTTAGGTTATTTATTAAATAATAGTCAGATAGTCAGAAGCAGTCTTAAATAAAGTTAGGTGTAGTCTGTCAAAGTTGAAACAGATTAAGAATTATGTCTTTTGAAATGTATAATAAGTTTACACTTAAGTCAGCAACTACAATAAACTTTAACAACTTTGTAGAAAATTTAATCAATTTTGGTTTTGATTTTAAATAACTGTTACATCATCAGCTGGTCACTCTAAAGCTTTCACTTAAGAGCTTTCTTGATTTCAAAGTGTTGCCACACTTCACTTGCTGGCGACACCTGGCGGAAATCAGTTTAGCTTTTCCAACAAACCATAAAGCAAATGTGGATTGGTTTGAAACTTGGCTAAATATATTTGGTTCTTTTATCGAGTGAAATTTCTCAAAATGAAATCCAAGATAAATCGACAATTTAAAAGTCTTTTTCTCTAAGAGATCATAAGTGTTTAGCATTAACTAATATTTATTTTAAGATATATATAATATTTGAAAACATTTGATCTGGGCCATCTACAGATTTTAAGTAAAACCACAAAGCGAAAATTGTTTTTTTTTAGCAAATTTGCATTTTATTGAAAAAGTTTTTGCAGCATATTTTATTATTATTCAAGTTTAGTTAAATACTTGGGTAATTTTTAAAGACTACTAGAGGATTATGCACAGGAATACAGAAACATGTGTGTTGTGCTTAAGAATAATACAATGATAATATTCAAATTGATATTTTTTTTTTGTGTTTTGTTTCTTTTTTTGTTGATTTTTGTTTTGTTTTCAATAGGATCGATCTTTGGGTGCGCTCAGAGCACAAAGTACTCGTAATATTGCCATTGAGTCCAAACTTCTGCCTGTCCGTCAGTCTTCGGTGCAATTTGAAATATTGATTGATGAAGTATTTTGTTTTTTCTTGAGAATTGTGCAGTATATTTTCCATTTGTTGTTGTTTTTTGTTGTGGATGTTTTTGTAAATTGTATATTTGAAATAGTGAAACGTTAATAAACGTTTGCTTCACGTTTTGCATATAAATAATGATGTATATTAAAAATGTTATAAAATTGTGACTTAAATTAGTGAGAGCTGATGCAGGGGGCAATGAGTGAGGGAGGGGGGGAGGGGGCGGGCAGTGGGGGGTAAGCAGTTGAAGAAAAGATTGAAGAAAAATGGCTGCGAGAAATGCGATAGACGTGCCTCCGTGTAAAGTGTAGCGTAGAATGAAGAATAAGATAGACAGATAGATGTGAATGAGATTAAAAATATGAATAGTGAGTAGTGAATAAAAGTGAGTAGTGAATAGTGAATGCTTTTAGAAGGAAGCATGTGAAATGAAATGAAATGAGAGCTTTGGACCATTTCCGGCTGATGATGTTTCGATTGCTGTCAAACTACGCTTGACATTTCCTGTATGCATGTATGTGTGTGTGTGTGAGTGTGTGAGTGTGAGTGAGTGTGTGTGTGTGAGTGTATTTGTAATTCTGTTTGTGTCTGTGAGTGTTTCTTGTAGTCGCTTGCGTCTTTAGAGGATGATGCAGTGTTTGGCGCGCAGCTGATGCCGCATGCCACGCAGAAACACATTCCGAGCACCACCGGCACCACTGGCACCAGCAGCACCACCGGCACCACTGCCAAAGACGAGACGCTCACGCACGCACCTCATTCCTCTGGCCACACCATTAAATACAATCGCCTTCGACCTCCTCCTGGTTAACATCCGGATCGAACTCGTCGTCGGCGGTGGCCTCCTGATACTGTTGATATTCCGAAACCAGATCGTTCATATTGCTCTCCGCCTCGGTGAACTCCATCTCGTCCATGCCCTCGCCGGTATACCAATGGAGGAAAGCCTTGCGACGGAACATGGCCGAGAATTGCTCAGAGATACGCTTGAACAGCTCCTGTATAGCGGTGGTATTCCCAATGAATGTCGACGACATCTTCAGACCCTTGGGCGGTATATCGCAGACAGCCGTCTTCACGTTGTTCGGTATCCATTCGACAAAATAGGAGCTGTTCTTGTTCTGCACCGCCAGCATCTGCTCATCCACCTCCTTCATGGACATGCGACCGCGGAAGACGGCGGCCACAGTCAGATAGCGACCATGACGCGGATCACAGGCGGCCATCATATTCTTGGCATCGAACATCTGTTGGGTCAGCTCCGGTACGGTCAGGGCACGATACTGCTGTGATCCGCGCGATGTGAGCGGCGCAAAGCCGGGCATAAAGAAATGCAGACGCGGGAATGGAACCATATTCACAGCCAGCTTGCGCAGATCGGCGTTCAGCTGGCCGGGGAAGCGCAGGCAGGTGGTCACGCCGGACATGGTCAGCGAGACGAGATGGTTGAGATCGCCATAGCTCGGATTCGATACCTTCAGTGTGCGGAAACAGATATCGTACAGCGCCTCATTGTCGATGCAGTACGTCTCGTCCGTGTTCTCCACCAGCTGGTGGATCGACAGCGTGGCATTGTACGGCTCCACAACCGTATCGGACACCTTTGGCGATGGCACCACCGAGTACGTGTTCATTATACGATCCGGATACTCCTCGCGTATCTTCGATATGAGCAGTGTGCCCATGCCAGAGCCAGTTCCACCGCCCAGCGAGTGCGTCAGCTGGAAACCCTGAAATTACCAATGGAAAGCATATAAAACTCGTATCAAATATCCATTTAATATGGACAATTGTGCATCAACTGTTGGCAGGATATCTCCTAGTCGAGCTGTCTTGATTGGAGCATTCTAATTTGGCCAAGGATTTGTGCAGAAGTTTCGACCAAGAATCTCGTTTTCAAATTTTGTTTTATCTAGTTTTTTTTGTAAGTTTTTTGAAAATCGCATCAGTTTATACAAATTGATGATTATCAAAAGTTGGGTTTGTTGGCTCAACATTTTAACATGATTTTCAAAACTGAATCCAGTTTCCAACTTTGAATTTAGTAATTTTCTAGAGATCAAAACGTTATCAAAAAATTGTGTTTAAATGCTGACAAAATTATGAGACTGGAAAGCATATTTTGATTATGACTTTCAAGCCAGAAACTCAGTTTCAAGTTTAAATTTGGCATAATGCCTAAATGTATTTAACAGATGCGAATAGGGTCTCTCCTATTCAGTATATACCGACTAGAACAGTTTTGTTTGACAATATTTATATCATCTATTAACATTCGATTAGCGATTTCTTCAGATTTCCAATAAGTTAAAGAGCTTACCTGGAGACAGTCGCAATTCTCGCACTCCTTGCGCACCACGTCGAGGACATTGTCAACCAGCTCGGCACCCTCCGTATAGTGGCCCTTGGCCCAGTTGTTGCCGGCGCCCGATTGTCCAAAGACAAAGTTATCGGGGCGGAACAGCTGGCCATAGGGACCCGAACGCACCGACTCCATGGTGCCCGGCTCCAGATCGAGCAGAATGGCGCGTGGCACATACTTGCCACCAGACGAACGACTCACCGCTATTGAAAAAGGGACATGAGTCAGCGGCACAGATGGCAGAGAGATGGCTGGATGGATGGGTGGATGGATGGATGGATGGGGAGCACTTACCAGCTGCTTCATTATAGTAGACGCTGACACGTTCCAGCTGCAGATCGCTGTCGCCCACATAAATGCCTTGGCTGTCAATGCCATGCTCCTCCGATATGATCTCCCAGAACTGCAAAAGAATTGGAAGAATTAAAGCCGGATTAGTCATTGTTTTATGCCTACTTAGTGGGGATTTGTTAAGAGATCCTTTAACAACAACAGCATTAATTACTAAAACTGGAATTTCTGGCGGTCGTCATAAATAAACCAAAGACTAGTTCTAAATTTAAATAGTTTATGTGACATCTCTTCGCGTTTTACGACGAGATGTGAAATGTGCAGTAATAATTATCATGTTTATAACAATTTAATGACTTTGGCGGGTGTCAACATAAAAAGATATAAGAGCTACTGCAGCTATTTTTATGACAGTTGTCAGGGGATCTGATTTTAATAGACACAAGGGGGAAAAACTCTGTGAAGTTGAGCAAGATTCGAGTGTCTATTTTAGTTAGCTTGGCTTCTTCGAGGCGACACCAGAGCCATCAATTGGGCATATATATATTAATATATAAGTACAATCGAATTAACGATTATTTAAAAGCATCGAAAGAAGTATTAAATGTGATAATTAAATAGTAAAATCCGTTGTCTGACTTGGTGCATAATGATTCTTGATCATTATGGAGAAATAAGTACAAAAGCGACGCTTTTAAGACATATAACGATAAAAATGCAACACTATCATTCAGACACAACCCATATGCGTTTTTTGTTGTGTTTTTAAGGCTGTCAGCTACTGCGCATATAATGAATGGCATGATAAGAGAGGTTCTTAACTCGAGATAGTCGCAAATGCAATGCAAATGCTTATCTTTGGCTGCGGCTGTAGCTAAACTGTTAAACCGTAAGCCAATTTCAATATATATGTATATATCACTGGGGTCAGTCATCTGTCAACCTCTTGGCCGCATCTTCTCGACTTTTGACGTTTGTCAAATAGAATTACGAGCTGTGTGCCCAGCCAGCCATGTCAGAGTTCATGTTGCCAGCCGCAGAAACCGTTCACAGCGCAAAAAAAAAATATAAAAAAAAAAAACAAAAAAAAAAATGAAGAAGAAACATATACAAATTATTAGAAAATTTCTTTTATACTCGCTTGTGCCTCTGTGTGGCAGCATTGTGACAATGTGACAACGAAGTAGGCGCAGTCTCAGCGCCATAAAATTGTTGTTGGTTTTTTTCTTTCAGTTTTAAAAAAAAAAAATTTTTTAATGTTTTTTTAGCTTGAAAAAAATAGAAAAAAAGAAAATGGAAAGAGAGATGGGACAGCTTGAAAAGTGAGACACATTGTACGTTGTTGAGGCTGACAATTTATGTTTAGTTTAGCCGTCAGAGTTTGGTGGATCTCTGCTCCAACATGCCCTGATTTAGTGCTAAATTTAAAGAGAAACAGCGCTGGCAACTGCACGCAATCCAAAATAGTTTTTCCGCTTTTGGCTTGGCTTTTCTTTGCCTTTCGTTCCTATACATTTATATATATATATATATATATATATATATATATATAGTTATATGTATATATATTTTTATTTTTTCAGTTGAATATATTTCAGTGCAGCGTGTCGCGGCATGGGACATTTCCAAGTTGAGTCTTCATTCCTATACGCTCCTGGGGTGCAATGTGCAACCTTATGCAGGCGAAAGTGTTAAAAATAGCACTGCCTCGTGGCGCGCTGTTGCACGTTGCATGTTGGGCACTGTAGGCACTGGCCAGATACAAAAAATGTATCTGCTGCCTGACTGCTGCCTGCCTGCTGCTGAGTCATAGCTGAACTGCAGGCCAACGACCCAGGCCGGCACAGCTCGCAGTTACTAAATTAACCCAGCAGACGCCAGTTGTAGACATCGACAACATCATTAGAAGGCAACCAAACACAACCACACACACACACACACACACACAAAACAATTACATACATTCCGATCGCAGCTGAAGCAAATCAAAAAAGATACTTGCGTATCTCTTAGATACGAAATGTTCATTGATGTTGCCCCCTTCTTGCCTTGGCGCGATTAGCTTAGCGTTTATTGCGGAAGCGCGCTGCAAATGTTTTGCTGCGTTTAACAAGCCAACGATTCCATTTGTTGACCAAAAATGGAACGCATTAGTTTTTCATTAACAACAAAATGATCTCTTTACCCTCCCCACAAAACAAAATGATCGCATTCAAGCGAGACGCATAAATCGTCGACTAAAGTCCCGAAATTTCAAAATACCAATTCGATTCTAAACGAAATAAACAGAAACGGCCAGCGAGGAAATAATAAAAATGTTATCGCTTGAAGTGCCACTGCTGTGATCCGCTTTAATTCCTTAGTTGCCCTTGCCCATTCTGATTCCCATTCCCAGTTCCCAGTTCTCAGTTCTCATTTCCAGATTCTCAATTCTCCACATTGTTGTCTGTCGCATTTCCCTTTGCCACTTGAACTTGAGGTGTGTGTGTGTGTGTGTTAAAAAGGAGAAACAGTTGCTGCCTCAGTTCGGGCCTTGTTCAATGACAGCCAATTGTGGTGCGTCTACGTTTGTGTTTGCTTTTGTTTATTTGAAAGGCAACTCAACTAGTAATTGTATGTATGTACAATCTCCGCAAGATCATCAAATTTAATTGGAGTGTGGCCGTTGCAATTATGAAGTTTGCTGCAACTGCAGCAACAGCAGCAACTGCAGCAGCAGCAGCAGCAGCAGTAACAATAAAGCGCAGTTTATATGCCGGACGAGAGCGCTTAGAGGCATACACAATGAACAACGAAATCATGCAACCGACTTGGGGCAGCAGCAACAAAAATAAATTAGCACACAAAACTGTTGAAGTGAAAAGTCGTTTTTCATGTTGCTTCTACTCATTTCTTCTATCTGTTCATACCCAGCGATCGCTTTACTTTCAACTAATTTTTCTTGTTTTCTGCTTTTGATAGTTACGGGAAATTGCTTCTTTTTTTTTTTTGGGCTAACTGCATTGATTGCTTGGGGAAATGGTCACTGGACAGGAGTGAGAAGAGGCTGAGCAGGGGGCGGGGCTATATTAACCAAGTCCAGCTGTGTAAATTGGTTTTAGCTGCGTCACATTCCTGCGATAGCTTACACGGAATGCATTAGATTTCATATTACAAACGGTGAGAACGTGAAGTGAGTCAATAATAAAAGTTTGGACACGGACCTATCAGCAGCACGATCTGTCGAAAAAAAAATGGGAAAAACAATTATAAGCCGCACATAAAAAGAGTCGGAAAGAAAATGCTGAAAATACGTTGATGTAAAAAGTGATAAATGATCGTTTGATACGGGGTAAACTAAACATATATATATGCGGATATTGAATTAGATTTGGTAGCACGATCTTAAAACAATTTTCGTGGTCATGCTGCTTAAAGAAAGTCTTCTTTAGATAGGCGTGAGAAATTTGATTTCAATTAATAAAGTGAAAAATAATATATATTTTTAACAATAATATGAAGTGCTTATTTTTGCATAAGTATTTCTTAATTGTGTATAAAAATGCATTGTTTAATTTACTTTATTATCTTTGCATTGGTCTCTCAGCTGATACAAAATATTTGCTTTTCTATTCACGTAAAAATGACTCAAGAAAAGTTTTGCAAAAGATTTCTCTGCATGATTCAGGCAAAAAAACAAACACTTTTGCTCCGCACGCCTAATAATATTTCTCTAGAGACTATTAGAAAAAGTGATACGTAAATAAATAGAAGAAAAGAGCCGTGTATATATAGAGCTATATATATATATATATTTAATGCGCACAGTTACTGTCTGGTAAATTAAATTTTTGAAAGCTCAAAAACGAAAACTCTAATAAAAAATCGTAATTTATTTGCCAAGTCTTTATTGTTGGCTGCCTGCTGCTGTCTCTTCTGGCTGCCACTTGCCACTTGCCTGCTGGCAGCTAGAAACTTTAGAGACTTCCAATTAGTTGTGAGTGCCACGCCTCCGTCACCACGCCTCCCCCTTTAGTGCATGCGATCAGCTGCCGACTGTTGCCGACGCCCTCATTAAGTGTTGCATGTCTGCATCGCTGCCAGTCTTGCAGTCGGTGCCTCTTGAAATCACTCGGGCATGAACTTTGGAGCCGGAGAACACTGTCTGAAGCACAAAAGTCTTCTAAAAAAAATATCTTCAACAAGTCCAGCCCGTCTGCAGCTGGTGCACTGATCGCCGATCGCTTGTAGCTTTTGCTTTGGCTATATAGCTTTTCCGGCAGCCCTTGAATAATATGCAAAAATGCATTTTCACATGATGCCTGCCATTTGAGCATCAAACAGCTGCCACCCCATCCCCCCATCCCCCCCCATCCCATCACCCAACCAACTTTGCCGCTTGGCGAGCCTATCAAAAGCATTTGTCTTTGCTCAGCAGCTGTTTGTTGCCTGTGTTGTTCTTCTCCAAGTCAGACGAGGGCGATAATAAATCTTTCACAAGAAGTACAAAAAAACAACAAAAAAAACCAACCGCAAGTTTGTTGACTTTGTCAGGGTGTGCATGCCTACATATATCTGAAATTATAATTCGTATATATATATAGAGAATATATAAATACGATGCTGATTATTTAAAATGCATTTGTCGTCGTCGTGTGGGCAAAAAAAAAAACAAAAAAAAAAGCGGAAACGCCCAAATCATATGCGATCAGCCCCTATCCTGTAACTGTAGCCGTTGAAGTCGCAGTCAATCCTTCGAGTCGAGTCTGTTGCCATATTGATTCTCTGAGTCACTTCCTTTGTTGCACTTGTGCGGTTTTCAATTGCGATTGCGATACGTAATTAAACATGTGGGTATGCTTAGGTGGCAGTCAGTCAGCCAGTCAGCCAGTCAGTCCAGTTGTGTTCTTGCCACACATTTGAAGTTGTCCACTCAGCTGTTCTTCTTTTTATGATGTAGTCATTTTTTTCTTTCTTCAGGTCTCTCCCTCTTACTGTGTTTCAAAAATCTGATGGGTAATGTGAAACCAACGGTTTGCTCAAATTACCAAGTCGGCTATAGCGTCGTCGTCTGCTTTAGATAAACACTATGAGTATTTCATTCATGGACAAAGCGAAAAGTAAGCAGATACATAAACAAATGTTTGCAATATATACGTATTAAGTGTGTGTGTGTGTGCCGTGCTCCAGAAAACCATTACTATGCCGAATTTCTGAGAACTACAAAATGTTAGCGCTAAATTAAGCGACACTAAACACCCCCCGTTCCACACACACTCGTTGGAGCCACATTTCTCACAAATCGCAAAAACCCACAAACCACAATTGAGTCATATATATCTGTATAAATGTGTGTGAAAAAAGTAAAAAAATAAGAATTAAATGACAGACGTTTGCTTATCTTTGGCTTGAGTTTACTTTAATTTAATAATGCTTATAGTTAAATCATCGCTTGATTGGCTTTTATCAGCACTCGTGCAACGTGACACACTTTCTGGTTGCCGCAACATTTTCAAGTCAAGCATTGACATTGATTTTCGATCGCAAATCGCCCCTGCTACACATGTCAATGCCTTTCAACAACAAAAAATTAAATACAAACCGGTTACAAGTTGCCAAAAAATTGCAAAAAATTAAATTAAAAAAACAAAAAACAAAAAAACGAAAAAGAGATATAAAAAACAACAACTGCAGCAGCATAAAAATACGTCAAGTTGCAGGCAGGCAGGTTTTTTGGGGTGTAGCTTTGTGGCACGTTCGTTTGTTACAATGACTGCTGTTTGGTTGCCTGATTGGTTGGCCATATTGATTAACTGACTGACGTTGCTGCACCATGCGAACCCATTGAATATAATTGATGCCAGGGCACCGCTAATTGTTGTTTCTACTTTTAATTGCAAGCATTACAATTGATTAACTAGTAAGTGGACGACCAACACTGATTAACAAGGCAGCCGACTGATAGCCATATGGTACTTTAATACAATAGTCAGATATGTTTGTGACCAACTTTGATTTTTATCTAAGCATATTAATGGTTATTATGTTTGTCAAATTTTTATTAGTAATCGTTTAGTTTTCATTCGTAGTTTTTTCTCTTTAAAACTCTATTTTAGAAAATGTTTTTTTAGAATTTTAAATCATTATAGTTATTCTCTTATTATAGTATATTCTGTGTAGGAGTTTTTATAATTAAATAAGCTCAAATTGTTGCCTTGCTTTGTTGCTCATAATTTAAGGTTGCCCCCTTGTGTGGCATATTTTTGAGCACCTCTTGCGGTTGGTTCTCCAAAGGAAACCCAGCAAAGCGAAAAGATACAACCGCAATGATAATTTCATGAGTTTTTTTGGCATCCGTAAAATGCAGCAGAGATGGAGACACAGAGAGAGAGAGAGAAAAAAAAACGTTAAAAACGTTGAAACAATTGCAGTAATGCCTTATATTAGAGCAGTTAAATTCCGCCTCATTTATTAAAGGGGCTGTCTCTGGGTCTCCGAGTCTCTGCACTATAATCACAGTTGGAAGTTGGAGTCTTAACAAAGGGCATATCGAGTGCCTGACAAACCCAATCAAATTTCATTTTCTTCGCTACGTCGAGTCGAGTTAGTCTTTTTCATTCTTTATTTTTTACTTCTTTTTTTTTGCACTTGGCATTTTATTTGATTTAACCTTTTTTTCTTGCTTTGTAAGTTTTTTTCTTATTCTTTTCTTTATGTTTATTCGTTGGCCGGTTTTTTCTTTTTTTTTTTTTGGTTTCTTATTTTTTGCGTTAATTTTCTTTTGCTTTAATTGCGCTGAATGCGCTGTAAAAGGCGGCGGCTTCAACGTTGACTCTGAGTTGTGATCAATTTGGAAACTCATTGAAAAACGTTTACGGGCAATGTGCATAAATTAGCTGCGCTTGCCAAAAACTTGGCAAAACCAAAAGCGAATCAACAAAAATAATGAAAATAAAATAAAAAAAAAAAACAGTGAAGGAGACTTACCTTAGCGCCAATCTGGTTGCCGCACTGTCCAGCCTGCAGATGCACAATTTCTCTCATTTTGATTTATGGGCTTGAATGTAACAATTTAACAATTCTGAATGCGTGGGACGGCAAAAGTCGACAAAAGTCGGCAAAAGTGCAGGCGTGGTCCTTAGCTCAACGAAAATTCAATTCAACTGAATGGAACCTGAACCAGAACCTGGATGCTGGCTGCTGGCTGGATACTATGCTTATTCTCTCTGTGTGTGTGTGTGTGTTTGTGTGTGTCTGCTCTGTATATTTGTGTGTGTTTTTTGTATCTGTATATATTAGTGTGTGTGTGTGTGTGTGTGTGTGTGTATGGTGCACTGATTGATCTCACTTGTGTGAGTCTTGAAGGGGGGCCGGAGCAGAACAAACAGAACGCGCTACAACTGAACCGCACAACGCACAAAACTCAACTGATCGCAGCGACAGCACCGGCAAAGGCCTCAGAGTCGAGTCCCCACTTTAAGTCCCAGCTACCCAACCCAACAGACCAACGATGACGCTGACGTCGACGTCGACGTCGGCGTCAACTTCGTTGCTTCGGCTGACTGGCAGACTTTGCCATAGAGCGAGACAGATGATCGCACACACACAGACACACACACACATATACACATACACACACACATACATTCAAGTATGTGCTCATGCCTTGTTCTTTACTTAGAAACTGTGAATAATTTTCTTTCTTTTGCATTGAAAGCATGCAGCAGTTTCGTACAAAATAATTATTATTTTTAATAATTACTTTAAGTAATTACTTGCAATGCGAAATGATGAAAATATACTGAGAGATATTCAAATATTTTAGTTTGCAAATTGCAATTTTTGGTAAACTTCTATGCAGGAGAAAGAGTTCTGTGACTCTCCCAGTGGGCGTCATTTGGCAAGAGAGAGAGAGAGAGAGAGAGAGAAAGAGAATCACTGAGGAGCATTGCTCAAGCAGTGGGGCCGCCCATAAAGTTCTGTAATGGGACAGCTTTTGACCATACTCATACTCATACTTAAAGGTGTATATCGTTTAAAAAGGTTTTCAAATTAGACTTGCAATTCTTATGGCTAAATAAGACTATAATTGGCAGTCAATCAATTGTCTCTAAGTGTAGAATATTTGTTATCGAAGAAGATTGGTCCTACAAGTACCTCTTATTGCTCTTCTTCCATTTCTATATTAAACACTTTTTAAAAATGGTCAAATTTATCACGTTTTTTTGAGTGGATGGCCATCATCGACAGCTTATTGTTAGTTTTGCATATATTAGCTTATCTTTTTTTAGTGCATTCCCAGTTTTTATAGTCTCTTGATATTGATATATATTATATATATTACGTTATCTTAAAATTATTATCTACATGGACACAGGGTATCTTAGACAGCAGCCGCACTGACTACTTAACTTTTTTACTTGTTTATTATGGCAACTTCAATCACTCGAACACGACAGGCCAAATGCCAAAACAACAAATATAACGAGGCTGCTATTTTGGTTTATGTGTGTGTTCCGAATACATACACACACACAAACATATATATATATATATATATATATATGTATTTATGTATATATGTTGGTACATATGTATAAATGCATGAAACTGTAGATGTTGAATATTTGTATTTGTGATGTGCATGTGCATTTCAATTTACGTGTGTGTGTGTGCGTGTGTGTGTGTGTGGTTGTGTGTGTGTGTGTATTAAGCTGTCCGCTTTCGCAGCTGAGCGACGACATCCCGCCGCCTTTTCCTGTTCTAAGTTCACAAATTTTAACGCTGTCAACTGCAGCGCGACGTGGCACGTTCTAATTTTATCAGCACAAACTGCACAGGTATGCAGCAGCTCACACACACTGTCTCCATCTCCATCTCACTCTATCTCTCTCGCTCTCTCTCTCTCTCTCTCTCTCTCTCTCTATCTCTATCTCTCTCTGTCTATCCCTTATGTGCGTGTGTGTGTGTGTGTATGTGTGTTCACTTCCACAAAAGTGTCACCGCAGTCATTAGGAGCATTCTTATTTGGTTTCTACATATGTTTTTGCTTTCATTTGGTTGCCGCACGAAAATGCATTCAACTTGCATCTATTTTTGTTTGCACTTCGCTGCATTTAGTGGCACTCGAGTGCTGCGTCGCTTTCCTTGGAAATCAATCAATGCCCCCTCGAGTATTTTAAATAATTTGTAGTCGCTTTACTTTCTAATTACTTTCAAGTTGAAAGGCGCTGCCTTTAGACTTGCATTTTCCGGAAATTTTCAAGTGCTTTCCATCGTTGGCAGTCAAACCACTAAACTCCCATTAATCCAATTTGCAGGCCTATGCTTGTGTGTGTGTATGGCTAAATTTAAATACACCAGAAAATAATCTCCAATTTACGAGCATGAATAGTTATAAAATGTTATACATTTATTCACAACAAGCGCTGCAAACAAAACACAGCACAAATTGGTCCCTGGTCCCTGGTCCCTGGTCCCTGGCTCATTTTCCCTTGCCTCTGATTCCTGAATGCAAGTGCCGTTTTAGGCCAGAACAAATACCACTAACGGACAACAAATACTTTGACAATTTTTAGTTAACAAAATAAAGGCAGACTGATGCCATTTTCAAAATGAACGTAGTTGGTGAAAATTTGAAGGGGATTTGCTTGGACGAAATAGAAAATGAACAAATGGCAATTGATAAAAAGAAAACAAAAATAATCTGTTTAATGTTATCTCAAATAATGACAATAAATATAAGTATTGCATAATCTTTAACAGAATTTTAAATGAGAAAAAGTTTAATAGTATATTTGTCATAGGCTCATTTTGCTTTTGCATTTAAAGAACTTTATGATCAACAGTCAACATTAACTTATTTAATGCCCAGTCTTTACTGCTTCTACGCTTGATCCTTAAAGCTGTTAACTTTAGTTGTGTGATATATCAAAAAGTTTTCCCTAAGATTAACAACTGGAAACAAGTTGCTGCTGGGATGTGATGTTGATGTGTGTGTGTTGTTCCCCTTTGCAAAAGGCTAGAGTTTCCAACGAGCTACGCTTATGTGAACAACAGATATACACACACACACACACACACACACACAAGCACGCACCAATACTACTTGACTCGCTTGGCCTGCCTCAACTGGTGTGTGGTTGAAGTCCACGCCCACCGGCGAAACCCGCCCACAAAATGTATAAAACGATTCACAAAAAGTAACAAATGTTTTTTTAGGATTTGTGTTTTGGGAAATTCTGCACTTGTGTAAATGCAAAGGCAACACACACACACAAACACATACAGATAATATATCAAAAATTATAAAAGCACACATATTTATGTATGTGTATACATATATATATATATATATATGTATGTATATATGTAGATATGTATATAGATAGACGATAAAAATAAGTGTAAAACATCAGTTTTGCCATCATTTTTTTGCTGGCAAAATATTTTCTTGCTGTGAGCATTGTTGTGCATTCAATTTCTGTGTGTGTGTGTGTGTGTGTGTGAGTGTTTTTTTGAGCATTTACAACACTAACACTGTTATGCCCACACACATATTTATCCGCTTAATTGATTGATTTGGCCTTGTGGTAAATTTTAATTTATTTTGTTCGCTCATCTCTTAATTTTAATGCGCATTTTAAATTATGAAACTTGCTTTGTTGTTTCAATTTATTTATTTTTTTTTCTTTGTTGCATTTAAATTAATTTAGCATAATTGCAAGAGCGGTTTTTTTTTTTATTCGTTGTGTCCATTTTTGCATCATTTGGCTGCGATTTAATTGAATTTGATTGATTTTTGCTGATATTGTTGATGGAAAAATAATATTGTTGTAAAATCATAACAATTCCGCCGGTGGCTTGTGGCCTGTGGTGGAGTGTGCAGAGTGTGCAGAGTGTGTAGAATGGTGTGTGTGTGTATATGGGTGGTTTCATTTATCACACCTGGCCAAAATAAAAACACCGTCTAGCCTAACAATGGCAACACCTGCTCACATTCTCTGTGGGCCTGTGTAAATGTGGGAAAAAGGACAAAATACTGCTGCGGCTGTCGTTTGTTGTGTCTCTGTTGTGCATGTGTTTGGGCAGGGGTGTGTGTGTGTGTTTGTGGCATACTTTGAGGCGCTTTGTTTGTACAACAACAGGGAAGCTGCCACAGGCAGAAGAAACATACATATATAATAATTGTAAGCCCATTGAAATAGCAAACAGATTGAACTGCTGTGAAAATGAATTGAAGCATGGATTATTTATTTCCTTAGAATGCTATTGCACAAAGCTCTGAAATAGTTAGCTATCTTAAGTCATTGTTAGAGAAAAATAAGTGAGAAATTATGTGTTGAATTTCTTTAAGAATATTTGATTTATTTGCGCAAATTATATAAAAGTTTGAATTAAGAAAACTTAGTTGCCGTAAAATGTTCTTGGCATAGTGTTTATTTATAAAATGATACAGCAAAGAGTGATGAGACATTTTCTAAATATATATTATTAACAACTAAACTGCATTTTATATATTTTTTAAATGCATTTTTTTTTTAGCTTACTTGGCCTCAACCAGCTCATAATTGTTTAAACTTGCTGCAAACATTCCTTTTCCGTTTCAGGTTCTAAAAGGTCACTGAAGGGTATCATAAATAAAACTCAAATTAAATTCCCAGTTGCTTTTTTCGCTGTTTCCTGTCAACACTCAGAACTGTTAGCTAAAATTTATGCAACTCATTTTTCAGCGGGGAGGTTTGATTTTTTCTTTCGGTTTTCTTTTTTTGTTTCCCTGTAAGCCAACAGCTGTTGCAGTTGGCTGGAATAATAGTTTTTGCTGCCAATTAGTTGTTACACTAATTGCAAGAAAAAAGAGCGTCAATTATGCAACGCTGGATGACAAGCAACATACAGCATACAACTACTATTATGTACAACAAGCAACAAGCTGCACATTAAATGGCTATTTAATTGATGCTCATACGCCGCGTGTGCCGCCGCCTCCGTGCACCTCTCAACAATGGGGGACGTACGAAGTATGATATCGGTGGCAAGCTTTCAGCTTTATGTGCGCGCCGCAGTAATTTCAATAAATCTTGGCAATGCCCCTAAAAAATATTAGAATAATAAAAGCGCGACAACAAAACAGAAGGGTCAATATCGGCACACTTGCAAAAGGACGAAGCTGTCGAAGTCCTTTGGGCTGTAGGCGAACGCATTGGCACATTTACACACAGCGTCCTGGCCAAATTTATGACAGCAACAAGCGGCTGCCGGATACGACGACATAGGGATATAGTCAACGACCTAAATACGCATAATTTGGCCAAGGGGCGGGCGTAAGTATTGCCGTATGTGATAGTCGTTGGGCGGTGGGCGCTGGGCGCTGGGCTGGGGGTGGTGGGCGTGTCAATGCGCGCCCGCGCATCGATCAGCAATAAAAATTCAAATTTTGCCAAGGACGGCACAAAAATATCTGTGCCCATGTCACCAAAATATTAGACAGATGTTCCATGTAAATGCTCCAATTGGAGAGTGCTTTGATTAAGTAATTGAGTTTGTAACTTGGGCAAGTGGTTTGAAATGAAATGTTAAAGAAGTGTAATTATTTATGTGTATATTTTTTAACTGATTAAATTAAGGAATGAAACATTATCAAAATAAATGAGGATTACTTATTTGCCATCGAAGGTGCTGAAATTGCATTTTAGCTTATGTGTTGGAAGTTGATTTTAATTAACAAAGATATACATATATATCCTTTGCTTCTTAAGATAAAATTGGTATATCGATAGGATATTATATATATATATATATATATATATTTGTTTATGTTCCCTATAAGTGCATAAGTTATTCGGCTAACTTAAGCCATTGTTGCAGCTTCTGGTTTCTTTGTATTGAGCATTATGGAGTATAGACAATACTGTTGCTTGTATATACTTCGATACACATGGCTGTAATACACATTTACATGCCTACATATATTTTGGGAATGCGGAGGTTTTTCTCATTTTTTGTTTTGTTTTTGTTCTTCTTTTTTTTTTTTTTTTGTTTTTGCTTCGGGGCGCAGCTCGTTTCACATTTTTGCCAATTGGCCAACAAGTGTTGCCAAATTGCGTTGCGGTTGCTGGCCATAAATAACGGTACTTTTGTCATTTATACACATAAATTGCAGCAGACGCTGAAACGCGAAAAAAACGTCTGTGAGCCAATGCAGGCAAACTGGCCCACAGTTCCACATTCCACACAGCCAATGCCAATGCCACATCCAAAACCCAATCCGAGTTACTGGCCATGTCCTGCTGTTGCTGCTTTGCTGTCGCTTTTGCTGTCGCTGTTGCTGTTGCTGTTGCTGTTGATGCTGCTTGGCTAAAAAACGTGGCCGCCGCATAGGCCTCGTGCTCGGCCCACACTAACGACATCGCCGATGGTGACACAACGCAGCTGTCGTTTGCCATTTGGCAATAATTGTTTAATATGCGGGCGCATAAAGGCCGCCAAGGACTGGCCATAAAAAACAACAACCACAGCAACAACAGCCAAAGTAGCAGCAGCAGCAGCAACAGCAACAACAGTAACAACATCAACCACTGCTGAAGCAGCCATAGCAAAAGGCCAAAGTGTGCTCCCGGGCCAAAGTCGTACGAGTGAGAAGCCTAAGCAATACCCAAGTCATCGTTCGAGGCACACGTGTGTGTCCAGTGTGCTGTATCCAGTGTCCTGTTTCCGGTTTCCCTTTGCCCTGTGGTTGACTCGTGCCACAGCTGTGAAGGTGACTGTAACTGTAACTCTGGCTATTGCCTGCAGCCGGCTCAAGTAAATGGCAGCAGCTGCTGGCAGCAAAACTTTGTCATAGTCTGATTGCAGGTATTTCATTTGGGAATTTCAGTATTGCTGGCAACCAACAAATAAATAAATACTCTAAGTAGGCTGATCAAACTAGTAAAGGACTTAGTTGAACATTTAAAATAACCAACGAACATAATATATAACTACATCATTTCCGAGACTTTACTGTTGATTTTAAGCAAAGCTGAAAACCCTCCAACGTCAGTTAATAGTTCCGATACCAGAAGATCTTAATTGAAGCCCTTTTCTCTTAGGCATAGCACACATTTTGGAGCATTTCGACTATTCAATTAGTAATTTGGCCAACACAAGGCGTCTTGTTTGTAACTTCGGGGAAGTACGCACATGCCTATAAGTAATTGTTTATAATTGCTGTTCTAATTTCGTGAACGTGGATAAATGTGAAACATCAGCTGCAGCTGCCCCCCGGGGTGGCTCAAACTGAAGTTTAAAAACAAAAACTAATTGCGCACCAAAAATGCCAAAACGAGTCGTTCAGGCTTATTGGCAATTTCGATTGTACAGCCTGAAAGTATGCAACACATTTTTGCTGCTGCTCTGCTCTCTGCCGGCGACGACGCTGACGATGGCGCTGCCAATGCCGCACATGCTGACTGCAGTTAATTACAAAACTGTCAAATCCAAAAGGTGCCACGAATCAACGGGACCAACGGAAAACGAACGAACTAACGAAGCAGCCAAACAAACACACACACGCACGCACACAGGGAGACACACAAATAAGCACAGGCATGCCAGCAACAGCAGCCAGTCAGCCATTTCAAACATACAAACACACACTCACACACACACACTCACATTTATACAGACTTGCAGAGGCAAATAGGCAGATCAGCCAACAGCTGCCAACGTATGCGAAAAGCTCACAATAAAAACACACAAAAACAAACAAAACAAAAGCTGGCAAAAGGACGACACAGGGGGAGAGAGGAGAGGCAGAATGAGGCAGTTGCATTGTGTGAACTTTTCAAAATATATATATATATACATATATATATATGTGTGTGCATGTGTGCGTGTGTGTGTGTGTGAAATATAATTTTGCTGTATTGTTGTATTAAACGATGTCAACAACAGCCGCCAGCTGAGCTCAACACGCAGTCAGCGTCGCCGTCGGCGTCACCGTTGCTGTCAGCATCGACGTCGCCATCAGCATCGATGGCTGAACCAAATCGAATTTAATTGCATTGCCGCACGTTGGCTTTTAATTAATTTTTGCTAGACGACTGCTGCTGCTGCTGCTGCTACTGCAGCTGCAACCCACAACCAGCACCCACAAAACAAACTAAGCAAAAGCCAGCAACAAACAGAAGCGACAAGCTCGGACAGGGCAACATCAAACGTCACGCACAGGTGCAATGTAATTAGCACGAACCGACAAAGCAACTGAACAGTCGCCAGCAACAGCAGCAGTAGCAGCAGTAGCAGCAGCAGCAGCGAAAGGGCAAGGAGCAATGCGGCAGGCGGCTGTGCGGCGCATAAAAACAAAAGCAAGCAAAACCTTTAAGCCCAAATGCATACAAGCAGCCAGAGAGCCAAGAGCAGCAACAACTGCACAATTAGCACAAACTTCAATACTTCAAATTCTCAATACTCTATCAACCATTAAATACAAATAAAATACCAAGGTGCCAAAAAATGTTGTACTAAGCAAATATCCTATTTAAATGTCAGCAATAAATTCTCAAAATGAATTCTTGATTTATGTCTTTAGAAATTATCAATTTATTATCAATAATTGAGATATTTTACCGCACAAGCAAACAGAATAATAAAATAGTGATTTATACCAAGCTGCAAACATTTTAAGTTATATTAAAGTTATGATCATTATAAGTCTTAAAGAAGCATTTTAATGAACCAGCACAAAGCAAATAAATTAGGATTGATGACTGAATTTCTAAAAATAAAAATTCAGTATAAGAAAAATGTATGGAAAAGTGAAATCTATTTATAAAACATGCCATCTCATTAATGCCACTTCACATGCAGTTCCGTCAAATTTAAATCATTATATTGACTATATTTATGATATATATATTTTCTCAAATGAAGCATACATTTTGCCTCCAATTTATTTATTTATTATACGCTACTTCAACACTTATTTTTGCTTATTTTAATATTCGATTGAGATGCTTTGCCGCAAGTGTAACCAAATCTGTGCAATAGTTGATGTTCTCCCATCTCGTTTCTTCAATGGGGGGCTGGGGGGGCAACAAGTACAATTTCAATATGGAGTAGCAGCAGCAACATGGAGCCCGTTTGGTCGTTGCTCGCCTGGCAGCGTTTTAATAGCTTTGAAATTCCAATGGCAGCTGTGGCGCCATTCGCCAACCGCCCAGCGCCCAAAATGAGCAAAAGAAATGGCAAGAAAGCAAACGAAAATGTGAGTCAGAGAGAGAGAGAGACAGAGAGAGAGAGCGAGAGGAAGGGAAAAAGGTCGATGGCGGCAAAATCGTCGAACATTTCGAAAAATTATTGACATTTTTTTTTTAATTTTTCTTCTTAAGCGCTCGACGCACGCGATGTTGCAATAAGAACAACAATAACAGTTGCAACAGCCGCTGAGGCGATTGTTGTTGTTGTTATTGTTTTTATTGATATTAGCTATGCATGCGCCCTGGCCGCCAGCAACTGCCATTTTGTTTATGACGGCGACGATGCAACCAGCTGAGGCAGCCAACATGCAACATGGGCCAAGAGGCGAAATGGGTAAAAGGGCTGGTGTGAATGCCGTGAAACGATGGTGACAAAACTCGCACCATTCACATTTTGTGGCAGTGCCAGTGGCAGCTGCAACAGTTGCTACTCTCTCTCTCTCTCTCCCTCCCCCCACCCTACACCCTACACCCTCACTATTCTACTGCCAATGTAACTTTATGCGAATTTTTGATGCTCGCATTGGCAGCCTTAAGTTTTGCTGTTGATATTGCTGCTGTTGCAAGGAGGTTTGTCTTTTCTTTTTTTTGTGGCGCACACTCGTCGATTGTTGATAGGGTAATTGATAACGTTATGAGTGCTGTGATGGCTTGTGGCAAATAGCTGTTAAATTACACAGCGCAACAAAATATTGACTTGTCGAATGATGTGAACAGAAATGAGTAAAAATATCGAAAATGAGACTTAATATTTTGCATGTATTATTTACAGCTGCTATGAATAGAAAAGACTTGTCAAGTGTTTCCTTTATCTTGTAGAACATTTAATTTATTCAATAAATAAACGTAGAAAGACTACCCAAGAAATGAATATTGAATATTGTTGTTTAAAAATGTTCTGTTGCATCAACAAACCAGGAAAGATATCCTCCTTTTCCAAATTCAACTAACCGCGAATAATATTCGAAAATTCTGCACAAAACTATGATATAGTGTCTCCATAGTTTTAATGCGTATGCTGAACTTAAGCTCCACCCCTCCAGCTTCTGCTCTTCCTCCACAGCTAGCTCCTGCTCCACCTACCCCCTCCCGCTACGCCCCTTGCATAGTTTTGGCGCAAAAAGCGGTGGCAACCAATTTCATGGAAGTAGCGGCTTTGTTGGTATTTCTACGTTTTTTATGATTGCCTGCCACAACTTTTTCGCCATCGATACTGGTGGCAGCGACTTTGGCAGCGCTGCTTGCGGTTGCAACGCCAACTCGACAACAACAGCGATTCCGGCAGCAACTGCAGCTGTGTTGTTGTTGTTGTTGTTGTTGTTGTTGTTGCTTGTATGGATTTTTCACATCGTTTATCTTAGAGGATGGCAAACGTTGTTGGTTGGCCCTTGTTGTTGTTATTGTTGTGTGTTGTTGTTGTTGTTGCGTCGCAGCTGCTGCTGGTGAACAGAAATGGCGTTAATGTTGCAACTATAGCAGGAACAGCAGCAGCAACAGTGGCAACAAATGCAACAGCCAAGCGGCCACAGCAGCTGCCAATGAGCGAGAACTTAATCTTGGGGATTTAACACTTTCGATATATCTTGGCCATTGCTGTCTTGTGTGCTCTGCTCTCTCCTCCCTCCCCCCCCACTCCCTCCTGCTTCCCGGAAATGTATTGGCGGCCATTATCGGTTCAGCTGCCATTTTTTTTTTTATGGCCAAGTTATGGGAATGAAACGCGTTCGGCTTTGGCTAAAGTTTCATCAGTCGTTGCTTTTAAGTGATAAAAATACATTTGCAAGAATGTGTGTGTTTGTGTGTGTGTGTGTGTGTGTTTGTGTGTTTGTGTGTGTAAATATACAAGCTATGGCTAAAGTCTAAGTGAGCATTTCGGATTTCAGAGACCCGCCGTGCCCGCCAGCAGTGAGGCGTATTGCTCTGTGCTGAGCAGCCGATAGACACCATCACGATTCAGATAGTAGATGGGATCCTTGACTATCTCCAGATTATAGCCCTCCAGTGCCAGTTCGCGTTTCTTCAGCTTGAATGTTTCCGTGCGTGGAATCTCATCTAGCAGCCGGATGAAGAGGGGACGCGCATATGGAGGCAGACTGCCCCGTATCACAATCGACAAATACTCAATGTCCACCAACTTCCGTGTGGGATCCATAATTGCCGCCATGCCCGCCTTGCCCTCCACATGTGGTATCTGCAAGCGAAAATAGTTCAACGATTATTATTAACTGCATTTTTAATGAAAGTAAATCTAAAAAATTGTAGCAAATTTTGTAGCATTTTAAAGTTTAAACTTTGAACACATACAGATACTGATAGAGATCTGTTATTTTCATCTGAGTTTATTTTTATGTGTTGACATTTGTTGGTCCACATTTAGCTTGGCCAACTCACCTGAACGCCGTAGACGACGCAATCGCTGAGTCGAACACAATTGGTGATGATGGCCTCCACTTCCTGGGTGGCAACATTCTCGCCGCGCCAGCGAAAAGTGTCGCCAGTTCGATCCTTAAAGTAAATATAGCCCAATATATCACCGACGACCATGTCGCCCGAATTGAAAAAGCAATCTCCATTGGAGAAGACATTGCGTAATCGCTTCTGCTCGGAGGCCGTCTTATCCACATAGCCATGAAATGCGCTCACCGCACGACGGTCGTCGACCTTGCCGACCAGCAGACCCGCCTCGCCGGGCGCACAGCGCATACAGTGGCCCTTGGCATCGCGGAGTGGTTCACCCGTCAGCTCATCGCAGCGTAGGATCTGCACCGGATACAGACGACGTCCGAAGATGGGCACAAAGCCAATGGCACCCAAGCGATTTGTGATATTGATCAGATTGGAGTTGCCCTCGGTGGCGCCATAGATCTCCACAATATGCGGTATGCCGAAACGTGTGACGAACTGCGTCCAAATTTGCGGTCTCAATCCATTGCCGTACATCAAGCGGAGATTGTGTAGAGGCTTTTCCTGTGCCTCAAATGGCGTGGCAAGTAGATAGCGACACAGCTCACCGATATACTGGGCCGCAGTGCAATTGTGCTTTTGGCAATCACTCCAGAAATTCGATGCGGAGAACTTCTTGCGCAGCACCACAGTGCTGCCATTGAGTAGGGCAGTTCCCACGCCCACAATGCCACCAGCGGTGTGGTACAGTGGCAAAGGATTATAAATCACATCGTTGCTATGCAGGCCCGCCAAATAGGAAGTGCCAGCGGACATGAATATATAGCGCAGATTCGTGATAACAGCTGCCTTGGGCATTCCCGTTGTGCCGGAAGTGTAAATATAGAGTAACTTATCCTTCGACGAACTCTCCCGATTACGGCTTAGCGGCAGCGGCTTTTGTGCCTCGAGAGCATCGCAAAGTTCGATGGCATTGGGCAACAGTGGCTGCCCCTCGACATCCGTATACTGATAGATGTCTAGTTCGAGTGGCGGCAGATTCAACAGCACATCGCTCAGCTCGCTGCCAACGATCAGAGCACAAGCTTTGGCCACTCGGATGCAGTGCAGCAGCGAATCGCCTCGCAGGTGTGAGTTTATCAGTGCGGTTATCACGCCCAACTGGCTGAGACCCAGCCAGAAGCAGGTGTACTCCACACGCGTCTCCATTAACAGTGCCACGCAGTCGCCGCGTTTCAGGCCACGCTGCTGAAAGTATCCTGCCACACGCTGGCTGAAGAGCAGCGCCTGCGAGTAGCTCAAGCGACGCTCGTCCATCACAAAGCAAATCTTGTCCGGCTGCTGGAGTGCCTGCTCCTCAAAGCAATGCGCCACGGTGCAGCCAGTGCGATCTTTGCGCAGCAGATACAAATTTAAGGCCACAAAACGATGCATGGCCCTGGAAGAAAGAGAGCGAGAGAGTGAGAAAGAGAGAGTGAGAAAGAGCGAGAGAGTAAGAATTATGTTTTTAATATATCTGCAATACAAGATATGATTAACTTGGCTATTATTATGTTTACTGCATGACTTAATCTACAAAGAGGTGGAGAATCTGATAGATAAGGCAAATTGAACAACAAAGTTCTATTATAACTAATATGGCTTTTATGTATATGAGTTAATGGACAACTTAATGATTTAGTAATCTAATCCGCACGCGTGCGAAACTGTATAAGTCTGAAGCATTATAATCAGTTAAACTTATCAGCTTGATCCATATTCGCTTATAACTGAACAATCTTATGCACTTAGCCAGTATCCTATGATACTTACATGAAATCCCTGCGACAGGTCATCACCAAGGCAAAGACATTTGTTGGATTGCGCAGCATTAGGGCCAAAAGGGCGCCAAGTGTTAAACTGGCCAATGCGCTGTGGCAGCAAAAGAGGCCAAAGATAATGCTGCCAACGATCAGAATGCCCAGCCTTGTGGCCAGCTTCTGTTTGAGATTGAGCTCCAGCAATATTTCCATTCTCTTCTCTTCAGGTCTCTCCCTCTGATCTAGTTGCTGCTTACACTCGCTCACTTTCGAAGAAACATTTACATTATTTTGTATTATTATCAGTAAATGTATATGTATTAGCAGTTAAATGAAATCTAACTCGATATTTCACACTTATGCCTCGCAGTAACGCTCGACTGACACTGACTGGGGCGACCGAACCCCCCCAAAAACATATACACGCATTCATATATCAATCCACCCACGACCACGACTTCTTATCAGCGTTCCTGATAATGTTTCTAGCACCAAGCATTACATCAGTTTGTGTGTGGAAACCCACTCGGTCCCACTATCAATACTATGAGTAATTAACATAGTTTAGGTGCTGCGGGTGAGTGCCATAACGAGGGGGTGTGCATTGACAGACCAGTAATAAACTATTTACTAGCTTGTGCTGTGATAAGTTGAGAGTACAGTGAAACAGCCTAAGAAGTACACTAGCAAAGTAGGCCATACATACCTAAAAAATATTTTTCATTTTGAAATTAATATCCATATTATTATAAATAAGTCTACATATTCAATTTGGTTTTTTTTTTTTGTTGAAACCCCATTGATTTTCATCTGGCAATAGTTTCTGTGGCTCTGTTGATTTTTGTCAGAGCAAGGCGAATTATGAAAGAGTTTGTTTCAAGTGATATTGATTTTTCAATTGATCTTCAGTGTTGTATGGGACTGGGAAACAAACAATCATATTTGAATAACAAATATTCATTGACAAACCATTTCTAATGAACTTGATTTTGTTAACGACCCTGAAGAATGAATCGAAAATTTGTTCACAAGTAGCCAACAAAAAAAATCGTTTCTCTTTCAAATTAATCAAAATGACCAAAAGGCTTTCGTTTGATAGGGGTTAATCAACTTGTCGATTTCTTTTGAGAAATTTTGAGTGTAATAAACCAGTTCTGGCTTTAGCTAATCCAGTTCAGATGCACTTAAATTGCGGACACCCAGACACGACTTCAAACAGCTGATATGGCTATTTGTTACTTTGCCTTGTGCTCTTATCAGAGAACAGGCAAACAAAATCATAATAAAAAATGAAAGAAAACAGCTGCTTGTACATATGTGATTTCTGATAACAGACAATTCAGGTGTTATAGGCAGAGGTGAGAACATTTAGGTAAACAGAGAGTATTATAATCTAGATATATGTGTATAATTGCTTACTCTCCCTTTGTTGTTGATACATTTGTACAAAGAGAATTAACATAAATTTAATGCGATTTAGCTGTACATAGGGGTTAAGGGCTATCATGTGACAACAACAATAACAATAACAACAGCAGCTACAGCAACCACAACAAAAATAGAAGCAGCGGTTATAGCAACAGGCGCCTGGCAAAGTTCATTGCTACTGCGGAGATTCCATTTGTGGCTGGCACTGCACAGTGGGCCAGAAATGATTGTTGAAACATATATTTTAATCAACTTTTGTTATTTTTTTTTAAATTCTGATCATCAGAATGTATAAAATAAAAGTTTTCTCTTGAATATACATAAATCTCTATAAATATTTCTGATTGACGTGACAGTGTTCCACTGTGCGCTGTGTGTCAAGCATAAATATGAATGTGTTTTTCTTATATATGCACATATTCAATTATATATGTATAGTTATATGTATGTTTGTGTGCGTGTCTTGGCATCAAAGATACGGACCGGGACCTTGACTTATTTCGTATGCAACGCACAAAACATTAAACGGTTCTACACGCGTTTGGTTCACTTGGCTAACTTGGCTTACAACATGGACTTGGTTGACTTGGCCTGCCAGTGATTGTTGATTACGTGGGCCTGACACTGACTTTGGTTCCAATGCAGCACCCACAACTATAGATACAGATACAGATACATATGCATATATATTCCATAAGACACTCAGCTGTCACGCAAGCGGCCAATTCACTTTTTAACTCTGGCAATGCAGCTCTCAAGTTTTCAATTTTCAAGTTCTCGCAAGTTATCGCATATATTAATCAATTGACATACTTTTTGTACAATTAAATGTCACAGCAACCAGAATCACAACAACTGCAGAGCGATCGACGAAACAAGACGAGACGAGACGAGTTCTAATCGACAGCAACAACTAACAACAACTGATCGTTTTCTGCCGGCTCTGTTTATTTATCAGCCATTAAGAGCAACTGGCTGAGGACTGAGAGTTACGCTGGAGCTCGAGAGCGTAAGCATATTCAACTGAGAGAGCATTAGAATTATCAACAGCTCTCTAGCAATCACCTCCCCCATCGAGAAACGGGTTCGGTTCAGGTCTATGATAAATTGAAAAGCATTGTTGAGTTGATTGAACATTTTTTGATTTGATTGTTGAAATGTTGAGTTGAGCTGGGAAAATAATAATAAAAATAACTTCTGTTTTTAGAGAGAAAAACTTCAAATAATAAATATTAAATGTTTTTATAAAGCGCATTACTTAAATTACTTATATTTTAAATAAAATTAAAACGTATTTAAATTAAATTTTTGAATTTAATTTGCCTTTTTCTGTGCATTAAGATGGAGCTGAATTGTTTTTTTGTTTACCCTTTAGATAGATACTGCTACAAGTTGTAACCGGAAGTTTGTCTTCTACCCCACAATAATAATAAGTTTCATCAAGTTTTGGGGAAGCACATCTCAAATTCATTCTTGTATTTATAATGCATTTTAGGACTGTTGGTGCAAACGTTTTAACATATTCACCATAGCCAGGCAATAACAGATTTAATGGGGCTGTTAACAAGCTGTTAAAATTAAATCCAGAAGGAAAAGTTCGAATTTTTTAATTAAACACACTTGCCCCGTAGCCAAATACAAAGAAAAACAATTTGCAGCACCCAAAATAAATTCCAATGTTGAAATAAATTAACATAAAGCCGGGCGGCAGTCGCAGCAGCTGCGCAGTCAGCGTCGGCGTCGCCGTCGCCGGGTCGTAGCTGTCAAATGCCGGCAGGCGAAAATATAAAAAAATATATATGTGCATACTTTCAGGCGTGGCGCGTATAAAAAATGTGCGCATACTTTTTGGCAGCTTTTTGAGTTATAGACGGTGAGCAGAGTGAAACCAGTGTGTGTGTGTGTGTGTGAGCAGTTAGTTTGATTGCGTGTATGTGTGTGTGTGTGTGTGCCTGTAATTGACACATGTTACGCTCACAAAAGCGGCAACGGCAACTTGCGTACTAACTGCGCCTCTGTTTCGATCTGCCCCAACCCGCCACCCACCATTCTCTGCCGTTCCAGTCAAATCGTTATTATCGACAATGGCGCCGCCAAAAACACACACATTCTCGCACACCCATATACACACACCAAACACACACACACACATACACATGGGGCACGCACATGTTATTCACTGCTGCTGGCTGCTGCTGCTGCTGTTGCTGCTGCACAGCCTTCAAATGCAGGCAACCTCAGTCAACTTTGTTTGTAGCCGGCAAAAACAAAAACAAAAACACACACATACAAGTGAGAGAGAGAGCGAGAGAGAGAGAGAGAGGGAAAGAGAGAGAGAGAGAGTAGACAAGCCACTTGCTTGCTGATAACGTTAACGTCAGCTGTGCGGCCCTTTTGCATGGTCGAAGGGGGTGTTGGAGGATTGTGGGTGTTTTGGGAGGCACACGTGAGCACCCGGACTTGGATTCGTGCGCAGGCAAGCGTCAAACGTTTGTACCTTGCCCCATTTGGCCGCCCCCCAGGCGACAACGTGAACCCCAACCTTTCCCCGTCCTTACCCTCTCTCTCTCTCTGTCTCTCTCTCTCTCGAATTGCTGCTGCTGCTGCTGTGCTTGGCATTTGTTTGTGTTGTCAACAAAAGTTTCTTTGAAATCAGTAACAGATGTCGATTGAAATGGCACAATTGCTGCTCGCGTCGCTGCCAGCGTCGACTGCGCCTGCGACTGCGACTGCTGCCTGCTGATGGCTGCCTTCTGCCAGTTTCTGTGAGCAGCTGGCGGCTGTTGTTACTGCTGTTGCTGTTGTTCCTGCTGGTGGCTGCCACTTATGATGAATATTTTTGTGGCAGACACATTCACACACACACACAGAAACAAACACAAACAAGGCGAGTCTCCGATTTTGCCAGACATCGCATATTGTGCGCTAGTTGCTCGGTATTTTAATTAAAATTTCTCGTTCAAGTTTTAATGTTAATGCAATTTACCCAATCGAAGCCCAAAGACAATACAATGGTCAAATCTAAACAGATGCCAAAGCTTCCTTTATTGTTCGCAGCCATTGAGTAGACCTCTCCAGCGGCCATATTCATACATAAGCCTAGCTAAATAAACTTTCAACAGAGTTGAATAAATTTTAAATAACCTTTTTTATTTTTGTTAAGCAAACACATGTGTAACTTATATACACCCAGTTAATCTGTATTCATATCTAGAATATATACTTGTTATACCAAATTGTGCACCTTTTCAACTAACTGTCTATTTCAGCCTTGTCATAAGTAATGGAAATTAGTAGTGAAGGAAGCGCACTGAATATCGACAATTCAAGATGTTGAGTATATGGTAGGTTTCCATTACAGGGTATCCGAACGTAGTGGAAACTTTCAAAATGCATCTCTTGTCTTTGGTCGGTTGAGAAAGGGGAATAAAGTGCTGTTATTGCCGTTGACAACATGTCCAAGTCTGTGGCTGGCTGAGCTAAGCTGTGGCTGCTGGCGATAACAAACGATAACTGCATGTTAAATAGAAGCTAACGAACGGGCAGTAAGCGGAGCTAGGACTGTGGGATGGGGTTCGGGGGATAGTCGGGAACAAACAAAACGTTGGCATATGCTGCTGGCCAAAGGCAAGCATCCAGCTGAAGCTGATGCTCCCATTCGACTGGACGTGCAGCTATTTGAATATGCACCCGACGGTCGCCTACCCCCCTCTCTCACTCTCTCCCTCTCTCTGTGTGTCTCTTTTGCTCTCTGTGTTGTCGGAGCTGGCTTTAGAAAATCACTCAGGTAGCAAAATGCCAGCATCATCAGCATCATCATGATGGGCATGGAGCAATGGAGCCCCAGCACCCAGACTCAAGTCCAGTGAAGGGTTGCAAAAAAGCGCACAGCAGTTGCAGACAAAAGCAAAGTTAAGGCAAGCACAGCCTGAAGCGTCTACAAATGTGTGTAGGTGTGCGTGTGTGTGTGTGTGTGTGTGTGTGTGTGTGTGTGTGTGACGCAGCCACAAGCCATGTGCATGTGTGTGTGCAACAAATGCTGTGGACCCTAAAGGGCGATGCTTTGCTAACGAGCTTTTGCTTGCTTGCAATGCGACAGCAGCAGGTGTGCGAAACACACACACCAACACACACACACACACCCACACACACTCGCACATGGCACAGCTGAGTGACGATAATTGAAATTTCATCACAGTAGTTTGTGGTTTTGTAGCATACTCACCCACACACACATACACACACACACACCCACCCACGCACAACATGCCCCTGCCCCCCACACTAATGCGCAAATCATGGCTGCATTTTTGTGTTGCCTGCTTTTAGGCTGCAGCTTCGCACAGAATGATGGAATCGAATTTGTTGCAATCAGTTGATGTCTGTTTTTTCTTTTTTTGGTTTAAAACACTTTATTTCTTGGGTTTCTTTTAGCCTTTCTTTGTAGTTGTAACATTTACTTTAGGTTCTTTTTTTTGCGCCTTTTTCTTTTGGTTTTCATTTGCTTGTTTATAGTTAAAGTACAGTTAAATACGTGTGGTTGTTGTTTAGAAATACAATAAATACTAATTAATAAATTAAACACATACATATATATAATCAATAAATTAGCCATAATGATAGCAATAATAATAGTTCGTAATAATTATAATATTTTGTATAGGTAATAATAATAATAATAATAATAAAAACTACTATGTTCAGTTTAAGTATTCGCTTCTTCTGCAACTCCTTTTTGGGCTGGGTCCTAATTACTACTTACAACTTTGATTTTTTCTTCTTTTCTTTATTTATATATTTAAATTTGCCTTTAAGATAGATATTTTAATAAATAATCTTTAATGTGGTGCAAATTATATATATATATATTTTTTTTTTGTATTTTTTCGCTATTTTTTTTAAGTGCTCACACAATTTATAATTTAATTACTCATTTAACAGTATTTTTTGTATGCTGCTTTTTTTGTTTATTTTTTTGATTTTTGTTTTTTTGTAGTATATTTTGAATGCTGAAATGCAAAAAGGAATTGAGTTTCAAATTACATTTCTATCTTGTGTTTACTTGAAGTATCTTTAGGTGTGCATTTAGAAAACTATTTGGATAATGCTGACAATGTCTCTTCCCCATTTTTTATTTCTCTTTTTTTTTTGTTTATTGTTTTTTTTTTTTTTTTGGTTAAGTTTTTCTTTAGTTGAACTGCATAATTATATATTGTAGGTTTAATTATAATCGTAGTGTTTATCATATCGCTTCCATTTAATTTGACTAGCACAAGTACTTCTTCTTGGGTTTCATCATGCGAATGCGTCATTTGGAGCCCAATCCATTAGGCACCAGAGCACTGGGCGTCCCAGCACTGACAGCAGCAGCACCACCACCACCACCACCGCCAGCAACACCACCAACCGCAGTGCCACCAGCTGCCACAGCAGCCGCTTCACGTGCGCCGGCAGCAGCTGCCTGTAGATGGGCGCTAGCTGCAGCTGCCGCCGCTGCAGCTGCTGATGTGGGCGTGGGCGGTGATCGGGTGGAAATGGCGCTCCTTAATCCACTGGCACTTGCCGAATGCTGCAAATGCTTGGCACTCAGCTCGGTGGCACGTGAGTTGCCGCAAACCTTTTACACACAGAGACAGAGACAGAGACACAGATTTGATTTAGTAACAGTGAATCAAGGACTGCACTTTAAAGCATATGTTGCTTAACCCACCTGGTGATGGCTATCCCAATCCCTGTATTGACACGAGGCACTGCAATAGCGAGCCATGTTGCAGCCGGAGCAGGTTTCGGTGGCCTTGCGGCCGCAATTCCAGCATTGCTGTTGCAAATTGCTGCCCTGTAAATATCAAGCAATATTTATATAAATTGTTATTAATTTATTATATTTTTTTTGTTTGCTTTTTGATCTAAACTTATGGGGCAGAAATACTGTAAAATATTGCTTACATTCTGTGCGCTGGTTATGGATGGTGACTTGTTGTCCAGATCGCGCTCACCACTGGAATGTCGGCTCATCTCCATGAAGAACTTTTCCATGCGCAGTCGCTCCTGTGTCATGATCTCCGCTGCACGCGTCTCGGCGGCAACAACGGCACGTTGTATCTCAATCACAGCCTGTCGCTTGACCTGATTGCCACAAATAAATATTATAGATATATATGCAGTATATATAATGTGATAGTTGACCGACCTGTGTGACTGCATCCTCGGCATTCCGCTTGAATTCGGCGACCTTTTCCTCGGTCTGGCGTCGCAGTTCGGCCATTGCAGCTGGCGTCAATTCTTGGCTGCTGTTGCTGCCGTGCTGCGGCTCAATGCCACGCTGTTGCAAGATGGTAATCGCTCGCTTTGTTTTGTCCACCATGGCCGAGATGCAATTGAGCATGGTATGTATATTCTTCCATTCCTCCTCGCCGCCAGCAGCGCCAGCACCACCACCACCACCACAAGCACCGCCACCACCACCACCACCACCGCCGGGTGGAGCGTTGCCACCGCCGCCTCGTGCCACCTGAGGCGGTGCATGACGGGGCAGCTCGCGCTCATCGCGCTGCATAAAACCGCCAGCATCGCCGGCGGCAGCAGCAGCTGCAGCTGCAGCGGCGCTATAGTCAAAGGCGAGCATTGAATGAGCTGGCGCCGGATTGGTATGCATGGCCAGGCGTTTGCTGGGGGGCGCATAGGATGCCCCGGCTGCCATATAATCACTCCACTCCTGCAGGCCATTGTGTGCGGCACTGTTGTGCCCCTGCTCCATCATCGAGTCCGAGGAGCGACGCTTGAACAGTGCACCACTATTGCCATTCGATGGCGCCTCCAGCTGCACAAAGATGTCGGCGAATTCGGCGCTATGCGGCTGCAGTTCCATGACAGCCTGCTCATTGCTGGTCACATATTGCAGCGCCGATTGATTTGTGGCACGCGACAGGGCGAGTATCTCACGTTGCATGAGCGTCACGCTATTCTTGAGCAACGGCATCACATATGGACGCAACGGCAAATTGATGGCCTCCTGCAGCGCCAGACGGAATTCCTCGAGGGAAATGGAACTGCTGCAGAGGGAGAGGATTAGAGCACGCACCCGTTCGCTCACTTCCGGCTGGCCGAGTTCCTGTGCGAATTGCAGCAACGAGCCAAGGAATTTTCTCAGCTTGCCAAGCAGACGCGCCTGCTCAACATGTGCAGCGGCTGCGGCGGCTGCGGCAGCAGCGGCCGCCAAAGTTGCTGCATGTTGTTGCTGGGCGGCCGCTGGCGTTGGCGATGTTGCATTGCTGCCATTGATAACGGGCGAGGCGCTCGCATTGCGCTGCGGTCGCTGCTGCTGTTGCTGCTGCTGCTGCTGTTGATGATGATGTGGCAGCGATGTTGGCGGCGAGTGTGGCGAACGTGGTGCAGCAACCAAATTGCGTGCCAGCTCTGGCGGTGAATCCGGCGGTGTGCGGCACAGTCTATCTCGCTCTCGTTCTCGTTCACGCTCACGCTCTCTCTCTCGACAGCCATTGCTGGCCGTGTCTTTGCTGCTGGAGGAGGAGGAGGAGCTGGAGTTGTTGGATGAGTTGTTGGAACACTTGTCGCCGTTGCTGCTGCTGCTGTTGCTGCTGCAGTTGCTGCTGCTGCTGTTCGCTGTGTTAACGAAAAGGAAGCTCGTTAGTTAGTTCACAATAAACAAGAAACAGCGAAACTAAAAGAGTGAGAGAGAGAGAGAGAGAGAGAGAGCGGGAGAGAGAGGGGGGAGAGAGAGAAAGAACAAGTGAAAAGGACAAGCTTAGACAGGATGTGCAGGCGAAGCGCATTACAAATGCATTAGTAACTGCTTGCCACATCAGCCATGCCACAAATACCATACTATATGGCATACATGCATACACACATATATATATATATAGATAGATTTATATATAAACATATATATATATATATATATATATATATATATATATATTTCGGTTGTGACCACAACAAGCTGCAGCACTTGTCCGCTTCACTCGCCGTTGGGGCATTAACAAATTTGTTTGAACATGGGAAATAAATTAGCAAACATTTTTGGCTGCCATTTGCCAGGCTACAACAGCCAACTGGCTGGCTAACAACGCACCCAAAAGACCAGCCAAGCAAAGTAATTCAGCCGCCTGACGCACTAATTGCAGCACCAAGCGCCATGGGGCATGGGGCATGGGGCTGGGGGCTTGGGGTTAGGTTTGGTCGCAACGTGCCTGCTGCCTGATGTTGGGCTCTGATCCTGCTGCCAAAAGCGCCACACTCGACAGTAGCTCAAAAATGAAAAGCTTAACGGAAAAGCCGCAACGCGCAGATGGACGGGACTCAACTATGATGCTGGGTGGATGGATGAAGGGCACAGTGCGGAGGATTAATCCAGGGCTGTCAGGCGACAAGTGAAAAAGGAAACGATTTCGAACTGCTGGCAAATGCGTAGCAAGTAATAACGATTTTCCTTACTTTTCAATAGTTGTCAAAAGCCTTTAAAATCTGTTATGATTATATTTCTTATTAGTGGCAAAAGTAAAAATATATTTGAATAAAATTTCACTCGAATTTTAAACACATTTAAAGCAAAATTTATTGACGTTGTTGAAATAAAGAAATATTGTTAATAACTTCAAAAGTTTGCTTAACGGTTTCTTAAATATGTTTTATTTGTTGTCTATATTTGCATACTTCCACTTGGCGCATACCGTCAACTTATCTCCAGCAATATTTAAATATTATATTGAAATCATTTTCGCCAAGGACTTGTTTTAGCATGCAAGTCTATCTCTAATTTTGTTCAGCTCTCTATAATTGTGACTTGCTGTAAAATGCTCTGAATTGGAAATAGGTTTGCAAATGTTTTTGTCGCCTGTTTCGCATTGGGGACCAAACACACACAAAACTTTGTTTGCCCAAGCTAATGGAAATTGTATATATGTGTGTGTGTGTGTATGTGTGTGTGTGTGTGGGTGAATGCGTTGGATGCTGTGGGGGGGTTGGTGATGAGGAGTGCAAATGTTGCCACTGCTGCTGACGATGACGATGTCGACGTTGAAGGCAGCTAGTCGATGTTGCTGCCGCTGCTGCTGCTGCTGTGGCTGCTGCACAGTTTGCTTTTGTGATAATGATTGTGGATACAGCTGCAACTGGCTGTGTTTTCACAGCCATTCAGGCACGCCAATCGAAGGGACACAAACACACACTCACACACACACACACACACACACACACACACACACAGAGAAGATATGTATGTAGAGCATACAGAGTGCGAGTTGGACGCATCACTCAACTGAGTTGGCGGCGGCTTATCAAACGCCAAACATAGACAATGATGGATCACATGATGCCGCCGCCGAGCTCTGTAATTGGCTGTTATGCAAAAAGCAGCAAAAAAAAAAAAAATAAAATTAAAAAAAATACAAAAAAAAAACAGCAAAACAGATGAGAATAAATAAAAGAGAACCAAGTGTCGCCCACTCTATGTATCTATATCTGTATCTGTATCTGTATCTGTGTTCGTATCTGTAGTTGTATCTATCTATTCAAGCTGAGCTCAGTATCTAACTGGCTGGTGTACAATTGTAAAATATTGCAGTTGGCTGAGGCTTAAAAGTTTTGTTCGGACCCACAAAAACCGCAACTGACCCAAAGTTCTGCCCCCAAGAGTGATAGCGCAGGGCGGGGGATGGACTTTGGGAGATGGTTGGTTACCAGCTGACCAGCTGTGACTGGATACGAAAAATGTTTCGTCCACGAAAAACTATTTACGAAAATTTTGTGTTGACAATTCACATATTTTCTAAAACATAATGTTGGCAATTTTCTGAGTCTGTAAGTGTGTGTGTGTGTGTGTGTGCGTGCGGGGTAGGGGGCGTGGCATTGCGGCATTGTGGGAGACTCAACGGCTGGCGCAACATCAACATCATGAGTGAGCTTCAAAAGCAGCAGCAGTAGCAGCAGCAGCAGCAACCATCGATTTAAGGTTACGTATACGCAGCATGGGCCAGTGCGCAGTCTTTGTGTGTGTGTGTGTGTATGTGTGTATCTATGTGCGGGCAACAGAATTTGCACAGCTGCGTCCCATAGATTGCAGTCGAGCGCACAAAACGAAACGTTGGCAAGTTTAGTTAGTGTTGTTGCTGCTGCCATTGTTGTTGTTGTTGTTGTTGTTGCTGTTGCTGTTGATGTTGCTGCTGTTGCTGGCATAGTCATTTGGGAAAACAATCATTTTGGCAAATATTCATCATGTGCTGTTTGTGATTATCATCATCAGCAGGCGGCCATAATGAAGTTGCTACTGCTTTTGCTCTGGTTGCTGCCATTGCTGCTGTGGGCGTCTCTGCAACACACAGCAAACATTTGTTAAACAAACTTGTTTTTTTTTTCTGTTCTGGTTTCTTGTTTTTTTTTTTTTTTTGTTGAATAGCTTCCAGTTTTGAATGCTAATTAGAGAGCATCGTTTTATAGAATTTAAGCGCCTTAAATGCAAAGCACACACACACATACACACACACACACACACACGCACACATTATGGGCCTGGGAATTGGCGCAGCAAGCGAAACAGGTACGCATACAGCAGCAACACGACTACAACAACTATATCAGCAACAGCAAAAACAACAACAGCAGCAAGCAGCAGCAGCAATCAAAGCAAAGCACACACAACACACCCGCCCCTAAAAGCGGGCTACGCTTTTTGCCTATATGCGGGTTGTGGCTGTTGCTGATTTGGCCACCGCTGCTGCTGTTGCTGATGTTGCTGCTGGGAACGCCAACAGCGGCTGTTATTTTTTGGGCTAACCTCCGAAATGGCACAAAAAGCGAGAGAGACACAGAGAGAGAGAGAGAGAGAGAGAGAGAGAGAGAGATGAAAATGGAAAAAAAAACTTGTGGCCATTCGATACCGCACACACAAAATTTAACTATGGGCTGTGGTCCCAGCGAACAGTTGAAACCAACAAATAAAGTTGTTAAACTACAACAAGCAGCAGAAGCCAGCTGCTGGAAGCGGCTGAAAAATCAGAGTACGTCATTGAATGGTATATAGATAGATAGATAGAATATGTTAATCGATTGAATCTGGCTCCTTTTAACTGCTGCAAATCAGTTTTTATTTATTATTATTGAGTACAGTTTCTAAATATTTTAATTTAAAAAAAAAAACTGAAATTTCATTAAATAGACCAAAACTAATTAGTTAATGAAAAATGAGTTTTAAATTTGATAATCTATTGAGCTTCAATCAGCATTGGCATACTAAAGATTTGACATTTACAAAACAGAAATCAATAAAATATTAGACTTTTCTTGCAGGCAGGTCTATAATAAGTCATTAAGTCATCAAATTGAGAACTATTTAAGAATTATTAAATTGTTAAGATATATCTACTACCCAAGAGAAGTTAAAAACTGGTATTCTTGAAACTCTATCTCATTCTCTGTATTCTTCTCTCTCTCTCTCTCTCTCTCTCTCTCTCGCTGTCTGCCTATCTGTCTCTCGCCCAAAATGTATTGGCCTGTTAAGTTGGTTTTTGTTTTTGGTAAAGGCTCACACTGTTTCACACCTACACACGCACACACACAGCTGCTGGCGTTCACACCATCAATCGTAGTGCCTGTCGCTCGGTTGCACTTGACGGTGCTTATGCTTCCCAAACCCAATCCCCGCTCGCAAGTTCCAATTAAATGCCTTAATGTATATGCCTTGCCCATTTGGATTCCCATTCAGATACACATTCGCGATTCCCAATTCCCCTGACGCTGTTCACCCTGCCCCATTCGCATATGTTTTGTCCACACACATGCCACTCACCTTTGAGCCGTCGACTAATTGCAGCCGCAGTTGCTGCTGTGTTTGCAGCCGCTGCTGCTGCCGCCGCCGCCGCCACTGCTGCTGCTGATGAGGCCGCTGACGAGGATGACGCGGATGAGGCAGCTGTTGATGTGGCAACTGCGACCGCTGCCGCTGCTGCGGCCGCCGCATCGTATGCGTCCTTGTCGGTAATCTCCTCCTTAATTATCGCTTTTCCATCGAGCGCCATCTGCAAATAGTAGTCGCAAATTAGTTGGAGAAATTTAAACAACCTATCTCATATTGCTGTTGCTGTTACTGTTACTGTTGCTGTTGGCCCCACCCTCAAAAGTAACAATAGCAACAGCAGCAACAGCAGCAACAACAATCGCGATTGTAAGCCCCGCAACAATTTGTAATTATAAGCCAGGCAAACAACCTGCACAGGTTCCCATGCGTTGAACGAAAACATCAAGTGACAAAGTTCTCACATTATGATTTCAAATCATTTGATTTCAATTTGATTAAATTGTTTTCTGACATGCAAATTGGGCGCACCGGAGCCTTGAGTTCCTTGTTGTGTCTGAGTTCTGACATTTACTGCACGATGGTTTCGGTATGTGTCTGTGTCTGTGTCTGGCCTGGGACCGCGCCTCATTAGGGGCAGCTGGAGCCCACAGTTGGAAGGCGCATTACTTGTGCATACAAAATTACTCATTATTAATTATTATTGTCTAAATGATTTAATTTCATTTTTATTCATGTTTGGTCTTAAGCATTCGAAAGTTATAAATATTCCCACATATCTACTTCATTTATATAAAATCTAGTTTTGTTACTGGAACATTATGGGGTCGCAGACGTCTTTTTCACTGCATTCATATTCATATTCATATTTATTGCCTGGTCTAATCAGGTCAGTCTAAAGTGTACAGAAAATAGGAAGTAGACTACCGGAACTATTACAATATCAAAGATCTAATGCCGTATATTTGTAATTTATATTATACGATCGGTAGTCGGTCCTGTAAATGATAATATAGGTTTGGAAACCTTCCTCCGACTTGCCGTGCTAAGACTTTCGGCAGATAATGTTTGATAATGCAATATAATAAATATTAAGAACAAATGAATACTATCACAAAATACTTGTTTCTATTGCATTAGAGAGTTAAAAATGCCATGGCTAACAATATATTGAATGGAACCGATTTCCCAATCGAGACACTTCCTTAATGGAGCCAATTTACACTTCAACCCTCTGGTCTTTCAGTGCATTCATCGCGCCCAAACAAGCACACGCAATCAGGCACACATTCGCTACAACTGCCGATTTTCAACACGACTGGCAGGGGAAACATTCAACTGCCACTTACCACCCATTTAAGCACAACCCCTCCCCTCTCCACCCCACCCACTACTACCCCAACAAGCATTTACATTCACCCTTTTGGCACGCACTTGTTCATGTTCATGTCCGGTCAGCTTGGCATGGGAAAATTTGTTGATTTTTATCACTAAAATATGTAAATACCTGGGCGAGCTGTGGGAGTTTGTGCAGCTTGTCGGTTGCATAAACAAAAGCGTAAAAGAACACAAGAGCACAGTGGCAAAAAAAATAAGAGAAGGAAAACAACATAAAGGAAATTTTCATTCATGTTTTCGATCAATCTCCGGTATGCCCCCCGCAACGCCCCCTCCCCCCCTTTTCCAACTGCCTGCTTGAGGTGTAAAAACAGTTTCTTTTTTGGTTGTTTTTTTTTTTGGCGCAATGTTTAAAGTCAATCGTCGCACTAGGCAATATTTACACTAGCCAAGAAGGGGGGTATATTACAGTGAGAGTACGAGAGAGAGAGAGAGAAACAGAGAGAGAGAGAGAGAGAGAGAGAGAGAGAGAGCAGTGAGGCGGACAGCTGTTTCGCATCAGGCAAATTACTAAAAATGCTGCAAATGAAATTCTATTAAAAACAAACACTTGACACGCAGCTGCCGTTTGCCAAAGTGCCGACAAGAGCCCGTAGCTGGGGGGGTGGTGTGGGAGGGGAACGGAGATTGTGGGTTCAACTAATGACGGATCCAGCCGGCATATGGCGTCTATAACACTTGTCAACTGGCAGCCAGCAGGCATTTAGAAACTAACAAAGCGAAACATGCGTGACAAGCGGCAACAACAAGTGTTTTGTGTGTGTGTGTGTGTGTGTGTGCTGTGCGCCAGGTGAGTGTGGGCGGTGGGTGGTGGTGGGATGGTGCTACATTTTTGGCCTGACTCACTTAATAGCTTGGCTGGCTGGCTGGCTGGCTGGCTGGCTGGCTGGCTGCTCGGCTGGCAGCAGCTGCTTAGCAAAGGCACACAACAACAACAGCAGCAGCAGCAGCAGCAGCAGCAGCAACAGCAGGCTATGACGAATGAATCAAATGTCAGCAACAGCAGCAGCAGTAGCAGCAGCAGCAGCAGCAGCCGTGTTTTCCTCCACCACCCCATCCCCCTCCTTGCCGTCGCTCAAGCAGCTGTCGCCTGTCGGCGCCAGCAGGCGTCTAAGGCTTCAACTTGAGTTACTTTTGCCCTCTTCGTCGCTCGCTCAACCCCCGCAAATACCACACCACACCACACCACGCCCAACACCCAGCTGCCCAGGCAGGCACTTCAAAGCGCCTTCGGTTTCAGCCAAAATGGAAAATGTCGCCCGCAGAACTTTTGCCACAAAACTTGAGAGGGGCAAAAGGCGGATGGGCGGTGGAGGTGGTGCGGGTGCGGGTGCGGGTGGCTTACTCTCGTTGGCAACGGCTGCTGGTAAAATTGGCTAAAAGAAAAAGTAATTATTTAAACGTGGGGTGCACGGGGCGTGGCAACTATTAGGCTAGCAATGACAAATTAAAAGCAACAGTAGCAACAACAGCAACAACAGCAACAGGAACAACTTGCACATAATTTTCAATTAGGCTCGACACAAATCATAAAAAATTCAACGACATTCATTTAATTCGTGTAAAAAAGGCCAAAAGCAGCAGCGCTATAGCCATATGGCTGGCTGGACACCAAAGTATTTTATACTTTTATCCCTTTTGCTAACAAAAACACACACACACACACACACACACATACTTAATCGGCATCGGAAGCAGGCGCGAGTGCAGAGGCAGAGGCAGAGGCAGGAGTTGTGGCAGAGTTAACGAAAAGGCGCGCCAACTGTAATAACAACAGCAACAACAATAACTGTGAAGGGTTGCTTCCTGGGGTTGTGGGTATTCCTATACCCTGTACACATTACAAACGGGTGTTAAAGATGTGCAAAACTATGTAACAGACGCTGAAGCAAGGCATCATCGGAACAACGAGATTCTAGTTGTGTGCATAAATCTCACAGACTTAAAGAGCTGCACGGTAAATTGTTGTTGTATATCGAAGAGGTAGAGGGTATCTTCTCGTCTATACACCAGAACACGCTTACGTGTTGGGTTTTGTATTTTTGAGATTTTGGGGTTTGGGAGTCGTTGGTTGAAATCACAGCACAGCTGCATGTGCTTTAGCTGTAAGCTGCCAGTTCACGTCCTCGCTGCGTGTGTGTGTGTGTGTGTGTGTGTGTTTGCTTGGCTGTTTGTGTCTTTGTATGGGTGTGTAAATGACAGCCGCGTGGACGAGTCCAGTTCACACACACACACACACACATGCGCACACATGTGCACAAACAGTCCGGCTTTTGTGTGTGCCTCTGCGGACTGCGTCATTATGCACAAGTGGCGCCGGCCGCCAACGCCGCCTGGAAGAGATTACTGGCGACGACACCTGTGCAACAGCTACAACAACATCAACAACATCAACAACACTAACAACAACAACAACAACAGCAACGGACATATTCAGACAAAAGGAGTTATTCCAATGTGTGTGCGTGCTTTACCGTAAAAAGTTTTTTGCAACTTGCTGCGTCAGCTGCTTCATTACACACGAAGCTACAAATGTGAGTGAAATGTGCTGCCAGAGAAGTTTGTGGCACCCAACTGCAGAGCACAACAATAAATAACTAAATATTTGCCTATCACTATTTAAAAAAAAAAAATCAAACTAAATTTGAACGATTTATTTTATACAAATCAGATCGGTATCGATAGATGATGAAAGTTGATTAACTATTTAGTTTAACTAGAAGAAAATGTCCACGTTCTTCATATCAAAAGTATTAAGAAATATTTGCAAAGTAATTGAAACATATTATATTTGATATTATGTATTAATTTTTTTGATTCCAATTACTTTGAAGAAACTGAGCAGGAGAATTGAAAATGTTCTAAATGAATGGTGTACGTAAAATGTGTAATTTTACTATCAATGTGAGAACTATGTTGCACCTGAACGTATATTTAAATAAATAATAAAGCTTGATTAATTCAATCAACTCACATAATTAATGCGCTATTAAATGATTAATTTGTGCAACAAAAAAGCTTAATTTTTTTTAAGTTAACTTGCTGCTTTTTCAAGTAACCCTCGCCAGATGCTGCTGTACGTCTGTTTGCAACGTGTGTGTGCCACTGCAACGTGCCGCAGCATCGACGTCATTTTAAATTACACATCAGGCAAACACACACAGTCAGCAACAGCAACAGCAACAGCATCAGCAGCAGCAGCATCAGCAACAAAAGCAGCAACAAAAGCAACAGCAACAATTTTGCACTAGTCACCGCACGTGTGTCTGTCGCTTCTACTTACTTCCTTTCCCTCTGGCTCTCTCTCTCTCTCTGTGTGTGTGTCAGGCATAATAAGATAATGGCGTGTCACAGCGACCAACAACAACAGAACAGCAACAACAATGACAATAGCAGCAACAGCAACGGCAGCAACAGCAGCAGCAGCAGCAGGAAAAACAGTTGAGCGAGTGTCGCGCTTAATCGGCTTTATGGTCTGTTTTATTTCCGATATGAACTGTTTTATGTCCCGCCTGGCCATTAACTAGCCAGTCCAATCCAGTCCAATCCAGACCAGTCCAGTTGGAGTTGTAATTGTTGTTGTGAGTGGCTGCAGCTGCAGCTAGAACATTTGGCAGCCACAGAATGCGACTGTTTGCCATATGTTGCCAGCCAGCATTTCGATTATGCAGCTGTTGCTGCTACTCCTGCTGCTGCTGCTGCTACTCCTGCTGCTGCTTCGTCTGTGGCTGCTGCTGCTGTTGCTGCAAATGCAATTTTCAAATGTGACAAGGTCCCGTTGCTGGACAATTGAAGATTTTCCAGCTGCTTTTGGCTGTTTATTGTTGTTGCTGTCGTTGCTGTTATTGTGATTGTCTGATTGGAAAAACGTTTTCAGTTAGTGAGCTGCACGCAGCACGTGCCGCATTTGTTGTTGCTGTTGTCGTTGCTCGCTGAATGCCTGCAGCCAGTTGTTGCTGCCTTCTGCTGTTGTTGATTGCTTGTGCAGCCTAGTTGTCTGCAACGGTCGTGTGGCAAGGAGGTGAAACCTTGCGGTAAGGGGTGGGCAACACATGTTGGCACGTGCCATTGAGGCTGACGTTGCTGTCTTTGCCAGGGCTGCACTCGACAGTTGCTGCTGCTTTTGCCGACTGTTGCTGCCGTTTTTCAATTAAAAAATTGCAACTGACAGCAGCGATTGCAGCGGCTGCAGCTGCTGCTACTTCTGCTGCTGACATAGCACCTGTGAAATGTGCTATGCTTCTTTCAATTTCTGCACTTTTTTTTTTTTGGGGCGCATGCTAAAATCAATGCAACAACGACAGCAACACATGCCAGCAACAGCAGCAATGGCAGCAACTTTTGGGGCAGTAACAGCAAAAATCTGTTGCCGGCACTTGAGCTGCAGCTCGAACAACTGCGCTATGACAAGTTACAAGACGCAAGCAATAGAAGAGAGGGGTAAACCTAAAGACAGAGACAGACAAGAGATAGAGAGAGAGAGAGAGAGAGAGAGAGAGAGAGAGGGAGGGGGCAAATGCGAGGCAGTTATACTTAAACTGGCAGCTGTTGCCACTTGGCGGGCGCAGTTTTTCAGTTGCTGCTGTTGCTGCTCCCTTGTACTTTGTCCGTTGCCTGGCATCATCTGCGTTTCATCTGGCGCAAGAAATATTGCGGCAGCTGCGACGTTGTCGTTGTCGTCGTCGTCGTCGTTGGCTGACGCCCCTTCTCTCTCAATGTGTGTGTGTGGTTGGGTATGTGTGACAAGGTCAGCGTGTCTGGAAATTGAGGCAGTTGCTGCTGCAAATTCAATTCAAATGTTTTTGGCCCAAAGCAAAACCAGCAGCAGCAGCAGCAGCAGCAGGAATAGCAGCAGACAATTTGGGCGCTTGCCAAGCGGCAAAGAAGCAGAGAGTAAAAGGCAAAAGGGTAAGGGTATTAAAAGTGGCATAAGGGTATAAGGCCACACTGATGCTGTATCTGCGCTGGACATGCCGTTAGTCGTGGCTGTTTTATATTTTTTATTTATTCTTCCTTCTATGTTTTTTTTTTTTGGTGTTTTTTTTTTTTTTTTTTTTTTGTCGACAATGTTTAAAACATAAGAGGCGTCAGTTGAGGCTGAAGGATTGCTGGCTAGTTGAGTGGGCGGTCCGGAGGGAAGGAGAAGTGGTGGCTTCAGCTCAATGAAGAGAATATGTTGAAAATGGCAGGCAACATTATGAAGAAGATGAATGAAATGTGCACTTAGTTTAGCACTCTTTACATCTGTTAAGAGAATGACAGAAAATGGACAACATGACGCATTTCACAGCTGCACATCATCATCTTCATCTGCTCATCTTCTTCATCTTTTGGTTGGCAAGTGCAAATATTGCAAATGTTTAACTCTCTAACTGTATGCATATATTTTACAAAGTTTCTTCTCAACTAAAGAGAACATATTAAATGCTGTGTTACTCAATAACAACGATAGATTAAAAAATTTATATCATCCAGTTTATGATAAGTCATGCGAAGTAACTTTTATGCATTGAATTAATCATCCTATTTAGTTCCGAACCATCAAGTAGCAAGCATACAAATAAAACTGGCCTTCAGCTAATACATCACAGACAGATACAGATACATTAATATTTTATAGTTCCCTAAAAATCTAGCCTGAACCCTTGTCATTCAGCCTTGCCTTAATGACTCGAAAACTTAGACAACTCATCATTCGACTGTCGGCAGCTGTTGACTGGTTTATTTATAGATGCTTTATTTGAATAGAAAGTCCGATTTATGTACATTGTTTTCGCTAGAATTAATTATAATACTTAGAAGTAGTACAAACTGGCGGCCTTCAACGTGCAACATGGTGCATCTATACTTTCCAACCTGGTCGCATCAAAGAGTACTGCTTTGAAAATAGTTGCATTATCTGGTTAGTTACAATCGTTTTAATTAAAAGTCCTTTGAGGTGCTGATGTTTTTAATGCTTGTTATTCAATAACAACTTTTGTTTACTGTGTGAGCATTCCACTTCCTATTTTTTTTATATTCTTTTCCGCATTGAGTTTAACAAAGTGGTTTTTATATTCAGCACTCTTTTGTCACTTTTTGTTGTTGCAAATCGAGACTGAATTGTTTTTCTACACATGGCGAAATAATTTCAACTTTATCTATGACAGTTTTTGGCCCGAAAGCAAGCAATTGTGGTTGGATTCTGTTCAGGTTTCTGCTTTGCGCATTTTTAATAAGCTGCCACTTGCAGCATACGCAACAAAATATAAATAAAATAAAAATACAGAGGATAGAAGCAGGTTCAGGTTCAGGATGAGAGAGATAGGACAAAAAAAAAGCCCCAAAATATTTCCTTTTGACTTTTTCGATTAAGCGTGTGCGCACACACACAAACACACACAAACACACACACACACACACAGTTACATATATGTACACTTGTATGTGTGCGCGTGTGTGTGTGTGTGTGTGTGTGGCTGGGTGTTAGTTGTTGGTGCTGTGCGTGACATATTTTGGCGTTTTGTTTGGCTTTGTGCTTTGAGCGGAGACTTGCCAACTGAAAACTGGGTAGTTGTGTGCTGAAATTGTGTTTGTTTGCAGCTAATAAGTAAATTGACTTATTTCCGGTCGCCATTGCCATTTGTCGTCGTGATGTTGTCTCAGCTGTTTAGCCGCCAAACAAAATGGCGTCTCATTAGTCAATGTCGCCTAGGCAGCCAGCACTTGGGCGCCACATCGCCTCTTTCGTGGGCGTGCCGCTTAATTGCCAAGGTGTGAAAATGCCGTCGACAACTTTATATCCTTGTGGCTGGGTGGGTGGGTGTGCAGGCTGGTTGGTCTGGGTTGTCTGGGCCAAGTTTACAGCGCTAATGATTGATTGAGCGCTTGATGGATGGCTGGGCAGGGATTTTTTTCTTTATGTTCTTTTTTGTTTTTGTGTTGTGCTGTTGGCGCAGAGCCACATGCCACGTATTGCTTGCCACATGTGACACGCCGCACTAAGAAGCAGAAGCAGAAGCAGAAGCAGCAGCAGCAGCAGAAGCATTAAAAAATAAATAGCAACAGCTGCACTTGTCATGTGCATTTCAGTTGGCTGGAAGCGACTACCGACTGTCGGCTATTACCTTAATCACTTTGCCCTTTTCACTCCGCACTGTCAATTTGGAATGCACTGAATCGGTGAATTCGCTTGCAGCTAATCAGCCCGTCAATACAGCAATTTAGCAGTCAAACAATCCGCCCAACCACTGCATTATTCAATATGAAAATTGCCTGCCTGCCTGCCTGTCTGCCTATCTGTCTGTCTATTGGTTATTAGCCAAAGGTTCGCTGCGCTGATTTCCAGCTCCAGTTAGCCCAGTTGCTCAATCGAGCCCGCTAATTGGCGCACTCCTTCAGCCAAGGCTAATTGCGAGCACTCTGTTGGCTTAATTTATTAGCATACTTCGGCAGCGCAGCAGCGTACATTTTGTATTGTTTAAACAACTGCATGCTGTGCAAATAGATAACGATTCAATGTCAAGCGGAAATTCTAATACCCTCTCTCTCTCTCTCTTTCGGAATATTCACCAAAATAATGCAAAATTTACTTAAATATTATTTGTTGAATTCATTTCTGAATAGTTTTTTAATTAGGCTAAAAAATATATGTACAAAATCGTAGTACTTTTTGGAGTGTACAAAAATAATGAGACCCTAAAAACAAAGACTTATATAATATATGTATATATATAATATTAATTGATATTAAATTCATTTTTGTAGATCAACTCAAAACCATTAAAAGGCATATTGTTAAGTTCATTTATCGCAGTCATTTACAAGCACCAAAAGCATCTTATATAAACCATTAAGGATATATGGTTCAGATGATAAATAAATTATAAATTATAATTATCATGAAAAATTACCCTTTCGCATATATCGAAAGGAACGCAATTTATGGTCAATTATAATGCTCGTTATTCAATGGACTCGTTGAAAATAATCATAATTTTATTCAACGGCAATATAAGTTTAAATAACTCGATTGAGGGCACCATAGTTATTAAGATACCCTGTGTGGCGAAGGGTATGCTGAGCAGAGCTGAGCAGAACAGAGCTCTTTGCTGAGCCCGCAAGCTGTTTAAATGTTTACGCAGGTGTTGCGGCAACGACAGGCATACAGACAGACAGACAGACAGACAGGCACTGAACGCAGAGCAAAACACCAATCGACAGGCAGACGATTCAGGCCAAAAAGGCAAAACGGCAGCTGTTTCAACCGCGCCAGCTACGCTCTCTCGCTTACACTCACTACCTGTCTGACACACAGGCACACACTCACTCATCCACACACACACACACACACACACACACTTCCGCGGTGTGCACAAGTGCAGATCGTTTTGCAGCTGCCTCCCAGTCAAGGCCAGGCTGAATCGCACAGAGCCAGGTGCTTTGGGCCAATGAGTCATTCAAGCAGCAGCAGCAGCAGCAACAGCAGCAGCAGCTGCTAGTGCAGATGTCCCAGCTGTGTCTGAAATGCCAAAATTGGTTAGAAACCACCGCTCTTAAATTGGACGTAAACATTTGGCCAGCTGCAATCGAACACTTTTTTTTTGTTTTGGCCTGATCCCTGGCACGTGTGAGCTGAACTTAATCGATTTGATGGCTTTTAGTTAAACCGAGAACTCAACGTGAGCACTCAATTTAAATAGGAAACTTCGATTGGGACAAGCATTTAGTCATTTTTTGTATTAAGTATTTCCATTAATTAATGTCATTCTAAAATTAGCAGTGAAAGTCTAAAGAAAAAGTTAAGTGCATAAGGTATATATAAATCTATAAAAACTATTTTAGTTTTCAGTTTAATAATTTGGCATGGAATATTAGATATAAATGTTAGCCCGCGTATCCTTAAAAATATTATTAAGTTAAAAAAGATAAGTTTTTACAAGTAAAACTCAATTAGTGAAGCGACTCTATACAAATATAAACTAAGAAATATAGTATATGATTTATCTTATCAAATCTGTAAGACTTTAAGTGTGCTTTATTGGAATTCTTGTGCTTATTCTTAAGATCTGCTATTTTGAGTCTGTCTTGAATATTCTGTCACGAATTGTAGCTGACGCAATATTTAAATGGACTCGTTTCAAACCACTTTACTTATTGATCCGCTGACAGTATACAGATACATTCCAATGATAAATGCTATATCGCAATTTCCCCTTTTCCAACTATATATATTGCTATAGATGTGAACATACCATAGATTTATAATTATATCCCATTCACAATTATATTATGACGTGCTATATATTTAATTGTGCTGATGCTGCTGCTGCTGCTGCTGCTGCTGCTGTTGCTGCTGTTGTTGTCATATTTCATTTGGTAGAAGTTTTTGGATTTTGGCTTGTGATATAATGCTGCTTTAGGGAGCAGAAGGCGGCTTTTGGGAATGGCAGCCAGCTGCAATTATTTGCAGTTGAGATTCGCAGTCCAAGGCCATCAGAAACAGACGGCGGCCAAAGTCATTGGCTGCCAGCCACTTCCGCATACTCCGACATCACTATCCACACACACACACACACACACACACACACACAGAAACACACGTGACAGAGAGAAGAGGAAGAGGAAGGAAGGAAGTGCGGAGTAGGAAAATACTCGTAATTTATAATTTTTCGCACGTGAAACTGACAAAACGAATTCGCTGCGAGTTATTCCCCCTCTTCCACCAGGGCAATGCAAAAATATGAAACACTTGACGTGTACTACTACCAACTTTGTGTAGCTCTGTGTTTTGGGCCAAACATTTGCGCAAATAAAAAACAGATGCGTCGTATTTGAGATATATTTAAAGAGCAAAACGCGCAGCTGCCCAGATTCCAGCTATATACTTATATACATATATATTTATATCTACAATTTGAGAGCGTATTGCCTGGGACAGCTGGCGCTATCTCGCCATGGACAATCAACATGTGTTGCTCTCGATTGGCTGAGGGGAGGGGAGAGGAGACGACACGCACACACACACATACATTTAACAGATGCGCATCTTTCAGATACTTTGCATGTGGCTCATTGACTTACCATTTTGGCTGCCTTAGGCTTCCTTTTATTTGTATTTATTTTTTGGTAATTCTTTATAATATACGTTTGCTTTGGTATTTATTGTTATTGTTGTTGCTGCTGCACTTAAATGGCTTGTTGTTGCATTGTTTGTGTATCTTTGAGATACATTTGATGCTGTTGACACCCACTAAAAAACGCGCGCGCGATTTGCCAGCTGCAATGGGCGTGTATTTCACTAGCAGCAAATGCACACAATACAATAATAAACAATTCCGTGTGCCGCCAATAATTAAAACTATTTATTTGTTGATGTGAACGCGACGCGACGCGACGCAAACAAACAACAACAATTGTTGGCGTGAACGAAAACGATGATGCGCCTCTTGTACCGGCATGTCGGGCCAATGCCAAACGACTGAAGCTGGATGAATTCCGAATCCCAAATATCGCTCACACAAGACGGCAAATCGAGAGAAACTCTGCCTCTGCTGCTGACTCGCTGGCTGGCTGCTGTTGCTGCTGCTGCTGCCGCTGTTTGCTGCGTGACGTCCGCTCAGTTGAAAGTTGAATTTGTTTGTGAGCGCCGTTTCAGTTTCAATTTGCTCAGGTAGTCGTAGTCATCGTCTGTCGTCGTCTGTCGTCTCGCACATGTTTCGTTTTTGTCGTGTCGTTCGCATCGCATCGTCGTTCGTTTCTCCGCAGCAGTGGCTTCGTGTCTTGCTTCGGTTGTTTTCGCCTGCATAATGCAAGGCGCCGGCGCAGTTGTTGTGTTCGCGTCAAAAACAGCTGTTCAGCTGCTAACACACACACACACACGCACACACCACATTGGCTTATCAACAACAACAGCAACAACAACTGCTGCTGCTGCCACAGACATCGGTCGCAGTCTGCAGCATTTCTTCCTCTTTAGCTTCGGCTGGCAGCAGCCGGCATTTGGCCCCGCTGGGCTATTAAAATCAGCTGCTGTCGCTGTCGCAGTCGCAGTCGCAGCAGCCTTCCTCCACTGCTGCCGGCAGCTGAAAAAAATTCCATTTTGCCAGCTTGCTTGGCAGCCGAAATTTCTCAGTGCTGGTTGTTGTTGTTGTTGCTGCTGCTGCTGTTGTTGTTGCTGCTGCTGCTATTGTTGTTGCTGCTGCTGATGTTGTTGCTGCTGCTGTTTCGTTGTATTTACGCTGAAATGTGTTTCACTTGGCATGAAATTCCAGTTGGCATTGCGTTTCCAACTGTGTGCCGATATTTAAATAAATTGCCAACCAATTGTGCACACACACACACACACACACACACACAGGCACACACACACAGATAGAGAGACAGATGGGGGGCAACATAACGCCACGCTCCCACCCCCACCCTTACTGACAGTTGTCGTGCATTTGAAAACCATTGAAATGGCCTTATGCGCGTGTTCACACCATGTCAAATGCTTATAACCACACACACACACACACACTCACACACACACACACTCACACACACACACACACACTCTACCATACGAGCACTCACTTTACCACCCCCTACCCCTTGGCAGCCTCAATATAAACGAGCAAATTAAAGGCGTTTTCGTATTTGGTATAAAGGGGATTTGGGATTCTACTTCTTTTGCCTTTTTTCAGCTGCGCTGGATTATGTGCGACATGGGAATGCGCTTACAATCACAAATGGACCAGAGCAGTGTGTGTGTGTGTGGTTGTGTGTGTGTGTATTGTACAGGAGTGTGGCGTGCCCAGAGAGCCCCTTAGGACACTTTGGAATAAGTTAAGGATTTCGATTTACTTTAAGCTCGTTTGTCTTGCAGAAGTCTTTGGACATACATATATAAAGCAAACGATTACAGATAAATATTAAAGTTGAATAATTCTTGCAACAACAAATTTTTAATAATCCAGTTAAAACTTCTCAATATTTTTAAGAATCAAATGAACTAAATTTTATATATATGTTTACGGAAAATTTCAAACATAGAAAGAAGAAAAAAATGTTGAATAATGAGTACAATATAACTTCTGCGAAATCATGCATTAATTAATGTCTGCATAAATTATGATTAATTTGTCAAAGTAATCAGTAGTTTATCTGACTAATGACATTCCGCTTAGTACCTGTTGGCCAGTATACTAACCAAACTCGAATATCCTTTTGACCAATCAGTTATCTATCGATCAAACTAAATTTGGCATAGTTGCTGCAACATTTCAATATCACAACAATGGCTATCAAAATTGACCATCAGAACTTGAGCACAACCAGTTTTGGCAATAAGTGGCCATTCATCTTACGGCTGCTTGGCCACAATGCTGTTCACCACCCCCCAAGCACACACACACACGCAAACACACACGCACACATATACACCAGTTCTTATGGCCAGGCCACAAGCCAGTTGCAAGGAACTTGCCACAGGCGAAAACCAAAGCACCCTAACCACAAACTTTGACGTAGCGCATTTGTCGAGAACAATTCAGAGAGAGAGCGAGAGAGAGAGAGAGAGAGAGAGAGAGAGAGAGTGGGTGGCTGGGAGAGTGGGCGAGAGATATAGAGAGAGAGAGAGAGAGAGAGATGTTGAAATCAACGTAGCAACTGGCAACTGCTGTTACAACTGGTCTGCGTCTCGGTTTCCGTCTGCGTCTACGTCTCCGTCTCTGACTCCAACTCCAACTCCAACTCTGGCATTGCCATTCTTGGTAACAGTTGGCAGTGGCAGCAGCGACGACGTCGACGTCGGCATCAGGCGGCAAATAATGTAAAACGCCATTAGGCGAGATTTTCTCGTACAAACAACAATTGTGCATTGGCACACAGCGAACGCCGAACACCGACGCAGCTGACGTTACCGATGGGTGTGGATGTGTGTGGGCGTGATAGTGGGTGTGGGTAGGGGCGGGGCAGCTGGAGGATGAGGTGTGCCACACAGTGGGTGTTGGACACAGCGAATTCTTTTCATTTCACCTTTGGGGTGTTTTTCTTTTATCACGAAATGTGAAACCGAATAATCCCATAACACAAATAATACTGCTCAAAACTGTTGCATACATTTCGAGAACCAAATCGAGATCTTTATAAATTCTTTATAAATGTAGATCAAAATCTTAACAAAATGCCTGCCATCCGTTAAAGATATTACAAGTATAATATAATAATATCGGACAATAATAATTGCCATGATCAGTTGGATTAACAGATAAATGTAGAGTTCAATGGAAGTGTATATAATCTTCGACTTTAGGATGGCTGCTTTCCTGTTTCATTTCTTCCTGTGAGCATTTTGCACAAGCTGTGTCAACAGGGTGCAGAGAGGAGACTGGGGGCGGTTTGGTTTCAAGCTGCCAAACGAAAACAATTTGGGCAGCAAGTGGCAACATTTGTTGCTGCCGCTGTTGCCGATTTTGCCGCTGCGACAAATTGAATGAAATCACGGCAATTTGGCTGCCATACAAACAAAACGGCACAGCTGTGGCCAGGCCAAATAAAAGAGAGCAGGAGTGGGGGAGAGAGACAGAGAGAGAGAGAGAGAGAGAGACAGAGAGAGAGAGAGAGAGAGAGAGAGAGAGAGAGAGAGTGATAGAGAGAGTGGGCTAGAGAGAGAGAGAGCTGTGTGAGAATTGAGAGCTGCCCAGTTGATGCATAATTGAATTATTAATTTTTATTTTAAATCACAATGTATGACAGTGGCTGTTGTTGTTGTTGTTGCTGTTGTTGCTGTTGTTGCAGCCACAACCCCCTCCGCCGCAGCGTGCTCGTATTTATCTGACTGCGGCGTGTATCGTGACGATAAAGAAGTTGTTTACTCAGCAGCAGTACGAACTCGGGGGCTCGAGCAGAAAAAAAAAAAACCCACCCCTTGCACAACAAACAACCAGCCACCAAATCGCCACCCACTCGCTGTGTGCGACCCCCTTTTAGGGCAGCAGGTCAAAATGAAGCTGTTTCCCCGGGTGTGTTTATGTTTGTGTGTGTCTGTGTGTGTTTCTGATGCGGCATTGACTGACTTTTGATAATAAGCTGGCTGGCTGACTGGCTGACTGGCTGGGTGGGTGGCAGTGGGAAAGCGGCAACTGGCAACTGAGTGCGAGCAGATAACGCTTCCTCCACATGCCCCTGCCAAAGGACGTTCAGGATGATAAGCGGAGGGCGTCAATTTGTTTATGGCCACAAGCTGAAACTCTATCTTGCACACACACACACACACACACACACACACACACACACACACACACACACAACACACACAAACACACACACACACAGATAAACAGTGAGAATGTTAAGTCATCGTTTCCTCGGCTTCCACCTGTGGCATCCCGAAAATAGTTGGTCATCGTCATCGTTGTGGCTGATTACGTCAAGCGGAATTGGAATTTAACCAAAAATGGAATTTGACATTTGTTAGCTCTTACATATAAAAATTAGATCGATAAAGTTGCCGCTCAATAATTCTCTGTACGCATTTTGTATAAGAAACATAACTCGACTGGTGCACAATAATCGAATGGTAGTAAACCTGAATTTTTATCAAATATTGTATATGTAACCCCAAGCAACAGTAATAATCTTGAAGCCAAACCCAAAATCAAAGAGACCGTACATTTGCTAATCGGTTCACCTTCGATAAAGGTGCGGTATTGGAAAATTTACAACCTTCGCATGTAGTGTCAAAATTTGGCATAGTTTTTATGCTCTTTCCCACAGCTGGCTTATAAAATGTATATATATATATATATATATATAGTTGTATATATATATGTAAATAGTTCTGTCCTGTCCCACTTCTTGAAACTTTTGCTGGATCATAGTCTTCTCCTCCGAAGTCAGATGTCAGTTATAGGTGACGGGATGACAGGTGACTTACCCATTGCACCACTCGAATATGCCATGCTGTGTGTCCGTGTTCCAGGGTTCCAGGAGATCGACTTGCTCGCGGATTCGCAATTGCCATAAGAGCCGGCAACGTACTTAAATTGCAGCTCAATCTTATTATCCGAACTGATATATTCATGCACTGTTTGGTATCCATGTCGGGAGCACGGGCCATCTCATACAAGAGTCCTCCGAACTAAGAGCATGGAAATGAAATAACAATATGCCTTTGGCTAAACACCTTCTTATTCTTACAGGTTCCAGCTCGAATGGGGTTCCTTCGTTTGAAGTACAAGTGCGAAAAGGTGCTTGAATTGTAGTTTTTGGTGTTATTTTCGTTGTTGATGTGCTTGGAGCAGACCAGCACCAGCACCACTAATAAGCTATTACAATCCATGGTAAATTTTGAGAACTAAACTGCTCATCGAGTATGTGATAGATTTTTTGGAAAAATTCGACTCAAATATTAATGTTAACTTTATTGTTATCTAATCGTTATTGTTATCTTTTTTTCGTCGTACCGTGTACACAGTACAATTTAAATTTAAAGAAATATTTTGATTGAGTTTCATAAGTTTTGGATTTTAATACCCAGAACCCTTTCAAAATGGGTAAAAATAATATAATGAACGTATTCGCATAGTGATTTCATTACATTTCAGCAGCCCCAAGAATTTTCTATTAAAATATATTTATAAAATAAATATGTCATTCATATGTATATATATATATATATATATACATATATGCAGTTCGGAATTGTGAATAAACATTCATCGCCTTTTCACATAAGGCTCAGGGAGACAAGAGCCTTCCACAGCTGCGTACTTTCGAGTAGGCAAAGATTTTTAAAATGGCATTTAACAATAAAAAGAGCATAATATATTTAACAACAGGGTATCTCAAAGTTGAGCCTGTTCGACTAGAGAATTTCTACTTTTTTTATTTATAAAGTTTCTCAAAATTTGTGCACTGCAGATATAAATAAAAGGTTTTTTAGATTGTTTCGCAACTATATATAACATTAAGTGTATATTTATTATTTTTCTTAGAATTTTCTTAAGCTATTTTAGTCTTAAAAGCGGATAGTAACCGCTGCGGCAAGCTGAGCTGCAATGAGTAATCAACTTGTGAATGAATATAACTTTATCTGATATATAATTTTCTGAGATGCCAATTAAAGATAAGAGTTTATTATCTGATACATTTAATTGACTATTGATTGATTGATTGATTTATTGATTGATTATTATTTGTTAGGCAAAGTAACCTAAAGCGATTTTTGATGCCTGGATAATAGCAAATGAATTGCGTCATTTCGTTCACACTGAATATAGTTTAGAGTTGATTCATAATGGGGAATTATTTCCGATCGTTATCTATATCATAAATCCTAATCATGACACTCCTCAGTAAATAAAGTAAAAGTACCTAACTATTCATAAAAGTAAAGATAAGGGACAATAAAGCAAAAGAGCTTAGCAGACGACATATTAATTAGTAGTTAGGACTTGTCTTATACATACAAGATATAAATATAAATTGCATTTTAATTATATTATTTAAAGCTGGTATCTATTTTTTAAACATTAAAATTGTTTGACTTGATTCTTGAACTAGGAAAATAATTAGATTTTATATATTCCTACGATAGATAAGAAGGGCCAAGGCCAATGCAACAAGTGATCCGCCGGCTGTGCGTATGGCTGAGTTGCACTTTTCCAGAGATTGCTCCACCCAGACAATATTCGTGCCCTGTCCCAGTTCGATGAACTTTATCTGCAGATCCATCATTTCTTCCGAAGTCAGATGTCGCTTGCGCGTCCACACCTTAAAGCGGTCCACGGAGTCAGTGCCCACGTAGCCGCAGAGGAAGGCGTATGTGCTATCCGTTCTGACAAGCTTGTAGGTGATGAGCTCACTGCTGGTCTCCTCAACATTCTTCTCAAAGATACCGATTTGGGTTTTCAAATTCCACGGATAGGAGCTCGACTTCTTCGCGGACTCCCATTTGCCATCAGAGGAATCAACGTACTCAAATTGCAGCTCAATCTTATTCTCCGTACTGACCTTGTCATCAACTGAGACATTCGAGCACTTCATGTAGTTGAAGGGATATTGGCCCGTCTCATACCAAAGACCTCCGAGCTGAAAGCATGCAAAAAAATATAAATATGTGATTTAGACGACTATTCTTTTAATGCTTACAGGGTCGAGATCCAGTTTGGATCCTTCATATAAACGACAATTATAATATGGTTTCTCAGTTGTTGTTGCTGTTGAACTTAAGAGTGTTGTTGGTGATATTTCTGTTGTTATTTCTGCTTCGGTTGTTTGTTTTGTTGTTGCTTCCGTTGTCTGCGACCAAACGCTGTGCATGGAGCAGACCAGCACCACCAGCACCACTAATAAGCTTTTACTATCCATGGCAAATTTCGAGAACTGTATTCTGCCGAGTTTGTTGAGCGACTGATCGATTTTTGACGATTACTGAACTAATAAAATAATGTTTGCTTTATCTTATTGGTATATATTACTTTTTTCCGTCGTTCCGTGTGTCATAAAAGTGCACTGAAAGAAATATGTGAAATCAGTTTCATATGTCCATATATATTTTGATTTATAATTAATGTCCTCCTTTTTGCATTATGTGCTTTTATAGCTTCAACTTTTTTCATTAACTATAGTTTTATTTATATTCTTTTTAATCAAACAAAACACTGATCAACAAAACACTGATTGCAGACACAATTGAAATTGCTGTGTATAATCCCCTTGCAAATCTATAAAGGCTTATCTGATTCATTGATTCATCGAAATGCTAGGAAGAGATAAAGTTTTAATGCATGATATACGAGTGCTGTCTGATTAGTTTTCCTCTTAATGTAAACCACTCTGCATTATCAGTCGATAGTGCAGTTGAAAGGAAAAGGAATTACGTCATCAGATTAATACAAATACAAATGTTCAATTATTGGAATTAGACAACTGAAGACAACTAAAACTGCAGTAAAAAATACTTTGTATGTATATTTGTTGGAATTATTTATATATATATATAAAAGCTTGGCTTAATTATGAAAAAATGTTTTCAAGAATTTAATATTTTTATAATTTAACTAAAATTTTATCCAAAATTAATTTTAAATATTCCTGCGATAGATAACAAGGGCCAAGGCCAATGCGACAAGTGCTCCGCCGGCGTTGCGCATGGCTGAGCTGCACTTTTCGCTGGATTGTTCCACCCAGACGAGTTGTGTGTCCGGACGCAGATCGTCCATTCCTTTTTGGAGGGCATCTTTCTGCTCCGTGGACAGAATTGCGTCTCGCGACCAAATTATAAAGGGTTCGTCGGTGGAGACGCCATCGTAGCCGCAGAAGAATGCGTAATTGGTGTTTTCCAATTTGATTAGCTTATAGGTAAAGGTAACCTCCTCCCTTTTCCACGTGAAGATACCATTTTGGGTGTCCGTGTTCCAGGGAAAGGTCATCGTTTTCCTCGCGAACTCCCACTTGTCATCAGAGGAGTCAACGTACGAAATGTCAACATCTATATTCTTCTCCTCATTGTCCTTTTCAGGAACTGTGATTTCTTTGCACTGCATATTCACGTCTGTAGCACGGCCCGTCTCATACCAAATGCCTTCGACCTAAGAGCAGGGATAGCATATACCTTATGGATTGGGCTTTTCATATCACTATACTTACAGTTTTCAGATCGACTGGAACTGCTTTATATTCACTACACGATGTAAAAGGTATTTCTGTTGTTTCTGTGGATATTTCTGTTGTGTCTGTGGATATTTCTGTTGTGGTTGGGGCTATGGTTGTCTGCGACCAAACGCTGTGCATGGAGCAGACCAGCACCACCAACACCACTAATAAGCTTTTACTATCCATGGTAATTTTTGAGAACTGTATTCTGCCGAGTTTGTTGAGCGACTGATCGATTTTTGACGAACACTGAACTTTAATATAATGTCTCCTTTATTGCGGCTTATCATATTCACATATATAGTTTTTTCCGCCGTTCCGTGTGTCATAAATGTACACTGAAGAAAATATTGCAATTTAATTGAAAATATGTCGGATTATTATATATATTTTTGAAGTTTTAAATGGATTTCAGTACCTATAACTGTTAATAACTCTTATAAACTCTTTTGTTTTTATTTTATTTAAAACGTTTCTCAAAAACTCTATAATCTAATATAATATAATATAATAGAATATAATATAATATAATATAATATAATATATAAATAAATGATTAGTTCGTGTCATGTAACATTTAAAATGTAGAATGATGGCATCAGCTGCAATGAGTAATCAACTTGTAAATCAATACAATCTTATCAGATATACAATTATTGTAGAGATCATGGCTGAATGCCTGATATAGGAAGTGTTATCTAATTATGTTATTTTCACAGGTAAAGTACCCTGCTATATTAAGTGATGAAGTATACCCCAGTCGGAGCATATAAATAATCGAAACCCATTGGTTTTTTGACAATTGTTATCAACCATTTATGAATACTTCATTCTCGAAAATCCATTATAATCAATACACTTCTTAAGAAAAACAAGTGGAAAAGTAATTGAAGCGATAAAGTTAAGGAATAATAAATACAGTTAAAATAACAGTTGATAAATCATGTGATGGACGAGACTATTCATTAAAGGTAGTGTGATCGGAGAGGCTTATTTTCTATGGCCTCGTCTATCTTAATGATAACAATATGATTAATTTTAATTACAATTGCATTGACGGACCCTAATTAAGTATTATAACCAGTCAATGTCCGGTGGTCGTGTGGCATAGCTCAGCGGTTGCCCCGTCCAAGAAGACGTGCAAAAATTGTCACCGTCAGTGACAGGCAGCAAGGAAGGGGCCGAGGCGAAAGTTGTCGAGCCAGGACCTTTGTGCGCCTTGATGAAAACTGAATAGCGTGGAGAAGGATGCCGTGAATGCTTCTGTTGCTGCTGCTGCTGCTGCTGTTGCTGCTGTTGCTGCCTTTGACGGCAACTGAAGTGCACACAATGCAAAAGGCAGGCAGACATTCTCAAATCTTAAAGGAGAGCTCCAGCTTACGAACAGCATTCATATTTATTCATTTAATGAGCGCCGTTGTTGTCAGATACATTTCACATCTTCTAATAATGAATAACAATTCCATTATATATATATATTCATATTTTATTTATTAACGTATCAACTCATTATCTAAGCATTGTCAACTATTTATCTGCTGCAACCCTTAATATCTATAGTATCCATTTCTGATCTTAACTCTTTCTGTAATTGCCTTTCTCTCAGCTGCAATATGTGGCTCAGATCAACTCTTCTTGTCTATGTGCAATTGGAAGTTGCTTGAACGAGGAATGGAAAACGAAGACAAAAGCAACGTTGGCAATGTTAAGAAAAGTATTTTTACTGCATATATCCGCTTAACCACAATAGCGGCTGTCACATGTTTGCAATACTCAAAGCCGTTCACAATCGCTTGCTGGTTGGCCAAATCAACTGCCAGTTGTGATACACATGCGTTGGCATATTCATGTGTGTGTGTGTGTGTGTGTAGATACATTCATATGTTGCTTGCGAGTAGTTATGCCCCACAGACAGGAAAAAAAACTTGTGGCAACATTAGCAACTACAAAAACCGACAAAACTAAAATGCAAGGACAACAAAAAACGTTTAAGAAAGATGAGTTTGTGTGTGTGTGGGTTCAGCAACAGCTTGAGCTACAACAACAACAACAGCAACAACAGCAGCAACAACACAAGCAAAAGCACCAACAGCAGCAATGGCAAATGGCAGCAACAGCAGCGGCAGCGGCAGCAAGAGTAACCGTTATTAAAGATTTTGAATACCTAATTATGAAAATGTCAGACGCAAACGTTTTTGCTTTTTTTTTTTTTTTTTTTGGTGCGGCAAGTCACACAAGCAAAGAGCGAGCGAGAGAGAGAGAGAGGCGGAGAGAAGGAGAGCGAGAGTTGCTGTTGTGCGAGTCGCCTGCTGCTGTTGTTGCTGCTGTTGTTGTTTTTACTATTATTGCGGCTAACAGCAGCAACAGCAAATTGTGTTTGTGTTGTGATGTGCCTGGCAGCCAAAACATTTCGCATCTCTTTTGCCTTAGCAGTTGCTGTGCGACAACAACAATATTCAAAACAGCAGCAGCAACAGCCTCAAAAGCAGCAACGGCAGCAGCAGCAAAATATGAAAAATTCCATTTTCATGTCACTCAATTGAATTTCCATTCAAGTTTTCTTTTATTTTTCGCTGCTGCTTTGGTTGTTGTTGTTGTTGTTGTTGCTGTTGTTGTTGTTGCCTTCTTTTTTCACTCCTCTTATTTATTTTTTGCCAGTGACTGACGACGACGGCAGCAACTGGGCCGCTCCTACGCCATTTTATATTTTCGAAACGTGTGTGAGTCATGCATGTGTGGGTGTGTGCGTGTGTGTGTGCGTATGTGTGTGTGTGTGCGTATGCATGTGTGTGTTTTGTATTTTTGGCTTTTTCAGCTAAATTAATTGCCTACGGAATTGTAGTTAGTTGGCAACGTTCATTGCTGTTGCTGTTGCTGTTGTTGGTGTTGAAAGCTCAAATACAAACACTAATATAAATACAAAATGCCAGCAACACACGCACACACACACACACACACACACACACACACACACACACACACACATACACACACACACACAGAGACATATGCGACTAGCCAACAATGGCAAGCCAAAAGTCCTTTTGCGAGAGTTTATGGCAAAAATAAATAAATTTGGGCTTATCTCAATGGCATACAAGTCATTTGCAGCTGAGATTTTTTCTACTCTACTCTAGTTTCCACTGCTGCTGCTGCTGCTGGTGTTGCTGCTTCCTCCACTTCATTTTGCCCAGAGGTGAATCTGAGTGGGGTATTTGGGAGAGGATGGGGGAAAGGGGGGGAACAGCTTGTGAACAATTGAGGCATGTCGAAGAGATCTGTGTAACTGGACAGGGACACGAACGTTAAGTCAGAAAACCGGAGATTAGCATTGTATTCGAGATTTCGCCTTATGTTGATGAATTGTTCAGGTGAGCTTTCAATATGCGACCTAAGCAATCAAGTGCATATGTCTATCCGTGTGTGTGTGTGTGTGTGTGTCATGAGTGTGTGTGTGTGAGTGCTGCTGCGTCTATGCAACTACTGAATGCTGTTACCAAAAGTGGAAACAGAAACTTCTATAAGCTTCTATAACTTCTACAATAAAAGGTGGATTCTGACAAAAATTGAAAGCAAACATATTTTATAGGTTGATATTTGATTTATTTATGAAACCGATATGTCTTTTTCATATCTAATCTTTACACGTTTATATATTCGTTCACACTTCACTTAGCCAAACCCAGTTTGATAAATACTTTTTGTTACACTCAGAAAAAAACGACATAAAATATAGAAAATTGACCTAAAATGAAAATCGCATCAGAAACTGGAAAAAAAATTTGATTTTTTTTTTGTAAATTTATAAATAAACAAAAAAAAAATACTTAAGAAAATCTGACTTCAATCTTTTTTGTGAGTGCATAATATCGTCCTGTGACTGACCTAAGCCTAGCGGCCGCAACTGAGGACTTATGGACTCTTTTTAGCAGACCCAAAAAGCACACACTCACACACACCCCTAACTCGTGAGCAACAGACACACAGACGCCCTAATGCTGTTGTTGTTGTTGTTTTTGTTGCTGTTGTTGTTGCTGTTGTTGTTGTTATGATTGTGTTTTTGTTTGTCTTTTGTTTAGCTGGTGACAGCGGTGACAACTGCAGCGCCTGCTTGCAGTGCTCTGCTCGCTCATCTTTTCGCTTCTCTCTGCTCGGCATTTAAGCACATTTATTTCAACAATTTAAATATAAATTTAACAACAAAAACATAAATTCAAAAAAAAAAATAAAAATAAATGAAATAAAACGAAATAAAATAAAAAACGAACAGAAGACTGACCAGCCTGCTTGACATTGGCGCCTGCTGCTGACAAGCTGACAGTCTGCACCCCAGGGCTACTCGCCGCGCCCCCCGGCAGTCCCCGGCTCCAACCCCTCCACAGTCTGACTGTCGACGTTTGCAGTTGTCATGCTTTTTGCTTGAGTAATTAAATATAATTTTCTTTTGCGTTTTACACGGGCAACAAGCACAACAGCAACGCAAACGACAACAACAACAACAACAACAAGAGTGACAGTTGTTGCTGCTGCTCAGTCAGCTATCAAGTGCAGTAAAGTGTGTTGTGAGGGGGGTGTTTGGGGGTGAATTGATTGTTGCTGCTGCTGATGTTGCTGCTGCTGTGGCATTGGCAACAAAAATAAGGCACTAAACGGAAGCGAGTGGGGGACTTAAGGCACATTGCGCATACGCCGTGTACAACGAGAGTCGTCAATAAATTTTGGCAAATATTTGACAAGGTTTTTTGTCCACTCATAAATAGTGTTTATGTGTGTGTGTGTGTGTGTGTGTGTGTGTGTGCTGTTGCTGCAGCTGCAGCAACAACGACAACAGTCGCATCAATTTTTTGTAACATGTTGCCAAACATGGTTAAGCCACGCCTCTCCACCTCCACTGCCACAGCCACCCACCCAATTCAAAGCTGCCACCCACAGCTGTGGTGGCCACTTAAATGTCGTTATGTTGTCGGGTCACGCGCCACACAATTTTCCATGTCCAGGCTGGGGAACAACAACAGGCAGCAACAACAAGCAGCAACATCAGCAACAGCACGGCAGCAACTTTATTGCCGCAGCAATTATGCGTACCTAATAAAAATGTGAGTGTGTGTGTGTGTGTGTGTGTATGTGTGTGTTGTGAGGGGGTGTATTGAGGATGTGTGTTGGATGTGTTGTTCGTTTCAGGAGTGTAGAAAAACATTGAAATCGACATCGACAGCTTAGCGATTTATGCGTGCGAAAATAATTAATGCGTTCATTTATTTAAAAACGTGTTACGGCATTCAAATGAGATGCCAACATGCGATTCCATATGCACAGTTAACCCCTTGGTGGCAGCAGTCCTTGCAGCAGATACAACTTCAATTTAAGCTTACTTAAATTCAGATTTATTTGAAATAGCTAAAGTAACGAATTGGAAATAAATATTTAAAATATTTTATTTAATATTTATTTATAATTTGTTCAACTATTGTTTGCAAGGGGTTAAACTGCGTGTGTGTGTGTGTGTGTGTGTGTGCGAACTTTAACGCTTTTGTCGAATTGCAAATTCAATTTGCCGCAGTGGCATTAACAGCAACGCCAGCAACAACCATCAAGCGAACAGAACAAACAATGTTTTACAACAACAACAAAAAATAAATAAATAGAAAATGCAAAAAAAAAAAAGAAACGGAAAAAAATCAAATATGTTAAGCGGCATTTAAGCGGCATCGTCCGCTTGTCTGTTGCCTGCCTGCTGCATGAGATAATGCCCGATTTGATGTGTGCCAGTGTGTGTGTGACTGTGTGTGTGTGTGTGTGTTTGTGTATTTTTCTAAAAATTTGCACGCATTTCATTGTTGTTTGTTTGTTTTGTTTGTTTGTCGCACATGTGTGCGGTTCCCAGCAGCAGCAGCAGCAGGAGCAGCAGCAGCAGGAGCCGTGGCGCCCCCCAAAAAAGTATGCAAAGCAAAAAAGTGGCGCACGCCACACACACAAACAAGAGTGTGGGTGTGTGTGTGTGTGTGTGTGGGAAATGTAAACGGAATTGTTTTGCTTGCTCAGCATGTGAGTGTGTGGCAAAGGGATAATGACAAGCAGTCGGGCAGACCAAACAGACTCACACACATACACACACACACACACACACACACACACACACACACACGCCCTCTCATGCATTGGCAGGCACAAGGTGATGATGTCGACGTCGACGTCAACGTCGACAGCGCTGCGTTGCGTGTCTTATCTACAATGCGGGAAAACACGCACGCAACTCAAGCAGCGGGTTGACAACAACAACAAGAACAACAGCAACAAAAGCAGCAGCAGCAACAACAACAACAACAACAACAACTTAAAACCTGACATCCCTTCTTGGCCCGAAACTGGTTTGCGAGTTTGTTTAGTTGAAGCGCAATCACAATGGATTTGCATTGTGGTCTAATAGTGTTGGCCCATTGGCTTTGTCCTTGCCGTGCATAAATATGTATATCTGTATATATATATTTATATATATATATATGTATGTATTTATGTATGTTTGTTTGCCCTCGCAAATTAACTGTTTGCTGCTGAAAGTGTGCACATTCACAGTAAGTGTACCTAATAGGACAGAGATAATACATGAATCCACTCATTGTCTATCTTTGGGCTCAGACGTATCTTCGCCGAGTAGCTTCACTGAACAGTCAAGTGGGCATTCAGGCTATCAACAATCAGTTAGCAAATTTGTTCAATTAACAGAACCACTTGAAATTAAACAAAAACAAATTGTAAAAAAAAAACAATTAAATCGAGTTAAGATCTTACAACTAACAATTACTGTTAAACATTCGCAGATAGCTTTCGACTAATGGTAACAATTTTTAAAAATAATCGAACTTTGTCCAGAGAAACAAAAAGTTTTGATTAGTAATATAATATAATGCATAGAATAAACCTATCTAATCTTAAGTTTTTGCTTACGCACTGAATTATAAATATATTTATAATGATAATGTTAAGGCTGCATAAGGCCTGTACAAATACGATTGGATTCTACAATAAAATTCTAAGCATTGTCATATTTAGATATATTTCCCGGCGGGGAAAAGCTTCACACGTGTTTGAGTTACTAGCTGAGCCCATAATCTTTGGATGCACTTCGATAGAGTTGGTGCCATGCGATTCAAACGATAAGGCTTTGGACAAGTTTCAGCCATTTTATCATCGCTTGTGTGCCCCTGAAAGTATACCCCATTTATTTTTCATAAGGGAAATTTAGCCAATGCAGCAACCTAATTTGAGTCTCTGCTTCGCACAAATGTTATCCTAAGCTGTAAACTGCAAAGCCCACACAAAAAGAAACTAATTTTTTAACACAACGTGTTTCTTTCTTTGTGTGCCCTTGTACAAATTGTTTAGGGGTACATATAATATTGTGCAGTAAGCAAATTTAAAGCCAGGATGTTGTAATATAAAATTCATCACAGTTTTCAAATTTGAATTTACCTCAAGACTCAGCGAACAGCTGTTAACATAACATTTATGTTAAGTGCTCAGCTATTAGTCACGCTGTTAAAGCGATGTTGAGCGCTTTACAACACTGAGTTAATTCAAAATAAACGTTGAGCTTAAATGTCAGTTATTATTTTTAAGCAATGTTTAAATTTACAGAACTGCATTTATTTAAGTTTACGCATCACTGAAGTATAATTCAAAATGCAGCACTTTAATCTCATTCTTTTAATTGCACTTTATTGATGTATTAAAAACTATTTATGTCTAAATCGACTATTAAGTAATTTGTTCAACGGGCTTTCCTTCATGTTGTCCGTGCTTGGTCCTTGGCCACCCACTCCTCTAAGAGTGGGCGAACACTCACACCTGCCACGCCCACCACAAAAGCGTCTGCACTCGACGACAACGACGGCAACGACGGCGACGATGATGTGACTAATTTAATGACTATTGTTCAATGACTCAGTTTAAATGTGATCAGGGACTTCAGGTGGTGTAGCTGGTTACTGGGTGTGGGGTAGGGGATGGTTTATCATTGTGATTAGTGTAGAGTAAGAGTAAAACATACATGTACCTAACTTAATTTATACACTAATTATCACATAGTAATCTTATTGTTTAGGCGGTTGAAAATTTGCACTGATTCGATTTGCGATTTGCGATTTGACTTTTGCAGTTTGACTTGTTGCGTTTGGGGTGCTCAACCATAGCCCAGCAGATATTTGGGCAGATACGTAATGGACGAGAGCAGGCTGTAGCTATGAGGATTGAGAATTACAGGATAATACACACATTGTGTACAATTAATATTAGAAAACTCATTTATTGTCAAAAACTATAATTAATTTAAATTTAATGTTTAACCATAAACCAGATAAGTGTTTTTGCTTAAACTTTATATTTATGTATAGATTATTTTATGTATATATATATATATATATTTACAAATTGGGTTGTGATCATGACCTCAACCAAATGTACCGTAAATAATATCCAAGCCGCCCCAGGAAGTTGTATTCATATCCTCCTCCACGGTGTTATGTTCCCCACTATAATTAAGTGTACCCAACCAGAAAATATATGAGTATTATATGTTGCAATTATTTCAGGTATTGTTTGTGTGCAGCCACAATAAACAAATGGACAATAGAACAATAATACACAAATGTAATTCACAAAACCAGCGCCGAACAAAACGAAGCACAAGCAACAAAAAGAAGTTGATGAAGCTGAAGCTGAATCATCACTTAAAAAACGATACATACGAATTGGTTAATCCGCGATAGAACCATGACTTCCATGACTTCGAGGAGCCCTCGTCGATCTTGGACTCGACATCCGCACAGAAATGGCGACGATCATGGGATCGTCCACTCTTGCAATCGCAGAGCATCCTCTTCTTGCACTCCGCATCGCAGGTGGGTCGAGCCGGTGAGTTCTTCCAGTAATTCCTAACAAACAATACACATATATATAAATAGATTTATCACATTGGTGCCATACAAAAGTCTACTTACTTGTAGTACATCTCAAAGAGCTCCTGATTGTCGGTCAGCTCGTTGAGCAACTTATCCCAATCGCTGGGTCGTAGAGCCTTCATATTGTAAGCGGCTCTGGCCGTATATAGCTTATACCAAATCGGATAACCATACAGATTGGCCTCCTTCAGATTCATAATCCACGATTCGTGATCTATGACCAGACGCGTCGTCGTATCGTGATCACCATCCACCTAAGAGAGAATATAATATTGATATTAGAATTCGGCAAGATCAAAGAAATTGGCTTTTCATATCTTCCAGAATAATATTCCTGATTAAAATAATTATTGATCTTACATAGTAAATGCGGTATCCTGGATTCAGATCGTAGTAGGGCGACACGGAGGGTCCTATGTAGGCAATGCTATTGGGATGCGCTGAAAAATTAAAAGAAAAATGATTAAAAATTAAGAAATATAAATATTTAAAAAATCGATTGAAATATTATTTAAACTTACTCAGATCATGTGGATCGTAAAACATTTCGAACTCATCGAAATGGGTGTGTCCGTAGAACTGGGCGGTAATCGTGCTCTCATATCGCGAAATGATCTTGTAGAAATTGCGAGACCAGACCTTCAGGCAATCCGAATGACCCGGTGGAATGTGGCCAATGACATGGACCTTCTCATTGGAGAACTCGGCGCTCTGCAACTCATAGATGAACCTAAATAGAGGCGAGAAGAACGAGGATTAGTTAATGGATAGTTGGCTTAAAAGGCCAAAAAACACAATTTACCATTGCAGCTCAGTGGCAGGATCTGTGGAGTTGAGTAGGAGCCACCAGTTCTTGTTGTTGCAATAGTTCATGTTGAGGGATATGATGCGGAAGCCCGGACGCACCAGGACCGAATAGAAGGCGCCACGACGCACCGTGTGAGAGACGCTCTGTGGCAGCCAGCGACGCCATTGGACATCCAGTTCGTCATACAGCCAATTGATGGAGATGTCCACCTGATTGACATAGGGCGGTGGAAAACTGTTCACCGGTGCACTCTCGTGATTGCCCAGTGCGGGAAAGATGGGCACACCGGGAAATTTCTCCGTCATTTGCTTGACGGTCTCTTTGATAATCTCGAGATTCTCCTGTTTCGTTTGATTCCACACATCGTGCGGCGGCAGATCACCCGTCCAGAGTATATAGTCGATATCCTTGTGCGTGTCAGCAATGTGGGCGAGCATATTGTCCACGGTTCGCTTGGGCGTATCGCATTTACGGTAATCTCCCCACTTGCCAGCAGCTGCATTGGGATTCGCAGGACGACCGCTGCTCAAGCGGCAACACAAGGGCTCATTGCAATCCGCATTGGCACCCTCCACATAGTGGGGATCATAGTGGGTGTCGGAGATGTGCAGCACCTTGAAGAATGGAGCCGCCTCCATTGGCATGGGCAGGTCGGAGAGACGTGGGGGCTTTGGCACCGGTGGAAATATAACCTCCCATTCGTGATACGGATTGTAGACATCGCCGCAGCCATCGCCAATGATGAAGCTGCACAGCTCATCGGGTCCCAGATTGACGCGCTGCAGCACATAGATCAGTTCGCTGCCAAACAACTGGGCGACTCCCTCGCAGACGCGAGGACTCTGAATGTTCAGATTCGAGCAATATTGGGCAATCATTTTCATCAGCTCCGCCTCGGTTTTGCCCGATTTGATGTAGTGCTGGAGCAGTCCGGCGCCCGCCTTACACGCCGTGCAGGACACCTTGGACAGCACACTGTTCTCAATCTCAAAGGCCACCTGCTTCAGATTGAACAGCTTGAGCGCCTTATCCACAAACGGCGGATACGTGAGTCCATCTCCAGCCGCTGCATCGTACCACAACATCCGAGCCGATGTCCGATTCCTTCGCATCGTACGCAAACGTTCCAGGAACTCGGCATCGCTGTCGGAGGGTTCGCTATTCGTGCGATTCTCATGATACTTGATCTCCAAATGGGGCACTATGCTGCGCGGTTGCGCCTCCACTGACCAATCGTCCTGCGTCGGCTGCGTCCAATTTATGGGCGCCCTTGCGTTTGTGTACAGAAACGGCAGAGCTGTTCAATTTAGAGAAAAGTTAGCTAGTTATTGAAACAGTTGAATTAAAATTCTAGATTATCGAATCAAGAAATCTTTGTTGCACTTACCATCGGTTACTGTTAGCCCTGCAACAGCGGCAAGTGCCGCAATGAGCCAGCAAAATTGCCATCTCTTCTGTGGCATTGTCAGTGTCATAATTGTGGCACGGCCACTATAACAAGCCGCACCACCAGCACCACCAGCAGCACCGCAGTGTCTCGTCTGCGTCGCCGGCTCAGCCAGTTCAACAGGCAGGTAGCACCACTTGACCTACATTTGTGGTGCGTTACACAAAAACCGAAAATAAAAAGGAAACATGCACAGTCATTATTATGTTAAACTCGTTTATAAATCGTTAACTGCAAGTGATACACGTATATTTATATGGTATATGGTATATATATATATATATGGATGGTGGATGGTGTGTTTGGATGAGCAGATGCCCTCCTTTATTGCCCTGTCATCAATATTTTGGTACGCACTTCATGAAAATGGACATTTCTCTCGATTCTCTAAGCATAAAGTTAACAATTTGAAATTTATTGCAACTTTGTTAACATTTTTTATGGACTTCGCAGATTGTAAACAATGTGGCAAAACAAATAAAATAAGTTGCTAAAACTTGCCAAAGCTGGGGTTTATTTTAAAACTGGTTTGTAGTAAGCCAAAACAAGTTTATCAATCTGTTTTCTTACAAGCTACAAGAGATAAATGGATTTAAAAACCGTAGAGAAAGACTATAAATTGGCTAGAATAAATCGAAGATGGAATACTTTAAGAAAAAAATACTTCTTAAAATGAGTTCATTAAGAGAACTTAAAGAAAAATCAATTATACTTTGGAGCCTGGTACAAAAACCAATTCCTTATCAATGGCAGCTACTGAAACACTTTTCTAGAACAGATTATATATTTATTCCAGATAACCGTAGAAAGTCAAAGTCATAAATCACTTTGCTGATAACGAATAAAGGAAATTTAAAAAATATATACTTAGTGAATGAAAAAATTTGCAGATCAACAAACTGAAACCAATAACGCGATAAAATCAACAATCAAGCTGAAGTTACTTGTCGGAATTTCAATTTGAAAAGCAATCTTGAGGCGAATGATGCTGATGAAGCACAAAAGAAAGAGAGGAATTTTAATCTTTAGCAGCTGTAATAAAAGCAGATAACTTAAAGCTGTTTGTTTTTTTTTTCGCAGTTTGTTGACTTTAACAAGCCCGAACTGACAACAAAATATATGGCAAAAGTCAGGGATACGCCAAACGAATAACCTATAAATCACAGCAGTTAAACAAAAGTGCTGCTGTTGCAGTTGCAGTAGCCTCTAACGGCCATTAAAGGTTGACTGCATCTGCATCCACACACACACACACACATACTGCCACACACATACTGCCACACACACATGCTGATGTGTTGTGGGCGCTTAAACATGGCTGACATTTTACAGCTAACGAGTTTTTAAGTGCTGTCACGTACCATGTTCCCAAATTGACATATTGATTTTGCATCCCTCCTCCCCCCAACAAAAAAAGCGTTGCAGGAATTAGTCATAGCAATTCGAATAACTAGTCGTATGGGTAATGTGGATTTGAAACGATTCGAATAAAACAGCAGAACTGTCTTCATTTGATTGAACCAATAAAAAATATAACATACTCCGTTCAGGGTTAGTTCAGATTAAGTGTGGCTCATCCAGCTTCTCGCGTCTGCCCCCAAATGAAACGTGAATATTGTTTGAATGATTGTTTATTTGGCAAAGCGCAGTTAAATAAACAAGCACTCAATTTCCAGTTAATTAAAATCCACGTTCCAGCCGAGAATGTCTCTTAGTTCGATTACTGGCTACAGCTCGGGGCTGACAGTGTCCGGCAATTAGTGAAATACTTTTGTTATAGCTGAATTTTATATATATATATATAAATGTGTGGGTATTTTCTAAACGTCCAATTTAAGTCTACAGTGTTTTTTTTATACAGTTGCAGTTACGTATTAGATATAAATTAACCTTGATATGAGCGCAATGTGATAATTTAACGAGTTATCAGATCTCGACTCTAGTGCCCCCTTGCCCCTTTAGACTTGACATGAATATGATTTAAAACACATGGATAAACATATTTAAATTGAATACATATGTATACAGTCATAGTTCGTAATTCAGAGTACAATCACTGGAATTCCTTAATTTATTTAAATTATAATTTAAATTAGTTTTCATTTGACTTACTTTCTCATTTAGTGTTTGATTAACCTTGATTGGGATTAGTCAGACACATAAAATACACACACTGATCTATATATTTATATATATATATATCTTTTTTTTCTTGCTTTTTTTAAACACAATGCGAACATGAATCGCCCCTCCCGGGACCATCGTCACATGACACCCCCCCAAAATATAACAACCATAGAAATTGATTTGTTGTTGTTGTTTTTTTTTTGTTAGTTGTTTTGTGGCATCTGTTGTGATAACCTTAAGACCATTTGGGTGTGTGTGTGTGTGTGTGTGTGTTTATTGTGCGAGCCCATTATGCATAATTTCAATGTAGTCACACCGAGTCAGACTGCCACTGGAGAGGTCGGTGTAGACCATGATGGATTAAGAGGGGGGTCGGTGAGTGCTGAGGTGTGTGTGTGTGTGTGTGTGTGTGGTTGTGTGTGTGTGTGTGTGTCTCAATGCCACACAACATTTGCGCACTCGCATGGTAATTGGTAATTGGCAAAGCCGGCCAGTCTGAAGAGCGGCAGTTGCGTTTGCGTCACGCCTTAAAAGTGGTACACCACCAAAGGGGGCAGGGGAAGTGAGTGCGGTTTGAAATGGTGCGGTACATTGGCCCCTTGACGAAGACAACGAGTGAAATCGTCAACGGCGAGATGGCGTGCAATAAGAAATAAGTAGTAGGGTCCGCAACTAAATGGGAAAAGAAAGAGAGGAAAATAAAAGAAATGAGGGGGAAGAAAAGGCGCGCAACTTTTTATTGTAAATTGTGTGTGTTTTTCTGCTTTTCAGATTTGTGATTTCATTTTGTGCAAAAATCGAAAGTGTCTGCGGCATGAAGAAAACACAAAAGCCCGAGTTCAATGGGCGGCTGGAAAAAAAAAAAAACAAAACGTAAATTTTCCCAAAACAAAAAACAGACCCACACACAAAACAAGTTTCTAGTTGGAAGCGGATTTTTTTGTTGTTGTTTTTGGGCAAGGTTAGGGGCGTAAGATTTAGAGTTATGCCCAAGAGGTCAAGTCAAATACCACTATGAACCCAAAAGAAAGAGAAAAAACAAAGCATATTTGACATTAATGTTATGCCCCAAAGTATTTTCTGCCCATCTCCCTCTTTCTCTCTCTCTCTCTCTCTCTCTCACCCGCTCACTCTCTGTCTCTTTCTGTCCCTGTCAGCTCTTTCGTTGTTTATTCAATGCACGCGCCTTGGGGCCAGGCAATTACCTCCAGCAATCCAACAATAAAAACAAAAACAAAAACGCACCGCAACGCAACGCAATCGAAAATTTGGTGCGCCCAAAAAAAAAAGGAGAAACTTTCACTTTCTTTAGAAATTATTATTATTATTTATTTTTTTTTTATAAAATTGTTTTTTGGAGAAATGTGCTAAATACCGAACTGAGCCCAGTTCCACGCTTTGGCTTGAGTGCCGATTATGCAGCTGTTGTTGTTGTTGTTGTTGTTGTTGTTGTTGTTGTTGCTGTTGCTGTTATTGTTGTTGGTATTAAATAACGGCACAGTTGTCACGGTGCTTGCAATGATTATCTCTAAACATTTTCTGGTTTTATAATAATTAAGAGTCAGATAGAAAACGAAAGTGATTTTCATGGCGTGAGATGGCAAACAAAGGGCACTTTTCCACTTGCGCACAACAGCTGGAATCTTCTGCAAGCAACGGGAAACTATTGCCAATATTACATATATCTGCTATATATATTCAAAGAGGTAGAAAGGAGTGTTAAATTCTTAATACCTGAGACACCTTTTGCAATACACAATAGCATGCAAATGTTGTTCACATAATGAGGCTTATGCGATCAAAGATTAGAGTTTCTATTTAAGAGCATTACTCAAATGGAATTAAAAATACTTTACTTTTTTGGCATTCCAATTTTAGTCACGTATTAAACACAGCGTCTCCATTAAAATAAGATTTATTATTTGCATTTCTTGATTGACATTCAGTTATTTTACAGAACGTGTAATGTGGTCAGAATGTGTGAAACTCAAACTTGGCCAATGCAGGTCGGCCTATACACATTTAAGTGTATATAAATATGTATTCCAATTTGATTAACGTTGGCTAATTAAGTATGCAGCTACTGAATGAGAAAGAAGTGAGAAACAGAAACCGCAACGGAAAATAGAAAACAAAAACAGGCAGAATAATGCCAAAGGCGGCTTTAACAAATGAAAGCGGTGCGTAACCAGGCCCAAAAGAAGTCTTGCGTATGACAAACGATCGATTGCTCGAGCGAGAGAGCGAGAGGCCGACATACAGAGAGAGAGGGAGAGCGAGAGAGAGGGCAATAGGAAGAGCTTTAGAATGTCTGTCAAATGAAGCGGTTGTTTGACAGCTAAAGAAGAAAAGTGAAACAACAGCTGCATTGACGAACTCGACAGACAGACAAACGGGCAGGCAGACAGACAGACAGACAAACAGGCAGGCATACCGTAATTCAGATTTTGCAAGCCAACAAAAGCTGTACAGCTTTTTTTTTCTTCAAGCCGTTGCGCATGCGTTGTGCACATGTATTGGAATTGGCCAAGTGAAAAGCGCGAACGTGTTTTTTTTTTTGTTGTGTTTTTGTGATCATGTTTTTGTTTTACTTAATTTTTGTATGTGTAACAAACGCAACTGGTTTGCAATTTTTGACTTACAAATATGGTTTAGTTTTAGTTTGAATGAGATTTTTACCTGTTTACAGCAAATGTTGAATTGTATTTCAACTTTCGGTTCTTTGTTGCGATTTGGTTCTTCGACACTTTTTCTTTCCTTTGTGGTTCACTCAATGGTATTTATAGACAAGTTTGTGCCATAATTCGCGACTCTCTTTTATCGTTTGGCCTCATTTATTTACATTTCGCTTTGCTTGATTTGTGCTGTTATTATTATTATTAGTATTATTATCATTTATTTAACAATTTTCTCACTAATTTTCTTACACACTTTTGGCATGCGCTGAAATACCGCAAAAGCACATACACACACACATGCGAACACTGATTGAAGAAGAGACGCGACGAGCCGATGTTGCTGTTGTTTTTGTCGTAGATTTCACCCGATTGGCTGCCTTTTATCGGTTTAACCGTCCGTCCAAATCGCGCGTCCGTCTCTAGCCAGCCAAAAAGCTTCAAGCCAACTGCTCTGCACGATACGCCATCAACAACTGAACTAAGGCGATAGCAACCACATCGAATGCAGCTTTTGAGTCAAGCTTGCGAGCGCCAAACAGCTGGCTAATGCACACAGAGAGTGAGCGCGAGCAAGAGCGAGAGAGAGAGAGAGAGAGAGATTGAGCGCGAAAGAGAGAGAGAGAGAGAGAGAGAGAGAGAGAGAGAGAGAGAGAGAGAGAGAGTAAGCTTTCGTAACGCTCGTTTAATTAAATTTACAATAGGAGCGTGATGAATCGTTTTGCAGTTGTCTCTGCGCTTCAGCAACTCTTGACATTAATTAGAATGGTGCTTATCTTAAAACATGTCAAGAACCATTGTTCAAAAAACGGAAATTGTTTTAAATATTATTGTATGAAAATACGTGCATTTGTCTATAATTAACTGTGACATTATTAGTGAATATTAGCAAGTTCTTAAAATAGATATTAAGCTTAATACAAAGAATAGGCTGAACTATACATACCCTGTAATTTTTAAACATGAAATCTCATATTTTTCTGGAATGTAGATTTGTAAAAATATTTAAGAAGAGCCAATATTAATTACTAAAAAATTTCAACAACAACTTGTCAGACTCAGCGTCATGTTAGTGTACTATTATTGTTTATTTACAAAATATATACAATGCTCATAGGCTAATTCACAGCATGGCGTATCAGTAAGCGCATGAACTTTGCCACTTTGTGAACAACAACAAAATCATTGCGCCACATTAATCAATCACCCAACAATAACAGGCGATGTATGATTGATGACGCACTTTGCATCAGCTCGACTTGGCGGAGGATTCAATTGACGCCGTCAACTGTAGCGAGTGCTCGCTGTAGATGGTGAATATATCGCCTTTGAAGTCGGTCGATGGAGGCAGGCTGTCCACAGCAACAAGACCACTTGCCACTTGCACGGGATTCGCTGCCTGTTCAGATTTCAAATAGCATCGCCAGCTGGCCTGCAATCCAAAGCAGAAACAACGTTTGTGCGGCTTACACGAATCCTTGGGCATGGCCACATCTGAATCCTGCTGCGATTTCCTGCCACAGCAGATCGTCTCCCTGAGCCGCGACAGCAAATTGATGGCTTGCGTGGGGAAGGTGTAAAAGAGCGGATTTAGCGCACAGCTCATCAAGTTGAGCACACCCAATGAGAAGTAGAACAGATAGCTGATCGATGAGGAAAAGGATCCGTAGAGGCGCATAAGCAGAAAGACCCAGGCGGGCAGGCGTAAACATATAAAGACGCCGATCATCAGTATCACCACGTGCACCATGCGTCGGTGACGTGCCACACGTGCCACTGCCGCAGGACTCAACTGCTCGGGCAGCTCCAGCTTCTGCAGCTGCGACGGCGCCATTGCGGCTGTTCCGTTCATATCGAAGGAGGCAGCTACACTGAAGGCAGTCATCATGGCATAAGCTGTCTCCGGCTTGCTCAGCAGATACACATAGCGTGCCTCATCCTGTGGCTCCAGTTGCTCTTGCTCTTGGCGATTGCGTTGCTGATGACGTCGCTGCCACAACTGATTGGCAATGGTCACGTTGAGGAACACAAAGGCCACAAGACACGGGGCAAAGATGAGGGCAAGACAAATGATATTGTAGATCCTAACTTTGCTCTGCGTATGACATAAAAATAAATCATAAATAGAAATGCAAATTGTTTCAGCTGATAAGATAGTAAACTGGTGTCAACAGCACGTTAAGGCTTATACGCAGATTGATACAAAGCTGATAACCCACTACGTAGATTATATGTAATTAATATTCACAAAACAGCAAGAAAAAAAAAATTGTCTTATGTACGCAGATGGTTACACACCCTAGCAGACTGGAGTCAGCCTGCCGACATAGAAGAGTCACAAAAAATACAAAAAAAACCGATCAATTATTCCAATCAAATCTAGCCTGATATGCTTGCTGACAATCAGTTCAAACTCACCCTTACGCCCAGGCACATTGTGGCTGTGAACACTTCATCCTCCGTTCTTACTTGGACCGCAAAGGCCGTGTAGATGGTAACCAATGGGACTGCGGCGACAATACAAAATAGCCAAATGCCGCCAATGCAGATGATGCAGAATTTACAGTCGGGATTCCAAACGCCTTTCGCAGCACGCTTTAGGACCATATAGCGATCCAAGGCAATGACCACAAGTACCATGCTGCTCAATAAAATAGTTGCAGTATTGACAAGCGGCACAAAATTGCACATGAATGAGCCAAGCGTCTGAAATACATTTAAAAAGGAAAAAAAAACATATAAAATCACTTGTTTTACAATATAAACTAAAATATTCGATGATGATTAGGGACTATTAAACTTACCCAAATTTCCAGGTATTCGGCACTGAAATAGCTAATGTTGTTTAAGAAAAAGTTAATGCTATAGATTAGATCGCTGCAGGACAGCGAGATGAGGCAGGCGCGAAAGAAAGGACGCAGTTTGCGTCTGGAGTTCACATAGAGGCTGCTCACGTTGCCCAGAAAGGAGCAGAAAAACATCACGGATATCAGTGACATAAATGTGATTGTTTGTGTTAGACTTATTTTATACATATCCGTTGCGTTCACAGTCAATATTTCATTATTGTCGACGATCAGATTCCGCGAATCCATTTAATCTGCAAACCCTAAAAGTATGCAATGTATTTTAGAACAGATTCGTGCGTCAAGTTCAACGAATTGTATTTAACTGAAAATTGAACGTGTGGCATCTGCCACCTGCTACCGTTGCCACCTAACGTACAACGTTGTACGTTGTATGGTTAACGTTTAGTTAATGATTATAGCCAGATATCAGTGGTTCTTATCAATCGCTTGGTCGTCCTCGCCTTCTGATTGCCATCCACTGTCACAACAGTTTTGCTTTGCTGAATCCCACACGCGACGCGGCGATGAGCGATTGACCAACGACCGCATCGCATTTGGGAGCGCGACATGTGTCATGTGTTTTATGTGGCCAAAATAGCTAACAACCAATATTATGGATCATTTGGCTGGTTCACATAATCATAAAAAATTGAGCGATTAAAATTCGCATTTATCAATCGCTAAGTTTTTGGAAATTATTCCACACCTAAGGAATTAATTACTATCAACTTTTAGCAGTTTACTTCTACAAAATACATATGGAATAGTTATGAAATATTAAATAAGCTTTCTACAATCTTCAACTGAGAGATGGATGGATATTATGTCTCTTATCTGCAGCTCGATAAGTCCTTTAAATTTTTAATACTGCCATCTGTCCTTATAATTTGTCTGTCTCAGAAACAAAAACAAAACATCAGATTTTTTAATGATAAACCCATTGTTATTGTTGGCAAAGTGACATTTTATAATCAAGTTAGAAGATATTCATAAATTTATTTTCAATTGATTTTTGACTCATATAATGACTCTATTTCGGTAAGTTTGCTAAAACTAGTTCTTTATAACAACCCATTTGAGGCAGATCTAACTGAAATTTATAGAGTATACACATAATAATTGCAATTATTTTCTTTATTCGTTGAATTGTTTATTCATACAATATATTTCGGCAAATATTTTAAATATGCATTGGCCAATTGAATTACTGCATAGCACATTTTATTGTCCACATTATTATTTACTTTCCTTCAGTTGTTTCATAGATGTCTGCTTAAGTTGCTTCAAAAAATACAACGCTTTCAACACACACACACACACACACTCACCCACACACACACACACACACAAATATATATATGTAAGTATATCTAGCATCATATTATTATTATACTTAGCTAAATTAAATATATATATAAGGTATACAAAAATTACAAATTTAATTGTGGTAAACTTAACAGCAAAAGCCTAGCGCTAAATAAAACCTAATTTCTTATAAACTAAACTAAAAATCGATTCGAGATTTTAAACAATGAACACACACAAAACGCAATCGCAAACAATAATTATACAAAAAAACATTTAAAGCTAGGTTATGATTTAATTACAAAAAATAAAAAATACTTGGAATTTATTGGCAAACTCAAAATTCTCACACACACACACACGCGCACACACACACAAGCACACAAAGTAAACAGCTATATGTTTGCCATATACATATATATATAAATATATATATATGATCTAATTATATAGTCTTTTATGCTTAGCGCAAAAACCCGCATAGTTATAGTATAGTATGGTATTGCATAGTTTAGTTTAGTTTAGTTTAGTTTAGTTTAGTTTAGTGGATTAGGTAGCTTTACAACGACGGATAGTTTTTCTGTATCATTTTGTTTTTGTTTTAGTTGTTGTTGTTGATCATTTTGTGACAAATGCATTGCGCATACGCCTAGTAGTATTCGGGCTGCTCCTGCGACTCCAAATCCATGCACTGGCTGCCCATGTGCACCGTTAGCGTCTGATAGGGCAACGGCTTCCCCACACTCAGATTGGCAGTCACATAGATCAAATAACTGTCGCCGGGCGTCAGACTGAGTATGGTCTCCGTTTCCAGCTTGTCCACGCTGCTGCAACATTAATTGAACATTCATTTAAGTAAATGCATTTTTCAGACATTGCTTAGGTTGGATATTATCTCCCTTTCTCACTCTCTCTCTCTCTATCTCTCTGTCTATCTCTCTCACCTGTTCTGCTTCTCGCGACAGCGTATGTACTTGAAATTCTTGTGCTGCGTTATCCGCAGTGCCCCAAAGTCCATGCAATAGTTGGTGTAGTCGACAACGCTGCGTGGCGGCAGATTAAAGACAATCACACAGTAGCTAAACGGAAAGTGGACAGAATAAATACAATATATAATAAATAAGTGTAAGTTAAATTCTCCACTTAAAAAAAAGCATAGAGTTCACTTTTTAAATTTGAAAATAGCTTGCAATGCAGTTATAATTAAAACTGCTTTCTAGTCAGACTTAATTAATATTTAGTTGCAGCTAAAAAACCAATTACCCTTCAGGTAAGTCTGTTTTTTTTTTGTCTTGTTTTTTTTCTTTCTTTAAGCGCCATCCTACCTCAGGGCTCGCTCATCCGGTGAGCCATGCCAGGCAATTGTGGTGCTGGTGCAGCGAGTGCGAACATCGAATACCGTTATATTTTCTGGCAACTCGGCCAGATCCCGGAACAGGCGTTCACTGCTCAAAGCCAGCTGCAAGAGGATGCAAAAAAAAAACAAAAAAAAAAGAAACAGATTACTCAGCATTTTGGATGACAGCCCCAAAAAAAAACTGAAGCCGAAACTCACTCGCACTTTTTGGGCACGCAAAGCTTCGTCCTCGTTGCTGGGCTCGAAACGCATGAGATACCGCTCGCCGGGCGTGACGCCCTCCAGCTTGATATACGTCGGGGAGTAGATGTCACCCACGTTGGCCACCAGCCGATGTTGACGCAGCAGCTTCACTCGTATCTCGCTGCCCGCGCACGGCAACAGCAGATACCGTATGAAGTGGGGCGGTGGCATGGTCGAGGGTACCTTGAAGCTGTACACCTGCACGCCGTGCAGTCCGCCAATCTTTAGCAGCGACAGCGCCTGTTCCCTCAGCGCCGTTGGTTGTGTGCGATTAAAGTGCACCTGGCTGCTAGCCAGCGTCAGCGTCAGATTCTGCAAACGCTGATGCACTCCGAACAGGTGCAGACGATAACTGCTGTTGGGCTGCAGGCCCCTCAGCTGCTGCTGTGTCCGAGCGCCGGTGCACACAATGTGCAGACTGTGTCGCGGATTCAGGTGACGGGCACGTTTCGGTGCCCGAGACCACACCAGATCCAGCATATTGCCGCTGCCCGTCGAACAGGGGCCGGAGGCGGCACGTGAATGGGTCTGCTGCTGTTGCCTCGTGTAAGCATAGACGGCTTCACAGAAACTGGCAAAGTCCTGGCCACTCCCCGAGGAGGTGCTGGAGGTGGTGGAAGGGGAAGGGGTGTTGGAGCTTGGAGTGCCAGTGCGCTGGATCACCAGGCAATAGTGCATGGCATGATAATCAAATTTGCTAAAGCAATTCACAATAATTGTTATTAGTAATTATAATGTTGTGAGGAATTCTTGATTATATATGTATGTGTGTATATGTATGCTATATCTAGAGAGATACTCACCTTCGCTCCCATTTAACAATCAGCTGACGCTTGCGCACGCGATTCTGGGTGCGAATCTGGATGCGATGTGTGTGATTGAGTAGGGGCCAGCTCTGATGCGGATGCTTGGCCTGTGCCTCCAGCTTGAGGGCACCGCCCTGACGCGCCTGTACAAACAGATCGTATTGGCCGCGAAGGGCGCAGGGCAGGATCAGTCGGCCCAAGGTGGGTCCCTTTGCCAAACGCAAAACGTTCGCTGTCGTGGCAAAGATGAAGATATTAAGGCGGCACAACCGGAAAGCGGCAACTTCAACTTACCTGTCTGATTGTAGTAAATCTGACGTGCCACGGGCATTGAGAACAGAATCGTCAGTGGCGTTGAGTTGTTTAATTTCAGCACAAATCTGCAGAAAGGGAGACAAACCAAAGATGAAGAATTAGTGCTAAGAGAGGCAGAGAGGGACAGAGGCAGAGATGGACGGGGTTGTGGTTATCTGGTGTGAGTTCAGGGCGGAATAAGTGAGCTTTTGATGCTCGATGTCAAGAATCATGACACTAAATTATCACACGCAATTTGTTTCGTTGTTGAGTCAGCGCCCTTGGCAACTGGCGCTGCAACATTGTTGCAACATTGCTCAGCATTGAGTCCAAGTGCATGACTGGTTTTATTTTGCTCTTCTCCTCTCTTCCCATCTCATCTCATCTCATCTTTCATTCTTTGTCTCGATCTTCTTGGCCAGCAAATGCGTTACAATTGTCTTGCGCTTAGTAATTAAATGCGAAATTTATGTGCAATTTTTCTAATGACAAAAGGCCAGAGACAAATATGCCAACAGACACCCACATAAATGCGTAAGTGTGTGTGTGTGTGTGTGTCTGCGTGTGTGTGTCTGCGTGTGTGTGTGTATGCTGGCAACAGGAAGAGCCGGCAGCGCCATTGCAGTAAAGTGACTCATTGACTTGGCTTTTGGCCGGTCATCTCAAGTTTTATGACCGGCTACTTCCGGGCAAATGCCATTTGCCAATAGCTGCCTCGCCATGCCCCCCCCCCCCCCCCCTTCATATGTTACTCCCCCGCTGTATTTTGTAGTTGGCCACAACGCCAAAAGGTTCCCAACTGTTTGATAGAGTGTTTTAATGCACTCATCCATTGTTGGCGGCCATTTTCAGATTGGCGCCGCAGCGACTGCGCAAATATTTGCTTTAATTTAAGGCTCGCATGTTGCAGTTACAGTTGCAAGTGCTTTTAATGTTGTTGTTATTACAATTATTGTTGCTGTTGCCCGCCTGATGACAGCAGTCAATTAAATAAGGCAAACATCATGTGCGAGCAAAAGAAACACACACACAGCCCATCTATGTAATCCCTTCAATTATAACCGAATCTTAAATGCTCTCTCTTAAATTATATTTAAAAAAAAGGTAATATTAAAACAGTAGTTAGTAAACTTAAAGAAAACAAAATTAAAAATAAACAAATGTAACTCTATAAAATTGAATGTGAATTTTAGATCCATAATTTTTAAGCAATATTTTGAAATAATTTATGATCTAATAATAAGTTAAGCACATAATTTGTAACTAGATTGGGTAACATCTAAAATCTATTTTATATACATTCAATTTAATCAGAAGAAACTACAAAAATAAATAACTTAAGAGAAGATACCAATTATTGTTGTGCTAGAAAATAAATTACTATCTGCAAGCTATACCCATAAATAAATATATACCCTAAGAAAAGTATTACATCATGTGTATATATAATATATATTTAGGTTCAGGCCAACGATATGTCGTCCTAGTGTAGGGTGCAATAATGCCAAAACAGCAGCAGCCAGTTTGTCTGTCAGCCCACAACAAACAAACCGGCAGGCAAAAGGAGTTTGGAGTTTGTATTTTCAGTTGCTCGACCATCGTTCAGGCCAACGTACAGAAAATGTGGTCAAATTTGTGGGCAATGAAAAAAAATGTGCTGCTGCTGTTGCTGTTGCTGCTGCCAATTGGTGGTTTTGGCATTGTGAATCCGTCGAATGAGTCAGCCAATATGGTTATCTATATGCTGCCCGCCAAGGATGTGGGTGCACAGACTTGGCAGGTGGGCGTCGACTGTCTGGACAGCTTTGCCCAGATCTTCTTCTATCGCAATCCGCAGGAGCGTTTCACACGCTCCTACAACCTGATGCTGTCGCGTGCCTTCAACATGTCCATGGCCGCTGCACAGATACAGGAGGGCTTCAGCAAGCGCATCAATGAGGCCATCAGTGATACGGAGGCGCCACCAACACGCGAATACTTTCAGCTGCGTGTGATCTCGGATCACGATAAGCCGTCCAAGTTCTTTGGTGAACTGCTGCTGGCGGATAACTATGTATTCATTGTGGACAGCTTGTCGCATCTGCGCAGTCTGTTGACCGATTATGTGAGCAAGAATCGCTCCTGGAATCCGGGCGCACGATTTCTGGTGCTCTATCACAATGCCGAGATGATGGGCAAACCCTTTACGGTGGCAACATCGATCTTCAGCATTTTTCGCACCGAATTCTATGTGCATCGTGTGGCGCTTCTCTTTGCCGACACAGCCACAGATTACAATCTGCTGGTCAATGATTATTACAGCAATGTCGACTGTCGCGTGTCAAGCGTCCAAACCGTTGGACACTGCAACAACGGAGATTTGAATCCGTCACCACATGCCGTGCAGGTGGCCATGCAGGATTACATAAGCGGATTCAGCCCGAAAAACTGTACCTTCTACGTTTGTGCAGCCATTGCGGCGCCTTTCGTCGAGGAGGACTGCATCATTGGTATCGAGATGCGAATCTTGGGCTTCATGCGCAATCGATTGCAGTTTGCGGTGCGTATTGTTATCGGATATAGGCTGATATATATCAGCTGATATATATCAGCTGATATCAGCAAGTTTTAAATGAAAAGATATAATTCCAGCTTGAATTTGGTATTATCCTTTGCAGACAAATCAAACTTGCATACGGGAATCGCGTGGAGATGTGGACGACGAGGGTAATTGGAATGGTCTGCTGGGCAAGCTGTCTAATGGCGAGTGCGATTTCATCTTGGGCGGCTTTTATCCGGACAATGAGGTGATCGGCATATTCTGGGGCACTGATACCTATCTGCAGGATGCGCACACATGGTTCGTTCAGCTGGCAGAGGAACGACCGCCCTGGCTGGCAATGGTGGCCATCTTCAAGTTGTACACTTGGACGGCCTTTCTGGTGGTTCTTCTAATTAGCTGGCTGTTGTGGTATGCGTTGGTCACACTGCTGCCGGAGCCACCGTACTACCAGCAACTGAGCTTAACCGCAATTAATGCCCTGGCCGTATCCTTGTGCGCCGCCATCCAGGAGCGACCCATTTGCGACGCGACACGAATTTTGTTTCTGATGCTGACGATTTATGGGCTCAATGTGGTCGCCATTTACACATCCAAGTTGATAGCCACTTTTCAGGATCCGGGCCTAATGCATCAACTGGACGAGCTGGAGCAGGTGATGGCAGCGGGCATACCCTTCGGTGGCGAGGAGGAGAGCAGGGATTGGTTTGAGAACCCGGATGATATGTGGATATTCAATGCATACAACTATGCCCGACCCTTTCGTCCGCACGACATAAATCTAATAGAGGTGGAGCAAGGATTACGCTGCATTCTCAGCAGTCGCATGTACATCATGCAGAGTTCACATGCCGATGACGTTTATGCTTTCCCCGGCAACGTCTTCATCAGTCCCATACAAATGATTATGAAGGCCGGCTTTCCATTTCTCTACGAGATGAACATGCTAATTCGATATATGCGCGATGTGGGCATTATACAGAAAATCGATTCCGATTTTCGCTATAACAATACGTATTTGAATCGCATAGCGAAGATGCGTCCCGATTTCGCAGAAACGGTCATCGTGCTGACCACACAGCATCTGAAGGGACCGTTTGGCATCCTAATTGTGGGCATTTGCAGTGCATCGCTGACGTTTGTCGGTGAGTTGCTCTACGGCTATCGCCGGCACAGACGAAGGCACCGACGAACTCGATCACGTGGTCGTCGTCGACGTGCTGCTGGCAATTGGTATCGGGAGCGGCAGCAAGTGCGCAAAGCGGTGGCTCCAGTTGTGCGCTTTACACCCGTTAAGCGACGCAAAGTCCTGTAAGGAGCCAGTCAGTCAGTCAGTTAGTCAGTCAGTCAGTCAGTTAGTCAGTCAGTCAGTCAGCCAGCCAGACAACGCAGACAAACCAAAACAAACAAAACCAAAACTCAGCTAAGCAACTAGCTAAAACCATAAAAATTGACTCAATTCACATAAATTTACAATTGAGCAGAAGGCAGCAAGAAGATAAAGAAGAAAATGCGCAGATGCAGAAGTAGAAGACGACGTCAATTGTGGTTGTTGTTGTTGTTGTGGTTGTTGTTGTGGTTGTTGTTGTTGCTGCTGTGTTGGGGTCGTCGCTGTCTTTCTCCCCGTTGTTGTTGTTGTTGTTGTTGTCTTCCTCGTTGTCTGCTTGCTCGTCTCGTCTGGTTTGTTGTAATAGTTTTCACGCGAAATACTTAAAATCAGCGACAAAATTCTATTTTTGCAACTATCAAAAGCGACGGCATGAAAAACAAGCAGACAGTCAGGCAACCAGGCAGCCAGGCAGCCAGGCAGTCAGTTGGTCGGTGTCGGGAGTCTGGTCTGTTCTGTTCTGTTCTATATGGTTCGGTTCAGTACTGCTCTTGTCTGCTCTGCTCCTGCTTCGGCATTAACTTCTGCCTCCCCAAACACCATCCGACACCCTCTAAATGCCCTGCATAAATTGACAATCAGCATTGAATGAACACAGTTTTTCCTGCACAGCAAAAAGATTTGAAAAGCAAACGCAAATATCGTCAGTGTCAACTGTCGCTGATAATATTGTTACAAACTGCATATTTACCGACTCTATTTAAAAAAAAAAGTTTCTAAATTATAGTCAGCTCAGAAAAATGCCACGAATAAGCGCTAAACTTTCCGCTTCAAACTTTGGCACTTCAATTCATTCTCTCTTTTTTTTTCTTTATATCTAATTGCAACGATTTTAATAGTATTTCGGGTAGATTTGAAATCTCAGCAAAAAGGATAAACTGTATTGTAAATGTAAACGTTTTCCCGAACATCAAAAACTAGTCAGCATAAAAGTTTTAAAAATAAAAACTGAAACAACAACAGAAACTAGATAAGAAGAAAGTATTCCAGATAATACTTAAGAGTATATATATATATATTTTTTTCTTTATTTGCTCTTATACTTAAATAATCGTGCGTAAGTTCTATGTACCATTTTCAACAACACCTAATTTTAGTACTTGGACACTCAAATAAACTCATACATACAACTCATATTTATATGTATATTTTGAAGATTGAAATCTTTTAAGAATCAGTTACAGGAGCTGATATTATTAGTCCATATCCTAGTACAATAACAAAACTGAACACTAAATAAAATATTTTGAAAATGTCTTAATCTTTACCTAAACCTTTACACTTTACTTACCGGAACCGGAGCCGGAAATACGGAATCGGCATAACATCGTGTTGAAAATGCTAAGCCTTATGTGTTGTATTGCTTCAGATGAGATACCAAACCCTTAGTGATGTCAAAATATATAATTCTGTACAGATATTGATTTATATTTTCCTGTAATAAGCAACTTCATCAATTTATTCCTATTGAAACTTAGAAACTTAGCCATACCCTAGCCTAACCAAGCCTTTTGAATATTTTAAGCCAATAATAACTCATTGAATATAAACAACGTTTTTGGATCAAGACTTTTTCGAATTTGCACAATAAATGAATGTTTGTATGTATTTTTTGTATTTTTTGTGTGAATGATTCAAATAATGCCCAGCGTCGAAGCAGTGAAACAAACATTCGCATTCACATTCGCATTCACATTTAGTTGATTACTCACTAAGCACTCACAAAATGGGCACAGTGCGCACTTAAAGTGTGTGTGCGTGTGTGTGTGCGTGTGTGTGTGTGTGTGTGTGGCAGTGTGTGTTTATTTGGTTTTTGGTGAAATTTTAGACTATTGAACTATGGCAGCGCAGTCTGATGCGCTGACTAAGCAAACTGGGGAGTCTGTCTCGCCCCGTCGACAGTCGCGACGCCCAAATGTCTGTCTGTTGTAGGTTGCACTAGATGCAGTTGCAGTTTACAGTTCGCGGATATAGATACAGATACGGATACAGCAACAGATGCAGATACAGATACAGACACAACTACAGATACAGATACAGATACGGATACAGCAACAGATGCAGATGCAGATACAGATACAGATACAGATACAGATACAGATACAGATACAGATACAGATACAGATACAGATACAGCTACATATACAGCTACATTTGCAGCGACAAGTCTTGACGTCTATAAATATAAACAATAAGTTTATTTGAGGCACAAAACAGTCGTCAACGCTGCCGCTGAAGGTCTGCGCACTATTCAGGCACAAAACCAACAAAACCAACTAAATTATGCACTGCATTTTTATGGTCAAAACAAATTTTAGTAGTCTCGTGTTTTTTTTAATTTGTTTTGTTGTTCTCGCTGTTGTTGTTGTTGTTGTTGTTGCTGGTGCTGGTTTTTATTGTAGCTTCTTTGATACGCTTACAAATAAATAGTTTCACGCCATAAAGCAGCTCATTGGGAGCGTGCACAGGGGATTGCTGGTGGCAGGGGTAGCAGGCTGCAGCAGTTCTCTCGCTGGAGCAATAAAAGTTGTTTACAACGCTTGAGCCTGCGGCGCTCATAAAATTGCAGCAGCAGCAGCAGCAGCACCAGCAGCAACAACAACAATAACGAACACATTAACAACAATTTTGCTATTTTGTTGTTTGTTTTGATTTTCGGGCCATTGGCGAAATGCGTAGTAGTAAGTGTTGTGTGTGTGTGTGTGTGTGCGTGTGTGTGTAGTATTTGTAGTACTGTGTGTTGTTGTATGCAACGATGCTACAGGTGGTCAGTGGTGCACACAGAACATGGCCCAGTCCCAATTCAAGTTCCAGCACCCGTTCCACTTGGCGTTCGAGTTTCACTTTGTTTTGCTATTTTTTGGTTTTGTTTTTTGTTTTTTCTTGTTGCGAGCGCCGTCGAATTAAGTCGTTAAATTAATATTTATGATTTGTTTGCGCAAAAATTATTAACAAGCCGACGAAGCCGATGCGTTGCGTTGATTGCGCCTGCCCAAGGAGTCGCCAGTTGCGGCAATATCCTCAGTCCAGAGCCTGTTCAGATCGCTTAATTCTAGCAAAACTCTTAATGACTGCACGCGCTATAAATTGTGTGCACACAATTCCGTCGCTCCTTTTCACACGCTCTCAACTGCAACACGAGGCGCGCAACACGTACAGCTGAAGAGTTAAGCGAGGGGCTGATGATGGACATCGACATCGACATCGACATCGGCATGGACATGGAAAAAGCTGTGGACATAGAACTGTAACCGCAACACTTGCAACTGGAGCAGTCGATTTGACCACGCTGGTCGCGCGACAATAAAACCAAAAACTCCCCATATAGAACAACAACAACAACAACAACAAGAATAAGAGGAACAACGACGACGACAAACCACAATATTAATTTGAATGTTTGACATTCTATGCCAGAATGATAAAAGTCATTTGAGAGCAACAAAAAGGCAAAAACGGAAAACTAAAAAACGAATAAAATGCTAAACAAGAAACAAATATATAACTTCAAAAGGTTCGCACGTTCTTTGGCGAAATAAAAGACAGAAATGTTTGAAATATATAAAAGTAATTTCAAAAAGGAAATGACACTCGAACCATATCGAATTTGATATGTTCTTGCACAGACAGGGATATCATAGGGCACTACATACGCAAATTATATATAGGATATTAATTTGTTGATTTTTTAAATGAATACAAATAAAAGATTAATTAATAATATTCCCTATGTTTCTAGTAATTCATGCTTAATGGCAGCAAAGCAGTTGAGAAAACAGAATAGTCACTTTGAAAATTAAATATAAAATTATTATAAGCGACGGATTGAAGCAACACAAGAAGCATCAATATATTTGCAATTTGTTTCTATAATTTGTTGTTCCTACAATCAAATAAAAACTAACTTGCACATCTAATCTGCGTTGACTGGCTGACAAAGTCAACGCACCCGAACGATATGCAAGAGTATACAAATCGAGAAGACAAAATGCCTGCCAGGCGCGCGCTAAGCGAAAACGTGACAGCTTTTCTTGACCCAGGCCCAAACGAGGGCAAAACAAAAAAATAAAATAAAAAAAAAACAACATAAAGAAAAGAAAAATACAGAAAAGAAAAAAAGTTGCTCATACGCCATGTGCAACACGGCCGCAGCTGTGGGCCTAGCAGCAAAAACAACAGAAAAAGAGCACAAACACTAACAAAACACACACACACACACACACGTACACTACTTAGACAAACAAGCTAAAGTAGTAGCAGAAGAAGAAGAGACAGACACACACACACACGGCTAATATTTATGGCAACTGTAAAAATCTGGTGATGGTTTTTGTTTGGCCAACCACACGTCGTGGTTATAAATTATTTTTGTTGGTTTTTTTTTTTTTTGCTATTCCCCATTCCCCTGGCCGGGGCATCCTTCGTCCTTTAGACACCGCATTTTGTTATTGCGTGGTTATAATTTGATTTGTGTGACAGGCGCCGTCGCCAGCGCACTTAGGCGCATTACAACCACGCAAGCTCGCCAAACAAGGATACATGACTTTTCTTGACTTTTCTTGACATTTATTTTTGTTTTTCACTCACCGTTTCTTCTGGCGATGCTCGAGTGCAATGTGCACAGGCACATCCACATACAGATCCTCGACATCATCGATGCTGTTCAGCATCTTCTCGTAGGCCTGTCGCTGCGGGCAACTTGGCGGCAGGATATGCGTCTCCTCCTGTGACTCCTCCAGTGGCTCCAGGCTGATGCGATTGCTTGAGAGTGGCGTATGTGCAATCTCTGCCCCCAAGTGTGGCAGTAGCAGCAGCAGCAACACAAGTCCTGGCTGCTTGGCCAAATGTTGCCGTCGCATTTTTGTTTTTTTGTTTTTTGATTATTTAGCTCTAAAGTTTATGGGCTGTTAACTGTTCACAATTGGCTTGAATCGGATTTGTTTGGCAATTTTACGTTGAGTGTTAGCTGAGATTTAAGTGAGTTTGGATATTGGTTTGCGGTGAGAAAGCAGCTCTGAGGAGTGTTCGTCAAATGCATAAAACAAAAAGATTTCTCAAAGCAAAACTTATTTCACAATTTAGTAATTTCTATTCTGTTGTCAATTCAATTCAATATAAAATCTGAAACTAACACCTAAACAGCTAGATAACTGCAAACCATTGCAAAGTTTTATATTATTCCATCGTGTGCATATATAAAACACCTGTTTCACAGCTCTTTCAGACTACCCAACTGACTTTAATTGAGCGAGACAGCAAACTGAAGATTTAATTGTCTTTGAAAAATGGATTTCGTAATATGAAAACTCAAATAGAAGAAATTGTAATGAAATATTGAAGAAAACGTACGAAATTTAATTACAACTAGCTGAAGGCATGCACGAATGAATCTTTATATTTACAGGGTGACATACAAAATGTACTCAAATAAAATCCACTTAAGGAGGCAAACACGAATGCTCTTAAGTCAGAAGCGATTTTATTTAATCTTAAAAAGAAACAGCTTAAAGCATTTCAAGCAGCTCATTTGGAAAAAATCCCAAAGAATTTAGGGTTTACTTATTTTACTGATAAGATTAAGTCCAGCAATTTCCCAAATATTTTCTATGCCTATTTCTATAAATCATTTCCATCAAGGCAGCTTATCCTCTCCTCTGCTCAATTGTTTTTTTTTTTTTTTGTGTTTGTGTTTTTATCCCACTGCTTTAACTCTTCTGCTTGGCCACTTCAGCAGCTTTGCTGAGGAGGACTCACATCAGAGCTTGTTGCCCCCACGCTGACAGCACAACCACTCCAACCTCAACCCCAACCCCAACCCCAACCCCAACTCCTGCTGCTTCTTCTTTGCACAATTAAGGCCTGTCAAACCTTTGACACACGTCGCCGCTGTTTGCTGCTGCTGCTGCTGCTGTTGCTGGCTGTGACAACTTCTTTAGCTTTGGCTTTGGCCGAATATATGGGCAAAAAAAAGAAATTATTTTTGGCAGCACAGTATATACAAATATATGCATATATATATAAGTACATATGTATATTTTGTTTCAAGTGTTTGGCTTGGTTTCTTTTTTCATTTTTTGACTGAGGGCAGCCAATTAATTTTGACTGCATTGAATCGATTCTTGGAACTGTTAGATTTGCTAATTGCTGTCCACACGCCCCCTATACAAATTCTCTTTTCTTTTTCTTTTTCTTCCTTTTTGTTGTTTTTTTTTTTTTTGCAATTAGAGTTCTGCGAATTTGCGTGCGCCACAGCAATTGGGCAACGCTCTATTGCAAAATGGGTGTTGGGGGCTGCTGCTGTTGCCCTATCATTAGGCAGGGGGTTGCCACCTGTTGTCGCCGTGCTGAGCAATTAACGGCACACGCCTGCCATCAAAACACACACACTCGCTTTCGCACACTGACTCACTTTGCCTACCCTGTGGTGTTGTTAATTTTTTGAGCGCGCATCGTTTGTCTTGCACTGTGTTTTTGTTTGGTACCGTTAGCCTAGCGGTATTTGTATTTGGACACGGTTTGCTTTTGCAGCACACATACACAGACGCACACGTACATGCACACGCAGAGGCATACGCACAGACACAGTCACATGAACAAAGCACAGACACGCGCGTAGGTCGGAAGCTGAAGCTTTCTGCTTCCGTCTGCCTTGACGAGCAAACACAAAATGAGAGTCGTGCGCAAAGCAAACGAAAAACCGAGCGCCAAACTGCTGCCGCTGACTGCGCAGCCAGCGTCAGCAGCGACTGCAAAACGAAGATGCCGCCCCACAAATGCCCGAAGATGTTAGCCGAAGTGGCAACTGCGCAGCCAGCAAACATATGTGTATGCGTGCATGTGAATGTGTATGTGTGAGTGTGTGTGTGTGTGTTTTTATATATAGCCTTCTTATGCTTTTTTCTTTGCCTTAATTAATGTGCCTGCTTCGGGGGCTGCCCCATTGATGAGGTTGACAGCTTCGACTCATTCTTCGCCGGTTTCCCTTTTTTACAACCCAATGTGCCCACTCTGCCCCTGTGCCATGTACAACCTCCCCTCTGCTACCCCCTACCGGCTGTTGTTAGTGCCGCGCCAACATTTTCGATTTTTGAATTTCATTTTCATTGAAAGGCAACAGCAGCAGCAACAACAAGTGAAACATAAAATGCGTTGGTTTTATGCACGGCACGTGACTTTCAATGCAAAGAAAAAAGAAAGAAAAAAACCCGAGCGCCACTCAGCCGCAACAAGCTGCAGCCACTGTGAGCGAGCGGCAATTGTAATCCGAGTGGCGACCAGAAAACACGGAAGATAAACATTTGATTCAGTTTCAGATTCAGATTCAGCTGGCTCAGATGCCCAGCGAGCTGCCACTACGACTGTGCCGTGCCTGTTGCAAGCAACACGGTCTCTCACAATGCACCATCGAGTCGCCCTATTCGCCGCCACTCGCCGCTGTCCGTGTCCAAGTCGCGGTCTCAGTTCCAGCCCCAGTTCGTCTACAAAAACCAAACATTGCGAAATTCTCACAGGCCTTCGACTCGAGCATTTTGCTGATCGCATCGATTTAAGTACATGTGTTTTTCACTTCTTTTACATATACAGCGCAATATATCCAGCCAGCAACTTAATACACAATTGTACAAATTGTAAATGTACTATGAACGCCGCAAATCTTCAGAAGTTTATTTCGAAATATTAGAAACACAAAACAGAGACTCTTAGGAGTCTTGCCAGAAAAGCCTCCATCATTTATACAAACAATTAAACAAAAAAGTAATTTTACAAATATATACAATATTTAAAATATATAAAATATTCAATAAAAAATACAAAATAAATCAAATAAATAAGCTATATAAGATATATATACCATTTATAAAATCGTGAATATATATTTCAAATTTATGCCAAGAATGTTGTTAAATATATTGGAAAACAATATAAAAACTTGTCAAATTTCGTTTAGAAAACATTTTTAAACATTTCCAAATCATTTACTTTTAATGTTCATGTATTTTATTATTGTTTGTTTTGTGAATTATATTATAAGTTACGTGTTTACAGAATGCTGACGTCGACTGAGACAAGTGTCTCTCCGTCTGTCTGTCTGTCTGACCGAGTTACCTGTGCATTATTACGTGTATGCCTGTTTTTGCGTTGTGGGGTTTTCCCGGAATTCTGACAACGCCAAAAATCTGTTGCGTATATGGCAGGAAATGAATTTTTCGATGCCTGCCTCGAAGCACGAGGCATCCAAGACATCCAACAAATTAACAGCAAATTAGTTAGAAAAGCGGCACACAGAGGCAAACGAGGCCAACAACGAACAACAACAACAACAAAAACAGGAACAACAAAAACAGCAACAGCAACTGCAAGAGTTGACGACAGGAACAATGTTGGCGAAGAAGGCAAATGGAGGCACGGAAAGCGGTAACCTTGGAGGCGCCCCTAAAGCGCATAACTCAAGGGCCACGCAGGATGGGTAGAGCCCAACTGAGATCCAAGTCCAGCTCTGGGTTCCCCGCCAGGCCAGGCCAGGCCAGGCCAGACCCGGCCAGGCTCATGCATAATGCAAGGCGCTGCTCGGCCTGTCAGCCCCGACTTTGGGCTCCAACTATTCCTCCGACTCCGCCTCTGTCTCTGTCTCTGCCTCAGACTCTCTGGTGGTGGCCCAAGCGGCGTCGCGTTGCATTTTTCAACAAATTAATTATTGACAAAAAGGTGGAACGAGTGCCTGAATGGGCGAGTCAGTGAGTGTATGAGTGAGTGTGTGAGTTCACTTTTTTTTTGCGGCTTGTGATAAACGATGGGAACATTGTAAAAATAGATGGCTTTCCAATTGGTTGGCTGTCGGCTTAAGGAAGAGTTGTAAATACAAATACATATGTACATAAATAACTGAATGCCTATTAATCGACAATAATATTCATATATTCAGTATTCAGTAGACAACTGTAGAAAAATGTATTTAAATTAAAACAAACTTCACTTATTGACTGAAGTCAGCATATGCTGAGATCTAAATTTCACTCTAAATTTAAAAAAACAGATCAATTGTTTCTATGGGAACTGTATGACAATAGTCGGATGTCTGCAGCAAAAAGACGGCTATATATACCAAATAGCTTCAAAACTGACACAAGGACATAACCGTATCGATTCGGTTAGCAATGCTTATCAAGAATATATCTATAAACGGAATTTGCCAAAAAATATATAGAAAAATCATTAATATTCCCAGATTGTTTCTTAATGTCAATCGAAAGTAGTTTTTCTTTTGTTTTTGATAGCTTGCAAATGAAATCATTATATTAAAAATAAATCCATTACTTGTGATTAAAATAAAATAATATTGCAGATTCATTATAGTAATTGGATGTAGTAAATGTAAATGTAAATGTAAATGTAAATGTATGTAAATGTAATAAATTGAAACGCCAATATTGAGTGGCGCGTAAATGGCAATTAATGTGAACCAAATCGTATTACTAAAGTGTTCCCAGCACCATTATCGACTGCTGCTGCAGCTGCTGCTACTCCTTATTTCGGTTGCATCCAAGTTATTGGTACAACATTTTTGCCTCACACTAGCACTTCATCAACGCGAAATGATTGGCATGCCAACGTCAACGACTCGCAGCAGCAGTAACAGCAGCAGTTGAAGCACCACCACCAGCAGCAGCAGCAGCAGCAGCAACAAAAACAACAACAACAATTGCTGACGCTGGTGGCTGCAGCGGCGACAGCCTCCGACATATGTAAAAGAATCGTTTAAAATAAATGACAGTCGCGCCCCTCTCGACTCACTCCCTATGTCACGTACCCCCCTCTCTTTCCCTCTCTCTCTCTCTCTCGCTCTCTCTCTCTCGCTCTCTCTCTCGCTCTCTCTCTTTATCGCTGGATACCCCAAGTTGCCTGCATAATTAACCACAAACTCGCAGCACACGGCAGATCACAATAATCAATACGGCGAGCGAGGCTCTTGCCTGTCCGAGTTTATATATATTTATATATATAAATATATTTTGTTTGTATTTCGTATACCCTGTAGCCAAAAGTTATTAAGAATCTGAAGCTTGAGTTATAACCATCCGACCATCTGTTGCAAGAGTTAGCGGCTTATAATTGAGTGCTTGACTTATATATTAACTTTAGTTATTTTCTTCTTAAATTGGATTAATTCTCATTGTCAATGGACGAGACAATGAGGCAATCTATGTCTATGATCTACTTGAACTTGTCTCAGCATCTATGGAAACATATGCTATAAATATTTAATTATATTTGTTGCTATTTTTGATGCTATTTCATTTTAAAGATATTGCTTTCTTCAAGGTCAATAAAAAATAAGACAACACTTGAACAGCTAAAGAAAAACACATAAATATAAAAAACAATTCGCATTTGTAATCGATCTGTTTAAGTATTAAAAACTGCAATGAACTCACAGTTAACGGCTAACAACTGACTTCTTTGCTCAGCATCTCATTTAGAACAGGGCATCTGATAGTCGCGCATTATTAGCCCAATCCCTGTGACTTGTTTCGTTTTTTGCCACTCGATTGTTGTGCGTGTGGTCCAATGCTTCATATGTTTTCGGTGGCTTCGTTTGAACTGGGCCCATACCCCGGCTACCAACTACCAAATACCTATTAGTCATCATACCATCCTTGGCATTTTAGCTGCCAGGCCTAGCTAGATTATTTGTTTACACGCAGCCCATCAGCCCAATGCAAATCCGCCCAGTTGTCCATTCGAGTACACGGCGCATAGACAAATGCAAATTGCCGAAGACTTGTTGTTCGAGCACATTACAACACCTTCTTAGGGCGCCGCGGGCCGCAAGTAAATGTGGCACACACGCCAAGGCTGTGTGCTACACAGATGCCGCCTGGCACCTGGACCTGGAGAAGACAACTGTTGCTGGTCGCTGGTTGCAGGCAAACCCAACCTTCTTCTGGCCAACTGACTGACAGCTGGGCGTGGCAGCAACTGGGCGCATGAAATGGACAAAGTCAAATTGAAGGAAAAACTTTTCAGTTTAGTCCTGCGTCGCTGGGCGCTGAACACTGAACACTGAACACTGAATGCTTTCATCCTTGGCCCCTTGGCATGCCATGGGAATGGGAATGGGAATGGGAATGGTGGGGGAGTGTTTGAAATTGTCAACTTGGCACGCATTTTATTAAATGAAAGAATGTTTTTACGTGAAGCTGGAGTGGGGCAAACTCTGCGAGGGCTCAGCTGCTGTCAAACTTATGCCAAGCAAATCGAAAGAGCCCAAAGCTCACGCACACTCAAACACACACACACACACATATTTATATATATATATATATATATATATTCTTATATATATATATATATATATATATATAAGACACAAAGTCGACAAAGTGAAAATTTTTTAATTGCATTTTTGCCAACTGTCGCTGGGGATTATTGGCAAGCGATTCATTCCGTTGGAAATTGCAGCTGGAAAATCTTTTAGCGTTGCTCGCAACACAAAACTTGCATTAGACTGAGGCAGAGACAATGCTTGCAACAGCAAGAGCAACAGCAAGAGCAACAGCAACAGCAACGGCAACAGCAACTTGTATTCAAAATGCGCAGCCAGGCATTGTGAAAGCAAAAAGGATATTGGATAAGAATACTTATGCTAATGAGCAGTAGCAGCAGGATAAGGCAACAAGGCACTGAGGTAGTGAGGCAGCCAGGCAAAAAGGATGCAAGGCAAAGGAACAGCCTCAGTTGTAGGTAAGTCGGTAGAAAGAAATGAATTTTGCACAACAGCCAATACAATATTAATTTCTGTAGAAGGACATCAACAAGCAACGGAATTTCAAATATTTCTTGTTGCCGTCTTTAACTTTTTCACAAAAAACTTTCAGTTCAATTGAAACTTCGACAACTAATTATGTTCAGGAATTTTTGATTTAAGCATAAAGTGTTTTTTTGAGTACAACTTTCAAAACAAAATAATTACATTTGCGAGTATTTTGCTTTGATGGCTGTAGAAAAAATCCATGAATTCAGGAAGAGCGATAACAAAAAGTAATAAATATTTTACATTAGCCAACTTTGCTTGCTGAATTTTGGAAAAGATTTTTAGATATTTATAGTTTTGAATCACGAAATTGGTGAAATTTTGAATAATGCTTCAACTTCAGGCAAAGTTATAATCGATAAGAAAATTGTAAATCATTTCAAATATGTAATGTAAATTTAGTAGTTATTCAGAGACTAAACCATGTTTAAAAAGGGTACTGCATGGAATTAGATACAGCTTAGACATAGTTATGGGACTTTTAAATCGTGATTAGTAATTTCTGCGGTCTCTGCATGTAAAGGGCATTCTTTACATTGGTTAGCTTTATTCTATACACGTCTTCGAATAAAAGCAATACTGTCAATGCCGGCAAAACAAATAATATACACACACACACACACACACATTAACTGATGCCAGCAACAATTTTAACTATATTATTTTTAATTTATATTTTTTTTTGTAATTCTTTTTTGTTTTTGTTGACGCCGCCGTCGCTTGTTTTCTGTTTTCTGTTTTTCTTGGCCTTTTTGTTTAAACGTTTCTGTCGCTTGTCATGCGATGAAAGAGCTTTTGTATCTGTATATGTATGTGTGTGTGTCTGTGTGTGTGTGTGTGTGTGTATGTTGTGAGCTGTTACGCGTCGCCACCCAGAAGCTCAAGTTTATAAGAGCCTACATATTCCATCATCATCATCGTGCTCAACCTAAACCTTGTTGTTGTTGTTGTCGATAAATTGTTGCTGCCACGCAACCAACGGCAGCAGCAGCAGCAGCAGCAGCAACATGCCACTAAAAAGGGACAGCGATCATGAGCAACTCATGATAATCATGTTGTTTGCTGCTGCTGCTGCTGATGATAATGATGATCGATGCCGTTGCCAAAACCAATGCCAAATGGCAATAGTCAACGCCAACAGCAGAAGCAGAAGAAGCAGCAGCAGCAGCCGCAGCACCAACAGCAACAACAACAACAACCACAACAAGAACAACAACATTATCGGCAGTGTTTGATTTGCTTCGCCTGCTATGCAGCCCATTAAAAGTACAATGACCAGAAAATAACGTTATTAAGCGAGCGCCTGGGACACAGGCACAAAAACCCAAAAACCTCGGAATCAAAACAAAGTAAGCAAGAATTACCCAAAACACGCAAACACACACACACACACAGACACACACACACACACAGAAAGAGAGGCGGACACACAGTGTGTCCAGGTTCCGGCATTGTGTCGAGGGAGAGAGAAAGAGAGAGAAGAGACCTCCAGTATTGAGACCGAGTCCCAGTTCTTTGCTTGGGGCACGATCGAAAGCGAAATCGTTGGAGGTCCATTGCATAAACAAACCGCAAAACAACAACAACAACAACAGCAATAACAATACACAGCCGCAGGCTAAAAGTTAATGTTGCCTGTCGTGCATAGTATCCAGATATACCCTGTTGATATCTGTGCATACCTTAACTAATATTAGATAAGACATTTTAATTACATACTGAAAATAACAACCAACGAAGTGAATATAACTTAATTTACTTATTTATATAATGCGAACTAAGGTAAAAGTATACTTTAATATATTAAAGTTTAGTAATCCATTAAGTAGAAAATTGAATCTATACACATTTTTTATAATAATAAATCAGTAAAACAATTGCAAGCATGTTGCACAAAATAAAAAAAAAAAACAAAGTCTGTGAAGAATGCTTATAAAATTAAACAAAGTCTGCAAACAAATTGTACATATCTTCCACAAGATTTGCAAAAAATCATGGAAATATTCCTTCAAAATAAAATTAAAAATGTTTATATCTACAAGATTACATTTCAAATTAAATTATTAAGCAAAGATTAATTCGCAGAGAGAAAGACTAAACTAAACTCGTATTTGATGGCTATAAATGGAGATGAACACAGTTAGTTGAGCACACACCTTTTGTGATTAAGTTTTTGGCTTAGGGTATCACAACAAAAACTGGCAGTAACAATTTCCATTTCATTCTTTTTGAATGCTGGCCTAACTGTTTATCACAAGGGTACCGGCTAATTGGTTGACTCTTTTGAGTTGGGTTAGTTTTGATTAGAAGGCAGCAATAACAACAGCAACAACAAAAACAACATACGGCATGCTGCTGTCCAGCAAACAAGTCAAATTACATAGTTGAACAACACTCAGGCTGAGAGAGATAGAGACAATGTGTGCGAGAGAGAGAGAAAGAGAGAGAGATAGAGGGAGACACCCACAAAGGACGATGCGGACATCGCCTCAGAACAATTCCCTATGCTGCAATGCAGCCACTCGATTCAGTTGGCCCAAATTGCAGGCCAAGAGGCGCCCAACTGCAAAATGGCTCTCTGTGACTGTGGCTTAAAATTGATTGAAATTATCAGCTTTGGGTTTTGGCAGTTCAGCTATGATTGTAGCACTTTGTGTGCTTGTGTGTATGTGTGTGTGTATGTGTGTGTATGTGTGTGTGTGTGTGTGTGTGTGTGTGTGTGTATGTGTGTGTGTGTGACATTTAATGGGTTAAACGAGCCAATGTGTCGTCGATGTCGCTTGCCAAGTGGCTTACGCTTGTTACTTAATTGGATTTGGGTTAAGCTACCAAATTACGGCCAACATAGGGCACAATAACAATAAACTTGTATTTTAAATCCATACATAAATGTATGTGTGTATGTGTGCTATTAATGAAATGATTGCTCGAATGTCCTTATCACAGACAGACACAGACAGACACAGACAGATATATATATACATATATAGAGGGTGGCAGGCGTGACAAAAAACTGACTAAGGTCATATGCCATGTAATTAGCAATGGCAGCAACTCAACTCAACTGAACGAAATGCAAAATGCCAAAAATGAAATGCTTGCCAAAAAATTACCATCAAACAAGCAGCCACAACAACTGCAATTGTCAACAATCAAATGGCTGCAAGCAATGGCGACAGAGCGCCACTCTGACATGACGCTAAAATGCGACACAAAATCTGACAACAACAAAAACTGTCAGCACCAATGCAAAAATGCAAAAAAAAAATAGATAAAGGCCAAAAAGACCTGCATAGACTCTACAATTTAGGGACAAAAATCATGATATATGTAATTTCATATAAATTCACTTAAATTTATGGTTACAGTAGAGAATAACATCAATGTTTATAGCTCTGTATAAAACAGGTGATATATTTCCTATTTTCGATTATGTAATAAACAATAAAATTAAGTTAGCAAATAAACTCAATCAATCTGATTATACTTTTATCATTTAACTAATATATTACTTATTAGTATTCTTAAATGGAATCAAAGAATATCCTTTCAGATCTAGTTTTTTTTTTTTAGAATGAAGAAAGTTAATCACTTTTTAAACAGAGTTTTAAGTGCAGCTCTTTTATTTTGTATATATCTTATTAATATACAATTTCAAATATTTTCAATCGGTCTAAATCTTGCTCGAAACTTGTTCAAGCATGACTCAAAATGCTATTTTAATTAGCGTGTTTTAACTTAATCATGTTGTAAGCATCATCAAACATACTCAATCTGACTTGTTGCCAATTTTAGTGTCACATGCCAGCAATAATAATTTAAACAATTAGTTGTAGACACGTTTTTGACGATAATCTGCAGAGTACTATAAGTACATAAGTACTATAATCAATATACCATGTGCGAATAGTTTTCGAAATAGCTGGAACAGTGCCAACGAAAAGTATTTCAACAATAATTTAGATTAATTGTTTTGTTTTGTTTTCTTTTCAATATGAAGTGCGTCTCAGCGCTCAGTTATTTCCGGATTATGCTGTTATTTGTGAATATGTCTAAGCAAATGTGGAATAAAATTAAAATAAACCAAATAAAATGCGTGTCAAAAATGTTATCGTACGAAAGAGAAAATAGAAAATCTATATGATATAGAGAATGTTAAATGGTAAAAGTTTTAGAACAAGTGTTGCAGATATATTATTAAGCAAAATTTTATTTGTGGTCTTATTATTAATGGTGAACAGACGATCAGGCAAGTAGATAGAAAATATGCATGATATAGAATATGATAAATGTTTAAAGTATTCGAACACGTGTTTTGGGATCTTCTGTTTAAATATTTGTCTGTGGCAGCTCATTTTTTATGGTGATTAGAAGATCAAGAAAATAGTTAGAAAATGTATATATAATATGTGAATAGAATATGTTAAATATCAAAACAAGTGTTGAGAAGCACTTTTCTTTAATATTTGTCGTGGGCAACTTATTGTTTCTGGTGAATAGAAAATTACGCATTTAAAGTTAAAGGTTTTGGAATGTAGATTCTATGCCATATGCCAGAGCTGCTGTCATTGTCAAAATGCTTTGATTTTGAGGCATTTGGCATTCAAATCGCAACTAACGCTTCCAGCAAGTTAAAATTCTGACATGCTTTTTACATTTGTAACATGGCTCAACTCAACGCAACTCAACTGGGGTCGCAAACTGAAGTTTCGACTGCAATTCAAATGCTGTTGTTGTTCTTATTATTGCTGTTGTTGCTGTGGTATTTGCTGTTGCTGGTTTTTCCTGGCAACATGTTGGCATTGCCGTCGCCATCCTCAGCGCGCTGACGTCGCTGCCTGTCTATCTGTCATATTTTCTTGTACAACAACTGTTATTTCATACACACAATTTTACAAACGCAAACTTGAGTTCTATCTCTCTCTCTCTCTCTGTCTCTCTCTCTCTCTCTCTCTCTCTCTGTCTGTCTCTGTGTCTGTCTGTCTCTGTTGTGCGCTTTACTTAGTTGTTTACTCCTTGTCGGGTTCGACAGCACATTGGACTCATGCTCAAAACACATTTTGATGTGAAGTCTATGAAGCAAATGTTTTATTAAAATTATTCTTGTGAATTTTAATTATTTTTGGACGCTTTTGAAGTCGTTAGTGAAACAATCTCAGCAAGAACTTTTATACAGCAATTTAGAATTACTTTAAGCTCATGTGCAAGCGAGTTTTTAAGATTTTTAAGATTGTTGATTAGCAAGCTGCTTTAAAGTATTTTTCCGGAAATGTTTTCATTTCATTTCTTACCAAGTTTTTAGCGTCAATCCCATGTGTAAGCCATTGTTGCCAGCTTCTTCTTTGTCTAACTTAATAAATTCAACGTTTTCCCTCAGAATAGAATATAAAAGCCTTTGTAAATCCCACAGCTAAAGAGTATTAAAGGATCGTTATGGGCAATGTTATGTGATTTGTTTGCAGCGTGCATTGCTATTTTCCTTTTTTCACTGTGGCAACATATTTCACTGCATAATTTCATAGTTGTGCTGGTAACGCATGCAAAAGACAACAGCAGCAAGAATAACAACAACAAAACACCCACAATGGGGGCAGCGAGCTAAAAACTTGACATGGGAACAGCCGCAGCCAGTCCAACTGACAGTTGTCGTTGTATCCTGACGTGTTTCGGCATGTTGTTCTTGTTCTGGTTGTTGTTGTTGTTGTTGCTGTTGTTGTTTGGGGCACTAGCTTGTTATCATTTTTTAATAACATTGTTGCGCTGAGCAACGAATTTGCATAAAACACAGAACCGGGCGACGTCAAAGTCAGCCACAGCAACAGTAACAAGAAAGGGAAACGGCCAACACGTAGTATGAGTAATTTCTACTTAAGCACAAGACAATGACACGCGCGTGCATTAAGTGAGTGTATGCGTGACTGTATGTGTATGTGTGTGTGTGTGTGTGTGTGTGTGTGTGTGTGTGTGTGTGCGTATGCGTGTGTCGGCTATGAGTGATTGTGTGCGTGCAGGCAGAAATAAAACAATTTTCATACAAATTCCGTGCATTTGCATAAATTTCAAACGATGTCGTCATCCCGTGGAATGCAACGCCATTCTGATCCTGTCAGGATGAGCAGGCATAAGTGACACTTACACCCTCGCACCCCCCTTTGGCAGCAGCAGCAGTGGCTGCAACGAACGGAAGCATCTAAGCGAGACATTTGGCCAAGTGCACGAGCCGTGCTTGGTAACAACTTTTGTGGGCAACTTCTCTATTTTGTGTTTGGCCGTTACGGCAATAATCATAAAATTTCACTGCATAGAAACAAAAAATAAGTGGACTTTACAAGAAAAAATATCAAAAAAGCAGTTAGAGTGATCTAAACGTGAGTGATAGGCTGGACAATGCCCTGTACGCAGCAAGTAATCATTGTCCTTTAGATAATTTTTTAGGCTTCTAGCTTAAGACTACATTTCAATTTGAGAACACGATTTTAAGCTAAAATGTCAGCCTAAGAAAACGAACAAAAATCAATTATAATTCTAGAAAACTAATAGAAGGGTGCTGATGGATATTAAGTATATATATGTTGCAGAAGGTTATAGTGATTCTAGGATGGGATGACATTAACTTAGTCCTGATTTAAGAATAGTTAAATACAAGAATGTTGTATATGTTTACTGTTCAAAGCCTTATTCCGACTTATGCAGCTAAATTTCATTAAAATTTCAGCCTTGAATATAGTCTATGTAGTCCAGAACCAGAATAAATAAATGTATGAATGGAGTCCCAGATATCTCCTTGATACAGTTTCAAACCTAAGCACAACTGCACGGATACCCTGTTCACCTAAATTTTAATAGGCACAGGGTATAAAAAAAACCAAGAGATGGCAGCACGTGATTGCAACATAAGAGCCTCATTTACATGCTGCTATTGCTGTAGTTGTTCGTGTTGTTGTTGTTGTTGTTGTTGTCGCTTCAGTCTATTGCTGTTGGGCATTGGTCCTGGAGCTGCGCATGCGCCGCAAACTTTTCCGTTTGTCATTTGCCGCCTCAATAGTTTGTAACAACCTACTGTGACACCACTGCCCCAACTCCCTAACCCCAATCCCCAGTGCCCTGCCTACACGCTTGGCCACACATCCAGGCAGCTGCCCATCGGCTTTATTGAGGTTTTGTTTAAGCTTTTAGCGTACTTTTCTTTTTCGGAGTGCTTCGGCTACGAAAAAGTTGGACTGTGTGTGTGTGTGTGTGTTTGCCCGGCAGCATTTTTGCAATTAGGCAACAGTTGCTTTTTTTTATTTTTTTTTGGCAAATGCAATGGAAGTTTTCCGTTTCGGCTACAGTTGCACACAGTTTTCATTGCTAACAGCGTTCGACACATACAAAAATGCTGCGTAATTGAGACTGATTGTAAGCTGCGAAGCAACGAAGGGTGCTTGGGGTCGATAGGAGGCGGGGTGTAGCGCCTGCAGCTGCTTCATGAAAAAGTTTAGTCCTATGTGGCATTTGAAGCGAATTTGGCAATTTTAACTGCACTCACAAGTGCATTTGTGTGTGTGTGTGTGTGTGTGTGTGTGTGTGTGTGTGTGTGTGTGTGGAGTTCAAAATATTGTATAGAAAAAGTTGTATTGCAATTTGATTATTCTGATAAGAGTATTTGAAAAGAATTACATTCACACTTGTGATAAAATATGAATGCCCAATTCAAAAAATTAGTGTTTGGTTCATTTTATTGATTTATAATGCAACTATTTCTTGGAATTAATACCATAAATTGTTTATACATTTGAAGTTCAATAAACCGCAAAGCTTTGCTTGAATTTGCATTTATAGAATGGATGGCTGGCAAATGTGTTCGCAACATTTGCATTAGTTAGGAAATTTGCTAATAAACATCAATTCACACATTCCCAAATGGCTCGTCAATGAAATGCACTTAAAATAATTTCAGGTACTGGTATTTATCTCTGCCACACCCGTCATTTCCCCAGCGTTGCATTAATCTAAAATACTTCTGCACTTCATTCAATTTAACGCCAGTCAGAGCTGAAGCGAGCACAGGGGAGTGTGTGTGGGGCAAGCAGCAGAGAAGGGTCAGTGCCAGAAGCCATCAATATAATGTGCGTGCCACATTATCAAACGTATTTATTTGCCAAACAGCTACAAGCAGAAGTAGCATCAACAGCATCAGCAGCAGCAGCAGCAGCAGCACTAGATGAGGGGCAACAACAACAAACAACTAATGCAAAGCCTACACATAAAGATAAACTAAGACGCACTTATCGCTGCTACTGCTGGACCCGAGATGAAAGCAAGAGAAATTGCCAAGATATTTATTTTTTTTTTCATGCTGTTGTTTGGGGCCAAGGCAATCGACAGGCGAGCACAAAACGTGCGTGAAGCAAAAGAGAAAAAAAGAAGAAAAAAGACAAGAATATAAAGGACCCTTGCCACCGCTGGACACACGAATGAGATACAAAAATGTTGGCAACGTTGACAGCTTAACGTACAAAATTAATGTGACAATCTAACTAAATGCGTGTGTGTGCTGATGTGTGTGTGTGTGTGTGTGTGTGTAGGCTAGGCATAAATGTGCGACTATATGGCATACATATGTATTTGCGCATTGAGGCAGATAAACATGTTGCCAAAATGACCAACCGAAACACAGAGGAGAGAAGCAGCAGTAGGAGGTAGTAGGATAAACAGCTGCCCCAAAACGCTTGCAACATTAATTAAACATAAAACATCAATGCTTGGCCTAACGCCGACAACTAAAGCGAAACAACAACCGCCTAAAACTTCGAACTCATTAAATAGAGCCAACGGCCAACGGTGCGTATGCGTTATGTGATCTAATACAATATGATATGCCAGAAAACAAACATTAAAAGTTTTTATTGCTGTGCATGCACCCGCCGACTAGTATCTTGTCTAGGGCAGACAACAAAAAGCATTAAATTACTTTATAATCCGTTTATAGCTCCAGCCGGAAGTGGCCGAGACGAACACACACACACACACACACACACACACACACAGAGAAACACACACCCCCCCAGAGTAAACTCATACACACACAGAGTGAGAGAAGGACATCTCGGCACGATTTGTGCACACATAGGAGGCAGCTCAACAACATAATCAAATCAAAGATTACGTTGAAACATTGAAATTACGTACAGAGAACACACAGACAACACTCTACACACAAACACAAACACATTCACACACACACACACACATAGTTACACATACACACACTCCACTGATGAAATGTGTGCCTTCTCATCACTTTAGTTGGTAATCTGCCATCAGAGCACTGCAACAACAGGAGAATTTGGCATAAAGCAAAACGAAGCACTCGCCGACGAAAATATCCTGCAATGCGACAAATTCTTAATTACTTTGGTGCTGACAAATATTTATTATATTAAAAGTTCATTTGGACAAAAGAGGATAATTAAATAAACTTTGTAAAAACATATTTTCCCTTATAGGGACAGCTTCATTCTTGCTCTTAATTTAATATATACACATGTATTTATTATATATTTGATATATATTTATAAATATATATATTTTATCAAATACAAATATACATATATTATTTCTAAAAACATGACCAGCGATTAAAATAATTTAATTAATCCAGTAAGACATCTGGGAGAATGGAATGTATATTAGAATTGTCAGGATTTTATAACGAATATATAAAGAGAAACACGTTAAGAATGCATTACTTCATGTACAATATAAAGATATGAAAATAGACCAAAGCAACTTTAAATGAGTATTAATTTATTTATATTTCGTGTAGGTCAATTCAAACAGTATTTCAATGAAAAATACCACTTAAGAATACTTTATATTTAAAGCAACATTATAATCAAATAAGTTCTCAGTAAATCATATTTCATAGACACTTAAAAACGGTATTTTAAATGATTTAACTTTTGCTCTGATTTGCTGACTGCCAAGTCAAACACACCTTCCATATTCGGTCGCAGGGTATTAAAAAAACTGCTGCATAGCATGAGGCGCCGCTCGACTGCCGCCAAACAATTACACACATAAAGCAAAATGCGCTACAACTTTGAACTGCTGTGTCCACCCCACCGCCCCTCCTCCCAATCCCCTTGCACAGCAGCACCAATCCCTACGCTCAGAAGCAGCAGCAGCAGCAGCAAGTAGCGTAAATAGGCAAAATTCTTTGCTTCATTCACAAGCAGTGAACAAAGGGAAAAAGGTGAATGCTTTTGGCACTCACTGTGCACATGGCATGCGCACTGCTTGTGCTCAACTTGGTCTGGCAACGCTGTGCGCTGTGCCTGAGAAGAGCCAAAATCAGAAGCGAGCATTGCTATCAGTTGGCTTGCTGCCCTCGGCCTGAAAACGTCGCGGCTGCTCTGCTTCAGTGTGTGTGCGAGTGTGATTGTGTGTGTGTGGAGACTGCGACGTAAGCTAGAGTCTGTCTATGTATGTGTGTGTGTGTGTGTGAGTGTGAGAGTCTGCGTTTGTATTTGTACGTGTGAGGGCGCCAAGTTGTTGTGCCGTTAACAAACAAAACGGCCGCAGCAGCAGCAACAGCAAATAGCGACATTGAACCACCTGCCACAAAAGCACGCTGGTATTTTCATTGAAATGAAATAAATACATAAAAAGCAACACACACACAGAGAGATACACACAGCGGTATAAAACAAAAAGAAAGCTGAAACTTCCGGTTGACAATTTGCATATTTACAAAAACAACAAAAAATAATCACACACAAAACATAACATTAAAGTGAGCGGAACTGTGCGGAAGTTGGGCTGTTTAAACAGCAGCCGAAACAAAAGCAACTTCAATAATTCTGAGCAGAGAAAATATAATAGAAATCAACACCGCGCGCAGCAAAGTAGGCAACAGTTTTTTGTTGCGCACCATGGAAATGGATGTCAATCGACAGACACGCCACAATGCCAACCTAATGACCATATCCGCCCGCTGTTGCGCCAACAACAATGCAACAAGAGAAACAACAGCAGCAACAGCAGATACAACAATAAGAGACAGAACAGCAACAACAACAACAGGCTGCTGCGGCATCTTGAGTCGACTGTTCTGCGTGAGTCGCCACAAGGCGACACAATCGGTGGCAGGTACCGAGTGCAGCCACAGCGAGCCACTGTTCATGCAACGTAAAACACTAACAACACAGCCGGCAGCGCAGCGACGTCGTCGCACGCCACAGGAAATCTATTTTGAGAGTCGCGGCAAATCTTGCAAGAAGCTATTGAAATTCAATGGTAATTCCAATAAGGTGAGTGCCACCAAATGTAACTATCGGCGTGTGTGCGAGTGTATGTGTGTGTTTGATTTAAGGAGTGACAAGCATAAATGTGATAGGGCAAAAGAAAGACGCTTGAGCAAAATGTTTTGACACATTTAAGAAACTTATTTACATAGCATAGCAGAGAGCTGAGTTTGCAGTTTAAACTGACAGTCTCTGCTTAAGATATATATTTCTTTTCAGGTTGGGGTAGAAAGGAGTGTATTTGCCTTGCCACAAAGAAGGACCCCAGCAAAAGAATACCTTGCCATAAATTCAGTTACCACATTCTCTTCTTATCCTCCAGAAATATATTACAATAATAAATTCAAGCATTACAATAAGCATATCTGTAGATTCAAAAGCACATTAACAAGCTTTATTATATGCTTAATACTTGCTGTTCTGGGGGTATCGTTAGCTTATTGAAAAATAAAAGATATATTACTGCCATTAAGTGATATACACTTGAGCCTAATATTCAAGAAAATGTGTATCAAAACTTGAATGTCTTTAGAGGCTGGGTTTATTTTGAAGTAAACTAAATATGGAGAAAATATCACAATTTCTTATAATAAATTTGCATAATAAATAAATCACTTTTTTATTAGGCACATAATCGCATAATAAACCTGAGCCGTAAATTTCGACGCTTATGTACCAAAATATAAATCTTGGCAAAGCATAAACAGCTCTATTATATTTTTAATGCTCGCCAAATTGAAAGGGGACAATGAAAGCTAAAGGGGACAATCCAAACAAACTCTTAATTCAATATGCAAGAATATTTTTGAATATAAAGCAAAATAATACTCAAAATTTACATTGCAGATTTTGACACGTCGCAGTCATCATTCATTTGACAAACTAAAAAAATCAAATCAAGTGTGTTGTTCAATCATGTTTTTTTGTACAATTATCGTAAGCCATCATTTCAATCGTGTATATTTTAGTGCAAAAATAAATATACACAAAAATCAGCATAAATAAAAACTAAAATCATTCGATTTTCAGCATTCGATTCTCATACCATTCTCATCAAATTCTAAGCTCCGAACATATTTGAAACTATTCATTTAAAGCAGCAAAACCATTTCTTGGTTTTAAGAGCACTTCAGAGCACTGGCTCAAAGGCTAACTCTTCAGAGTGTTGCCTAACACCGCGAGCATGCAAACCAATACACAAGTGATTTCACTTCACATTTTATGTGAGTGTGTATCTATGTGTGTGTGTGTGTGTGTGTGCGAGTGTGCGACTGTGTGAGTGTGTGTGCATTTGCATATGTGTGCGCTATTGTTAGAAAATTTGGAAAATTTGTAGCTGTGGCTGTAACGAGTCGTGTGGAATTGAGTCGATTGTTGGCCTTTTGTTTGTGGCGCCTGCCAAGGTGCATACACATAAAATTTTGGGGCTCCACACACACACACACACACACACACACAAGTACACACATTATAATACTTATATTCAAACTCATGCTCATAGTCATAGAGTACTTTGCATATAAATCATTTGGCAATGTGACTGAGGTCGCAATGCGCTTATGAAATATTTCACTTTTGTTTAATGTGCCAGCAACTTAAAGCAACGTTTTGCCACATGCCACAATTTCTATCCACCGTGCTACCATCTATTCTATGGCGCCCAGCACTAATTAAAAACGTGCAAAAAGCAAGCCAATCAAACAGGTCGATGCACAACAATGGCTTGCCCCGAAATTGCACAAATGCATGCACATATGTAAATATGAAAATGTGTATGTGTAACAGGCAGCGCCTGCTACCGCTCCAGGACACAATGCATTGTGCTGGCTGTCCGGCACGCACTGAAGCGCAAGCAACAGGATGAATTTGTTAAACAACACGAACGTGAAGGAGCTGCCGTCTCTCCCTCTCTCTATCTCTCTCTCCCTCTCTCTCTATCTCTCTCTCTCTCTCTCTCTCTTCCTTTCCAGGAGTAGCTGGACCCATCTCAGCTCAGCTCTTCGTGTGAAAAGTGAAAAATGAAAAACTCATTCGCCCTATCTAGTGACATCATCAATTTCAGTCTATTTTGTACTGACCAAGCGAATGCAGCAGCGGCATCTGCAGCACTAGCTACAAAAAACAAAAAAACAAAAACAAAAAGAGACAACCAGGCTGCCAGAGAACATTAACTGGCAAGGCAGAATCGCATTTTGCATGTGCCAAGGGGAGAGGAAGTGTGTGGGGGAGGGGGGAGTGGTATTAGCAATGGGGATTTTGTGGCGAAAAAACCAAAAAGAAAAATGGAAATTCGAAGACTAGCTTCGAGTTGAGCTCTTGTTTACAATTGTCAGACAGTTACTTAGATCAGGCTAGATAAGACCTTAAGCTGAGCCAGTATTCAAGTCGAATTGATAATTGCTGGAGACGAGTTGAGTCTAAAAGCCACAGCCCCAAACAACTGATTGCAACGAGAGAATTATTGTGCATCGAATTGTGATCAGTTAGTAAAGCTTTAAGTGTGCAAAACTTTATTCAGCAGATAAATAGTAAAGTAAAAATCATATTATTCACAGCATATGATTAACCTATTATAAAGATTTAATGTGCTTACCAAATTTCTTATTTTGTTTTTAATACTTTCATATAAATTAAATAAACAGTGCCCTTATTCAGTTGCAAGCTTAATCAGCAGCTGATTACTCATAGATTATCACAAAGCTCTCAAAGCCAATTTCTCAGAATTTACATTACCAATTCAATGCTGTTAATGATTCTCAGCATCTTAAATAACTTCTATAAACAACAGAGCTTTCAGCTATAATTCAAACTAATTTAATTCACTTTATATAATTAAGCTTGAGCAAAACTTTTCAAGCTACTTTCTCTAAACATCAACTAGTTAGTAAGTTGCTCAGATAAACATCATTTCTAGCATAAATAAACTTTATTAAATAAACTTTTCTTTGGTTCTTTGTTTGGTTGAAAATCATTTTAAACACCCAGAAGTTTCTAAATTGTTCGGAAGAGCGCTGAACACTAAGCACAAGTGTATCTGTTTTTTAACCCCTCAAACAGGGCTTAATTTACACCTCAACCCACACTCATCGATTTTATAATGAAGCTATAGGGCGAAAGAGTCAAACCAAACTGTTTGTTTTACCACAACAGAGTAAGGGGCGGGGGGTGAGTGGGCCAGGCAAGCCGTTTGCAACCACCGAAATAAAAAAAAAAATAAAAAAACAAAAAGCGAAAATCTACCCCTCTAGCAAAATGCTCTGGATTATATTGCATTACGGAAATTGGGGGGCGGTTTTGGTTGTGTTACCTTCAAAGGCGCTCTAATGTCATTACTTTTATGTCATCAGCTGAGCTCATTGGAAGGCTGCCTTGAAATGCATTTAATCCCACAGCAGGCAAGCCAAGCAGAAAGGACTCGAACAGGGAGTCAAATGTTTGCCTGTTCAGCGCTGATTGCTGAGCAAAACAAATTGAATTTGTTAAGCAACAGCAACAAGATTTCCAGTATCAAACATAAGAAACAATTTCTGCTAATCAGCTTTAAATATGCTTATGCAAATTACAATGCCGAAATTTCGATGGAAAATTAAATAATGCTCTGAAATCTTTGCTCCATAATTTGATTAAGACATTCATTTAATTATGTTCTTAGTTTTTTACATAATTCGAAATTTAATATTGTTTGTTGCGAAATTATTATGAATTAATTTTAGAATTCTTGCTCTAGTTTCCATTTATTCTCTTTTTATGCAATATATTGTGGAGCATCAAAAGTTAAATATTTGTTGTATGCTTAAAAATATTGATTGTATGCTATTTATACAATATACATATTTGCTGTTGCTCAATTGCCGTAAGCTGCTTTTCATATTTTCTATTGTAAATAGGAAAAGGTCTTTTCCAATTGATTTAGAGGGAGGGAGACCTTTGCCTTGTTTGTTGTCCACTAAATAGTGACATCAACTGAAATTTAACATTTTGTTTGGTACTTGGGTTTAATTGTTTGCACTTTGTGCACAAAAGTGCCTATTACAAAGTAAACAAGCCAAAACTATCGTAAACTTTAGTGGCAAAGCAGCTTAAAGGCTTCATTTCTTTTCAGTTTATCAGCCTCAGCGTCAGAGTCCCATGTACCCCCTCCCTGCCCCCTTCCAGCTAACTCGCACGACTGATTGCTAAAGAGTCTTTGGCAAGTTTGCCGCTTGAAAGAAATCATCATGTGCCAACATTAGTGACCCAGCGCATGCATAACAGACTAGTTGGCCAAAGTCCTTCGTCGTCCTTTCATCGTCCATAATTATGCTGTAGCTAGTTGTTTGCTGCCTGCCTTCTGCTGGTTACTGGTTGCTGGTTGCTGCCACTGCCACCGCCACAGCCCGGACACAAGGCTCTAATGCAAATGCAAATCAGGCAACTGCCCCGGCAACAAAAGCCGTGAGAGCTCAAACAAAAAAGGGTATTATAAAATGGACAGCCCTCGCCCAGCAAAGCGGAAGTGACTGGGCCCCATCTTCTGTCTGTCTTGCTCCCCGACTCTCTCTTTCTCTTTCTCTCCCTCTCTCTTTCTGACTGTCTGTCGCCTCTGTTAGTATATACGTATGTATGCGTGTGTGTATGTGTGTCTTTGAGATGCGTTCGGTATACGAACATTGTTATACCCGCTCCAATTGAGCTGAAGAGGATGTGTGAAACTTATGTCGGAACAAATTGGCGACACTTCAATAGTTAAAGATCGAACAAACGCAAATGGTTCTATATATAAATAGAAATTCTAACAAGCAGATTGATATGTTTATGGTTGGTAAATAGACAGAAGGGCAACGGCTTCTTTCTTTAAAATACCAATTACATTGCTATAGCTCTCTAGACCAAATTAAACATTATTTGTTGAAATCTCAAGAATTTCATAGGTTAAAAGAAATCCTTCTGCTTATTGCTCAAAGATAAAATCCAATTGAGTTGACCAAGTGCAGATATCTTCAAGTTGAGCACTTCAGTGAACACTTCGTTGCTGTCACATATTCTTATGCAAAAAAAGGGGAAGCCAAAAGCCAAAAAAAAAAGAAAACAAAAAACATACCATCAACATTGCAACGTTGTAATTGCCAACAGGCAATGAAGAGCCGGCGAACACAGGCGAAAAAGAGTGGCAGCAATAGCAGCGGCAGTAACAGCAGCAGCAGCAGCATTAGCAAAGAACTTGCTACAAACTGTTGGCTGCCACATGTCCTACAACTCGCCTTAAATTCCCTTGCGTGGTCTCAATGCTTGTGTGTGTGTGTGTGTTGCCATTGCACGCTGCGTGAGCTGTGCAACATTTTGAGCACACAGCTAATGTGCTTTGGCTGCCTGCCGTTACTCAGACAACCGCAATGCTGGCAAACGGGTTAGAACGCGGTTGGCATCCCTACCATGTCCCAAAGTCCCCGCCCCCCCTTCCTAACGCCCCTGGCGGTCTGATGAGCTGGTTTCTTGGTGATTGGCCCCGACTGTTCGCATTCATTACAATCAGGCCTGATTATGCTCGGGCTAAAGTTAAACAGACGCCAACGACAAAAACTCTATTCAACAGTGAATTTATTTGAATGCCTCGCTATGGCAACAAAAGGAGTCAAAGTGACAGCGCTGCATATACAAAATAAAAAAAAAGACAAACAAAAAAATAAAAAACTGGCAAACAAAAAAATGTCTGGAAAAATAAAAAGTCATAAAAATGAACCGTTAATCCAAGTAGTTGAAGCAATGGACTCGAAGCCCTTTTGCCCAACCAGATGAAGCGTTTGCCCTTTTTTCGGCTACCTTCCCCCTACCCCTGCCCTTAAAACTCACCCCGCCCCGCTAGTTGCCCCACTGCTGCCGACAAGCGTTGACGATGACAAGGGTGCTTTGCCGCCTCACTGACTAAATAAAATTGGAATTTATTATCATGATTTGTAGCAAGTAGCAGAAGAAGAAGCAATATCAGCAGCAGCATTCGGAGCAACAAAAACAAAAATCAGATGAAAGAGATAGCAGCAGTGAAAATGGCAGCATCTCTCTCTCTCTATCTCTCTCTGTCACTCTCTCTCTGTCTCTTTGGGCCGACGTTTACCAACACTGACTCATCGGCAGCCTGCAGTCTACAAGTTGAAAAGGCCAAGGGACGCCGATAAGTAGCAGCACTTTTTAGATTTATTCACGACGCCACTGATTTAAATGCCAGACAAAGTTAAAGTCACGCCTACAGCCTGACAGGCGGTTCCCCGTTCTGGTCGTCGTCCGGATCCTGGTTTTGGACACCAGCCAAAAGGCTTAACTATGCATTTCAGCTAGTTTATTAGGGCTTAAAACCAACCAGCAGCAGCAGCAGCATCAGCTAAGGCGATTTACTTCACCCAACCGCATGCCACCAGGCGTATGCGTAATTTTATTTTGTGGCTATGGCAATATCTTAAATAGATAGCGATTACAGAACTGCTGAGTTGCAAGTTTTATGATTCTGCAACCAATAAAGACCCGGCAGCAGCAGCAGCAGCAGTAGACATCTAGTTAATAACTCAGCGAGAAAGTGCGCAAACAAAAATGCAAAATTGCAAGCATGAAAAATAAATTTTAAATATGCAACGGACAACAAAATTTACTCGAATAATGGGGGAGTTACACAAAAAATTAATACTTGAGATATAGCAAAATTATATTATAATATACATAATATATATATATATATTATATATGTATTTATATATAGCAGATTTCATTATTTAGGTCTGTAATGGAAAAAATATTTTGGGAGAAAGCTTTATCGTTCTTTTTGAGACAAATTACAAAAGCAAAACATGAAGAAACAATTTCAATTTATAGTAAGGACTTTAATAACAAATAAAAACAAATTGGAAATACAAAATGTATAAAAGCGCTTTGCCTTACTTCACAAAATAAATAGAAATCGTTTTAGAATACAAATTAGAAACTCCTTTGGTTTAGCTTCTATAATTTCAACTATGCAAGTAAGTGTAAGTAATAAAAATTAAATAAATATAATAAAATAAAAGGCAGTCAAAAAACTATTTCAAAAAACTTTAATTATGTCTGTAAACAGCAATTTGTCAGTTAGTCAATTCTGAATGAAAATTGAAACGTTTTTCCAGCCACACATTATTCAAAGAAAACACAAGCACAGCAAACAATGCGGTTTAGTGTGTTTGTGTATGTATGTGTGTTTGGAGGGGGAGGGGGAGGGGGAGCAAGGAAGGGAGGCAGGCGGATATAGTGAATAGTGAAATATTTTGTTATCCAACGCTGCTGGTAGCGAACAGTATTCCATCTCTACTCTTGATCGCCCGCAACCCAAAAGGCATACGAAGGACAACTACCCATACTAAATGGTAATTCTCCATTCTCAAATATATGTATATAAACCCAACACCTGCACTTGCAGCTAAAAATGGCCAAAAACTAAAAAAGAAAACTATTCTAGCCGAGCTTTGGTGCAAAGTGCAGGCACGGGCAAGCTAGCAAGTGGAGTCGGCACTCTGCGACGCCACGGTTACGCCCCCTTTTTTGTGTGTGTTGTGCAAATTTTTTTGGCATTTTGTATAAAAAAAAAATAAGTAAAACAAACTTTTAGCAAGGAGGCAAAACTAAAAATGCTTCTAGCTGTCAATGCTGTGGAATTTTTCTCATTTCCAAGCCGTTTACATTTCAAATGAACGTTCACCTCTCTGTGTGTGTGTGTGTGTGTATGTAGGTGTGTGTGTGTGTGTGTGTGTGTGTGTATGTAGGTGTGTGCTTACACTCACTTTCATTTCACCTGTCGGCTCAATGTGGCATTGTTGCTGCCACTGCTGCTGCTCTTGTTAGACAATGTACGAAGGATATACATAAATAAAGCATGGCATTTTTTTTGTTTTTGGTGGAGGCAGGGGCTAAGCTGTCAAGCCGCCAGTGCTCGGCTGTTGTGACAAATTGCGTTAAGGCCAAGTTAAGCTGCAGGCTAAAGGACAAGGTAGCAGAATGAGAATTGGTGTGGAGCGGCCAACTGAGGGCTGGAGAAGAACTCAGCTGCCTGCAGCTAACTAGCTGCTACTGCTGCTGTCGCTGGCTTAATGCAGTTAATTATTATAACATCTATTTAGCATTTGGCCAAAACGCAGGATAAAATTGTTACAGACTGGCGCCGCAGAGTATGCTATAGTTTTTTCTAAAACAACAGCTGACGCTTGATTACCTTTGCCTGTGCATGTGTTTGTGTATTTGTGTTTGTGTGTGTGTGTGTGCAATTTTGACGGCACATGTGCTGTCAACAACAAGGGATTTTTGTTTTTTTTTTTTTTGGCTCCAACTGAGACCGGATTTTTGGATGCCAAACAAGATTTGTCCGAAAGCAGCCAGCTGTGTGCTCTGCTCAACTCTCATTTTGTCTTGCCAAAAAACTAGACGAGAGAAAAAAAATTAAAAAGAGATTTGTGCCAAAATTAAAAGCAATTTCCTTTGCTGCTTGAAAAGCAAGCAAAGCAAAGCTGCTCAATTTCGTAGCGCATCAATTTAATTCAATTTATTTTATATATGTGCCTGTGTGTGTGTGTGTGCTGAGCTAATTCAATGAACTAGACAACAAAATAACTTAAATTTTATGTAGCAGATAAAAGCTGATGCTGTGTGTATCATAAAACTGCCTGCCTTTAAAATATCTTGATACACTCCACAGCACAAGAAACAAACTCCCGCAGGAGCATGTTGAAAATGGGCATGGATGCGAATGGCGGGCTTTGCAAATTTGACGGCTTGACACAAGCCAGCCGGAGTCAGTAGACCCACATACACATACACCCACACACACACACACACACACACATACACACATGTAGACTCATGATATTTGATGGATGGTATCGCAGATACGTTAACGTGATGGCAGGCCAACGGATTCGCGGAATGGCGACGTTATTCGGCGACAACTTGGCAGCAAGCCTCTGATATAGGAGACACACACACAATGGGCCAGAGCTGAACAGAATTGAAAATCAGTCTGGGACAATGCAACGAGTAGGCGTACAACACACAAAGTCCCGTTCCCTCCTCCCCTCTCCCACTCTCTCACTCTCTCTCTTTGCCTCTGGGGTGTGCTTCAAACAAAAAAATATATAGTAATACAACATAAAAAGCAGCTCTAGAGAAATTATTGAATAAAATAAAAAAATATATATGTATATATATGGGTTAAAGGAAGCTTATTCACATTTGCATTACTAATAAAAAAAATACATTTAAAAAATATATATGTTTGAAAAATATAAAGCTTAAGGCTGAATACGCAATTGCCATAAAGCTTCTTTTTTCTTTGTATACGCAAAAAATGGTTGCACTACCAAAAAAAAAGTTAATAGATTTTAAAATTTATATTAATTTTCAATGGCGGTAAAAATGTAAAACGTGCATAAATTCAAATAGCTTGAGGGTATTTTTGTTTCATAAAATACTTTTCTTTTTTTAAGCCGTAAACTAAATGGAGGCTTTGTATTTTACAAAGTTCTTTATCATTTTTAAATAACGCACAAATGGATATTGTACTTTTGGTCGAACTTGAATTAAATTCATCTGACTCTTTAAAGTATTTCAGATTTGATTAAAACGTTGTATTCAGTTATTAATATATCGATTGAATTTCCATCACACAAAGGACGACCATTTTGCATCGTATATGATAAAATAATAGAAAATTCAATTAAATTGTCATTGCCAGTCACCAACAGTTTTACCAGAGTTTCCCGAGTTTCCACAGTGCAAAAATGGGTTGAATTCTGGCTTTTATATTAAACAATCCGCTGCTGTTGCTGCCTTTTAAAGCAGCCTCAAAATAAAATGATTTTATGTTAGGCACTGTTTGGCAATGAAATACGAGAGGCGCGCAGTAAGAGCGAAGTGGGGGGGTGGGAGGGGGGCTAGTAGGACGAGTGGGGCCAGAGCGGCTTTTATGTGGCGCCATATAAATTCGGGGAGAACGTACTTCAGGCGCCGCATTACGTTTATGGCTGGCTAAATTAAACACAAGAAGGCAGAGCAGCCAAAGTGGCAAGGCAGGCAGTTCAAAGAAGGGGCGCTAGGGGTAGCGAGATGTGTATGTGTGTGTGTGTGTGTGTAACGTAGCGACTGGAAGGAAATTGCTACAAGTTGCTTTATTTTATGCGCATATTTGCGCATATTACTCATACGCCCGGCTGACATACATCTTCATTTAAGCAAACGTCTTCGACTCTGCCTCCTCCCCGCTCCCCTCATTTCACTCCTCTCCCCCTTAAGCGTGCTTTGCGCGTTTGGTTTGGCTGGGGCGCGTACAGCATCATATATTTTTATTTTATTAAATTTTCATTTCATTTGGGCTGCTTAACATGTTGCATGTTGCTTCCACATTTTCCGCTTTAAATGGAAAATTCTCACAGCAGGCGAATCCTGTCATTAACAATAATTGAAACCAGGAGAAGCTGCTGATTCGTTGATTGGTTGCTGAACAGTCTTCGTACTTTCTTCTTTTTTTTTAGAGGGGAAAGCAGACGCTTTTGGCATTTGCGCATTTTCGCGCTTGATTTATGCCAGCCGACTTCAATTCCCAGCACTATTAAAGTATGAATACACTTTGAATAAATATGAATACCGGATGTTGCTATCCTACATTCGGAATCCTTATCCCAACTCAGTGTACAAGCGATGTTAAGCTACCCCAGCTCCATCCGGTTGCTGCTCCCAGCGGATGTCAGGCCACGCTTATGGCACGCCCCCCGCCCCACCAGCTCCGCCTCTGACCTATGCGCCGGCTTTTCATGAGCCTAGCGTATCGGCAAATGGGTTATTGATGAGCTATTTTCCAATGCTCGGGGGGAACTTGGCATTGACTTGGCATAAGTTACAAAAGCGCGCAACTGGCAACTTTTAAGCTGACGGGGTTGGGGACGTGGTAGTCTCTTGCTGAATGTGTGAAGTGAAGCGTGACTGGGACCTTGCAGAGCAACACAATGGACAGCAATATCAAAAGCGACAGCAATAGCAACAGCGACAGAAACAGCAACAACTTGTGGCTGCCTAATGAGCATGTCAAGCTTCGAATCATTCAAGCTACCTCAACGTATCCAATTTCGAATCTAACTTTACTTTGGTCGGTCCAGTCAGACAGTACAGTGCTTTGAGGTGATTGCCTAGTTTCTAGCGACTCAATTCAATAATGATTATAAGAAGTCAACTTTATTGAAATGGAATTTAAGTTTGAGGACAAATTTGGGTGAGACAATAAAAATCTATTCTCTTCAACTCAAACCTCACTTTTGATCAAACTTCATTCAAATCTCAACTTAATTTATTCAAATAAGAGTTTCAGCTTGGAGTTATCTTAAGCCCGCCCTAAATCTCTACTCTTTAAGAATGACCTCTAACCTTCTTTTGCGCATACTTTATTCAAGAACTTTGCCAACTTCAAGCCTCATTAACTTTCCCGTGTATATAATTCAAAGAAAAAAACAACGAACCTGTTGTCTTTTACACTTTTGCAGTGCTTAACTCTTACTTTTTAGCACTTTAACGAGTGCTGCTTACAAAAACTATAACTCTCAACTTGTCTAAACAGCTATCTGCTGAGCCAGGGATCCGCTCTATAAAGTTTACTTGCACCCAGCTTATCCTGTCAGCCATTTTAGTGCCGCTTTAATGCCAACAACGAGCATCGTGCTCCCCAGGCTCCTCCTCTCTCTCACTTGTACATTTACATATGCGTGTGTGTGTGCGTGTGTGTGTGTGCGTGTGTGTGTGTGCGTGTGTGTGTGTGTGTCCGTGTGTGTAGCCTTCTGCTCAAATTTCATTAACGCTACTTTAAAATTGTGGCACATGCGTGGCACATCGTCTACGTCCGCGACTTCAGCTCTGTCACATAAATGTGCTTAATCTTGTTGCACGGCAACCCAACGAGAAGGATACTTGTTCAGGCTCATGTGTGTGTGTGTGTGTCTGTGTGTGTATGTGTGTATTAAAGCACTGTGGAAAAACACTAATATGAAATAACAGTGTTAAGTGCACCAGATGAGAGATAAGTTTAATTTGATTGGAGATAAGAAATAATATGCTCGCAGCTGGAACTAGTTTGGTGATGCATCTAAGGTATAATTGTTATATATGTTTTGCATTTAACAAATAATCATGATAACAAAATTAAATTGAATGTTTAGAAAAATAATATTGTTGAAACAGATAGATTTCTAGTGAAAATTATGTTAAATAGTTTTAGTTGGTTGGCTTAGTTATCGAGTGTAATAATCAGATAAACTAATCCAAACCTTATATAAATTATCGGTATGAAATTGAAATCAAAAGTAGTTAAATAATAATAATAATTTTAATTGCTGATTATTTGTATTTCAAGTGTTTCTTTTTTGTTTTGCCCCGATATATTTTTATCAACTAATCTCAATCATTTGATCTTCGCTACAATTTGCATCAGCGCAAACATTTATAGTTGCATTAGCATTCATAGCTTTATTTCAACATTTTTGTTTTCCATCCAGTAATTTGATTTTGTCCCACTATGCAGCTGATGTTGTCTCCGTAGTCGCATCACTTGTCTAACATATCAAATTTGTAGCTACGCATATCCTTCGCCTCAGCATGTCAACTGCAAGTAGTGCGAAAACTTTTGGCAGCGCTTGTACTTTGGCAAAGAACTTTAATTTCAGCATTACTTGCGACGTCGCGGCGTGGATCAAAATGAACGCGTAAGGGGTGGGGGGAGGGGGAGGGGGAGTGGGATGGGGGGTGTGTGGGCGGGGGAGTGGGAGGGGGAGGTGGAGGAGGAGCCGCATCCGAAACACATGAAAAGTTTGCTATATAAAGTTACGCTTAACAACACGCCCAACTTGCGGGTTGTTGCCTGGCTAAAGTGTGCAAGCGAAGTGGATGGGGTGCTGCGGGATTGGGTGGCAGAGGGGTGCGCCGGTGCCGGATGTGAGGAAATAGTTACGTCGCTTAAAGTTTGCGCCGTAATACAACTCATTAAATTTAGAAAATACTCGCGACAAACTTCTGCGGCGGCCGTCGAGCATCTTGGCCGGGCGTTTGCCAAACATCCGTTGACATCTACATTTACAGCTAGTACGCCGCAAACTTGGCCCATTCTCGGCGAGCAACGGAATGGGTTGGGTGCACGGATACTCTGCCAGGCTGAAATTGAAGTTGCGTCAAGTTTAATTGCAACGGATGTTGGGCGTGTAAATTATTTTGTTTCGGCTGCCTCATTTTCTCTGCTAATGAGCAACTTATTAAAACTTTTCACGGCACCTCACCTCCCTATTTACAATGCCCCAATCGACACGCCCCTGCCCCAGCCCCTGCCCCTGCGCCTGCCCCTCTATCCATCTAGAGGCCAATTTGAATGCCGGACCCGTTGCTATTCCAAATTCAGGGCGTGGTGCAGCGCGTGAGGCGCATAAGTAAATAAGTACAGTATACGAATTGCGATGCCAATTGAAAACAAAGCCAAAGATAAGTTTACAGCTAGCTGAAACTCATTTACAGTTAGCCAGCGTGCACAAGAAGAAGACTACAAACTGATACGCTCGCAAAATGGAGGATGAGTCTGAGATAATAAGAAAAAGTGAGACTGAGCGAGGAAGACAAATAAAACTTCAATTTCTTCCGCATTTCAAGGAAAGCACTCGAGGCACACGTAAAAAAGGGGAAAAACTCAAAGTCAAGTTATTAAAGCTTTTATTGGAAATAACACATAAAAAAGAAACGCAAAAAAAGACTAAAGAGAGCACAACTTTAATGAGTGACTTGCAGTTATCCTATAATTAGTTTGGAAATGTTTGGTAAAGAACAATTTGCATAAACAATAGAAAAAAAAAACGATTTTAATAATTGACTTTGGGTTACGTTAAGTAAGTAGAATTCAATTAATTAATACCAAACAATTTGTAGGAATTGAATTAATCATTTAAGCGACACCCTCAAAAACTACTGTTGCAATTGTTATGTCAAAAAGTATTCGTTTTGTATATTTACATAATTAAATTGTATTTTGTTGCCCTTATCTTACTTCCTCAATTTGTTATCTACACGCATACATTTGCCTATGCCATATTACAGGGTGTGCTAAGCCAAATGGCTGGAATGATTTGTAGAGGATTGGGGCCAGTTGGGATGCCGGGGTTGCTGAGGGCTAATGGATACTCCGAATGCGGGATGTCTGTTGCCAAGTGTTTTCGTATGCGACAGCCTGCCTGTGTTTTCCTCGAGTGCTTAGACAATCGTGTTGAAGCTTTGATTTTCGAGCTTACTTCGGATTTGGTGCTGTGCTGTGCACTGTGCACCATACTTATGAGGGCGGGTAATTAACAGCAAGAGACCAAGGCACACACACACACACATACACACATACACAGACGTTGTGGCAAATTTTTGACTAAGTAATAGTCGAACTGACAAACTGAGTGACTGTTAAAGTGTTGAAATGTCTGCGGCAGCACTTAATTAATTAATGTCAGCGTCCGTCGAACGAAATGAGAAAAGTTTTTGCACGCTGCCTGGCTGCAAAACTTGGCAGCTACTTAAGTATTTGTTAAGTCGCAGACCGAGCAAGTCTGCAAGGCGTTCAATATTTGTCAATGAACTCATTAAGCAAATTAATAGACAAAGTTGCCAGCTGACAATGCCGGTCTAAAGGATTTACGGGGGATAGAAGATGCTAGGGTCGTACGAATTTATTTACTCTGCTGCCAATAAAATGCCAAGCAATAAAAAACCAAAAGTCAACAAACAATTGCGTGCCGCGCAGAAATCGATTATGGACGCCTTCAAGGCAGTAGCTACTGCAATCACACACACACACACACACACACACACATAAACACACACACACACAACACAATTACACACACCACAGAGCTAGCAGTCACAGCCACGTTTTCGATTTTGCCATTTCGCCAGCGACTTTGCCACCTGATGCCCCAACGTTGAAATTGCCATCGTTGCAGTTTTGCAGCAGCCCACAAGCGGAAGTGATTTTCTCTCTGTGTGTGTGTCCCATGTGTGTGTTTGTGTGAGAGTGTTGGTGCCAGATTTTATGACCCTTGATAGTGGCAAGCGATTTGTTGCATTGCATTTTCAATTTAGCAGCATGCACATTGGCAACTTTGAATAATGCAATTGCAAGGCACCAACTGCAGCGCGTATGTGACCTCAACCCCATCCCCCTCACAATCCCAACCACTTCGCACAACGGCAAACTACCAAACTACCAAAACCCTTAACCCGCTTTGACTGCATATTTTTGGCAGCTTATTAGGCGCTGTCCAACTGCTGCTACATTATTTTTGCAATACCCTCGCACAGAATTTTCTATTTGTATTTAGCTTGAATAATGTAAGACATTGTAGGATTATATATATTCTTAAAGTTCTTAAATCACATCAAGGATAATTATTATCAATTAATTTTCTTATATAGGGTCTGATTTCGATTTAAAATCTTGGCTGTGTAATTGGAATTCTAATAGGCCAACGACCCAAGCAACAAGGCTCTTTATTGGTTCTTAAGGATCATTCGTTTGTCGTCATTGAATGTCCAGAACAGTCGCTATGTCTAAGCCCGTTCAAGAGTCACTAAAAAAAACAATCTCTGATGCCATTCAATGAAAACAAATAACTTTGGCCTGTGGCTTAGCTGTAATTTATTTGGATTAAAAAAAGATTCGACGACAGTCGAACAGTTAAACGTAAAAGGATCTTTGACTGTTATTTGTCATTTGTATAATAAAATAAAAAATTCACTAAGACTTCAATCTTAGACTATGTCATCGGTTTTTAAAGTTTTTACAATTACTTTTATATTTTTTAAATTGAATTGATTTATTACTTCTTTTACGGCTGCATATCTGGTATAAAGCGGATCAGTTTAATGAAGTCAAGCTAATGCTTTAATTATTCGATTTTAAAGAGTAGTTAATTTTCGACTTGTTTGAAAAACCTATTCATTCTTTTTCTTTTTGTTCTCTCTGTTTTTCTTGGAAAATTTTCAAACACGAGCGCACAATTTGAGCGCAGCATTCGCCATGTGGGGCAAGTTGACATATATGCAGCACGTGCACTGCTATATGCTACTCACTATGTGCCCCAATCTGAACGGGGATTGATGTCCCAGACATGTACACACAAACACACACACACACACACACACACACACACACACACACAGACATACAGCTCGTTATTGGCCAGCGAGTGCGGTTATGTTTCAACGAAAAAAAAACATTGCATCATCAACTATAAGAACAGCAAAAATGCAATTGAACTGATCGCAAACATTTTGTGGTGACTAATTAGTTTACGGTTAATTGAGCGGCATTCGCAAGGGCTCATTAACGGCAATGCGGGTATTTAATCTGTACATTTCACAAATATTAAAAAAAAAGGATATTCAGAGTAAATTCTAACAAGAATACGTAATCAATTTTAAAAAATGTTATTGAAGATTATCGGAAAAATATATTTCGCCCACTTTCGATGCACTTTTTAACCTTTTAGTAATTTGTTAGGCATTTTTATTTTACATCCTTAGTTTCAGTTAGCAAACTTCATAATCTATCAAAATATTATGCTCAGTCAATTTGAAAGCTCTATTTTATCTAAATTCCATGCGTAGTCCTTGTGACCGTAAGCGAGTCTTTGGTTAGTTTAAACTATTCAGAATATTCATTATGTTTTAATGAGTGTTTGCCATTCACTCATTTGCATTCACCGCATCCGCCAGATACACGCATATATATATCGACTTTTTCATTATTCTTTTAACTGTGGCCACTCGAAAAGCGTTTAATTTTCATTAATAGTCAAGTGGGTTTGCATTCGGGATTAATGCGCCATGACTGTGGCAGCTCAATTGCCATTGTTTTTGCACCGTCCGCTTGTTAAATGCGTTAAGAGCAAATAAGAGAAAGAAAAAAAATATATGCAAAGAAAATTATGTATGGATTTTTAAGCGTTGTCTGCGCCGCATTAATTTTAAACAATTTACCTGCACGATTGCCCCCTGTGCCACACAGACAGCGATGGGGAAGAAACAGAAAAAAAAGAAAAGAAGAAAAACCACATAAGCATTTTATTTTAAAGTCAGAAAGTGAACGCATGGCAGTTGCCACAAAGCCTGAAGCCAGCTAACGGTAACGGTAACGTCAGCCTGCAGCTGCAGCCACTTCAATTTCAAAAGCATCTGCTGCTGCTACTCCTGCTGCTACTGCTACTGCTGCGGTGGACATTGCCACTAGCCACTGGCCACCATTTGGGGGCAACAACAACAACAGCAGCAGATTCTGCAGCTCAAGTTTTCATTTCTCTTTTACGCTTGGCTGCTTTATTTCAATTCCGTTGAAAAAATGTTCTTTTGAATTCCAGAGATTTTTATCCCTGCTCCACAGACAGTATCCCTGATTCCACGTATCGCTTTAAAGAATAATGCTGCGTCGACTGTCGTTCCATTGTACGTTTAATTCAGCGTTTGATTAGCGCTCTCTCTCTCTCTCTCTCTCCCTCTGTCTCTCTCTCTCTCTCTGTCTGTCTATGCAGCTTGGCAGAAGTAAAAGAAACGGCTTGTTAAACATACGCACCGTTGTGCGCACAGATGAACATTAATATACATTGGTTTACATATGAATTAATAATGAAGTTCATTGCTGTGGCCGCAATGACCGCATGCAAAATCGCTGCCAGTTCATGATAAACGAACTAACACATAATATTTATGAGCTGCCGTTGATAAAGCAGCCATGTGCCAAATGCCGCTTGCCGCTTGCCGCTTGCCACATGGCCGCCACAAGCCACAGCTACAATAATAAGCATATTTGCGGTCGCTTCAGTGTTAAAATAATATAAAAATAAATACACCATAATTAAATGCATTTTCTCTACTCAATTTAAAAATAGTTCAACCTCGGAAGCTGTTAAAAATTTAAATTCCATTAAAAAAAAATAATAAAAAAAATATATATAATTTCTCTTTTAATGTATAAAGAAGATATCCCGATGATAAATTGTGCATTGTTGTAGATTAAATAAAGAGTCTAAAACATAATCAAAAAATAAATTTAATGGCTTTTGAAAATCTGTTTTGTCAAAGTTAGGTTAGTTATTTCATTAAAAATAATATAAGAAAATTATTTACTATAATTTTAATACAATATAGGGTACATATTTGTATTAAATGAAATACGAAGAAAAATCGTGTTTTCAGATTTTAATGTAGCCATGATACAAAGTGTATTCCTTATACAAATCAGTTCAATTTAGACAAAGCATATTAAACTTTTTACTCTCCTTCCGCTTGGCAATAAAACTATCACAAATAATTAGCAATGAATATTAGAAACCAGTTTCCCTAGTCAAATGTCGATACATTTTAATGCAATTAACTAATGAGTGCCACTTAAGAGCAAGGATGACAATTGCGTTTGGTTAGGAACTAAAAACAATGACTAACTGGCTGCAGCGGATGTGCAAATGTTCAAAATGTAGGGCAGTTTGCACTTTTTAATTACGATTTCAATTAAAGTGCGACAGCAGCAGTAGCTGCGACACACAAAACCAATTTGCAATTGGTAACTGGCTAAAAATCTCACTAACCCTCTTTCTCTCTATCTCTTTCTATCCCCTTCTCTGCCTGTGGCTCTTTCTCTCTTTGCATTTGCCGCAAACACAGATATTGCTGTATCCGGAGGAGGGCTGGGCGAGGACTGCCTCATCGAGCTACTGGACCATCACGCCCTGCTGGTGGCAGCCAAATCGTTGTCGCATTGTCGAATGTGCAGGCACGCAACGGCAGGCGACCAAGGCCAGAATGCTGCCCATGGAGCAGCAGGGCTCGCTACTGATTGCCGGACACTTTCGCCGGCCGCCAATCGCGGCAACAGCAACAGCGACAGCCACCACATCAACAGCAGCAGCAGCAACAACAACAGGCACCGCAGCAGCAGCAGCAGCAGCTGGAGTTGGTTCTGGCAGTCGAGGACAGTCAAATTCGAAATCACAGCTGGCGTATAATGATGAGTTTAAACTGTATCTGACATCGAACATCTCGATGGAGGACTACAATATGGGCTACTGTCTAACTGGCTTTGTCGAGCGTCGCTGCCAGCTGACAAACACCTTTCAAATGACACACTTTGCTGTCATCAAGCGGCAATGGCCGCCGCCGTCCAATCTAAGCAACAGCAACAGCAACTCATAGGCAGTCAATGTGATCCTGTGTCCCCATTTTAGTATATATACATATATATATATATATATATATATATATATATCTAGTACATACGTATTACAATTTGTCGGCTGAGTGTATTTTGTATTCTCTAAGCATAGCCTTTAAGTAGCGCAATTTGCAGAATGCTCTGTGTGCCCACGTGATAGCAGCAAAATAACATTTAGCAAAAAGCTTAGCATACTTTTCAGCGCGCGCTCGAAAAATCACAATAAAAATACATGTTTGTATTAAAATTGTTGAAACTGCGCAACGCTGGAAAATGTTTGTCACATTTTTTTTATTATTTTTGTTATCAAAAAACAAATTTCTATGTGTGTATTAGTAAGTAATTTGTAATTTTAACTAAATGCTCTAAACGTGCTTAATTCGTGTGCTTTCGATGTTGTATAAACAACGAAAACGAAAATGGGAAAACAAGAAATAACATTTTAAAAACGTACGCAGTTCAAAATAAAAACAAAATATGTAAAAGAACTGAAAACTTCGGCATGCTGAAGATTGAATACCCTTGCAGAAGTGTGTATATATAAATTCCTATGTATAAATTTCCTCTAAGAATAAAATATGTATTGAAGGAATAGTTAAGCAATTTTGTTAGTTTTTCTGATTGTCAAAAACCGAATAACCAATAATATCAATACCTGTCATGGTTCTTTGAATAGCAGTGCCAGTTCCAGTTTGACAACCTGTTTTAAAAGTGCTTTTCAAATTCAATACAATACAATAAAAAAAACTCATTTCTGTCTTGTAGTGACTCCAATAAAAAGCAAGTTCAAGCCATTGCTTTTACAACAGTCAAAAATTGAATATTTGTAAAGAAATCTGATCTGGTTACAGAATCGATGACGCAATCAAAGAACACTCTGCAAGGGTAAACAAAACCCAAAGCAAATAACTCCAAAAATACAAAACTACAAAAAACTAGTAGCTGTTAAAAGCTAAATTGCAACTAAACCGCTTTTCTGGCCAACGCACACACACACGCACACACACACATAAATATACACTTTTAACATAGGCACACACACAACCACACACACACAGGCACACACACTGTGAAACACACAACATTTAAGTCCGGGCGCTTGGGCAGCTACTTAATGCTTAAAAAGTGCAACAAATTGAAACTTGTGCTTGTCGAAGCATGTGATTGTGTGCCAAGTAGCGTGTATATGTATTATATGTTTATGTGTGTGTGTGTGTGTGTGTGTGTATTTGTGTGTGCTGTGCTGTGCGTGCTTGACTGTTTTTCAACTGTTTAAACGGCCATGTTTGCAAGCGTATTGCCTTTAAGCTTAAAATATGCACAGCTCAACAAACAAATTTTTGCTGTTGTTTCCATTAACCGGCATCAGCATCGATTAATGCTGGCATCACATGGCGTTAGGACCAAATTATGTCAGCAGCATCATTTTCACAATTAGTGTACAACTTTTTTAATTATTCATTTATGTTTTTTTAACGTAAAACTTAATTTTGCCTACCCTGAACCCTTTGAATGTGTGTAATATGGGTATAATGGATTTGTTTACACGTCTGTAACAGGCAGAAGAAACACCATCGACTCCCTAAAGTTTACATATTCTTCGTCATCAATAAGTCAATCAATCAAGAGCCAATATAGTCATATCCGGAAATCTACCATCTCGGCTATAATAAGAACTACAAAATTCCCTTTTGGAATATACGTTCTCGTATACCATACGCAGATCAAATTTTAATCGATTTCTGCAAGCAATAAAATCCACAATTTTAGGGATATGTCTTTCTCATCTGGTATATATTTACCTTGACATCGTGTTGATTCAGGTTTAGGGAATATACGATCAGAGCTAACTTACTTTAAACTTTAAACTTTAAAAATTTTACTTTTGAACGTTATACTCTTTTTAAACCATTTTAATTCTGTTTATTTATGGTTAATTCTTTACTTTAATTTTTATTCTTTATTTATTAATTATTTGTTACATATTTCCTAAAAATTATGTTCAGCTATAATTTGATATTCTGGATATGCTGATTGCTGATAGGGCTCGTAAACAGCTGGTCTCAACTCAACGCTACGTTCTAATCTACAACTAGGCAACACTTTCAGCAACATTTCATACATAACATACTATTTCTCTCTCGCTCTCTCTCTCTATCTTTCTCTGTCTCTCTCTGTCTCTTTCTCACTTTTGAGCATAAACCGCAACGTATATCAACAATTCGTCCAATAATTGGAGTCTTTCGGCGCAACAAATGGTGCCCACGCCAAACAAGGCCGGAGCTCCAATTGCCAAACCCTAAGTGTTTAAAAAAACAAATGGTAAACAAGAAAACAAACTTAAACCAAAGCTACTTAAGACAAAAAAAAAAGATACAAAAAAAAACTACATCTATTTTAAGGGCTAGATATTAGTAAGCAAAATCAAAGCAGAAAAACAAAATCAATATTTACAAGCTAGAATTATAATAAAAGCTAAAAACTAACAAATAAATAAAATATATATATATGTATATATATATACTATTTATGCGTGTGTAGGCTTGAAGTGAACTCAAAGTTTTTTGCCATACTTGTATCGGTGTATTTATAAATATATACATATACTAATATATATATATATATATATATATATATATACTCAAGAACTATGTATACAAAAAATAAGCAAATCAATCACTAACATTTTTTGCAGTTGTGCATAGCTCGCTTATAGGCGCTTTTACACGCAGGCGAAATCAAAATCAAAAACCGAAAATGCAAAACCAAATACATAGCAAAACAACATATTTATGCATATTATATACACATATTTTACAAGGCCTATTATAAATGTATAGTTTAGTTGCTCTCAAACACAGCCTGCTCCCCGTAATTGATATTTAAGTATCAGGTACCTGCCAACAAAAAAAAAACCAAAAAAAAAAAAAAACAAGTAAACAAAGAATATTCATAACTGTAAAATGAAATGCCAAAAAAAAAAAAACGCAGTTGCAAAGTCCAAGGGCATTTTATTGTATTACTAGGCAAAACACACATGCAACTAATTATTTTTTTAAATCAACAATTAAAAAGTTTTCTATGTATACAACAAATCCCAAGACACACAACACAAAACACACACACATGCATATATTGATGTTGTTGCTGTTTTTCTATGTGTATTATGTAGAATGAATCTGTGTCTATGTGTGTGTAGCATATATATTTATCTGCGCTTAGCTTAGGGGTAAACTTCAAGTTGAAAAAATCAGTAATAAAAATATATATTAAAAAATATAAGAAAAAAAACACTAGAAAAACATGCAAGCCAAAAACACGCAATGAGCTTTTTTGTAGCAAACGGTAAACAGTAATTATAAACAAATTACTAATTAAATCTATAAGCAGCAGCAAACAAAAACAACAACAACAAAAAACACAACAATTAGGCCAGCAATTTATGCGAGCCGGGCAAATGGGCTTAAAATTAAAATTAATTCAATAAATTAAGCTTGTATTTAAATAATTACTTAAATGCAAAAAAAAAAAAAGAGTTTATACAATTAAAGGAAGAATTGTGTCACGCAATCGGCTGAAATAAAAAATGAACGCGAAAACCAAATGAAAATTAAATTCAAATCGAGCAATGTCTAAAACTAAAAGCATAAATCAACTAAAACCAAATGAAAATCGTAAATCAAATAAACGTCAACATATATTTAATAACTTTAAAATGCTTGTCAGCCTAGGCTAGGCTAGCCAAGTAGTTTAGGCCGCGTTGCAAATGTAGAAAATGCGTGGAATCTAAGAAAAACGGATGCGATTAAAAAAAAAAAACATAGAAAATAAAGCAAGAAAAAAACTAAGAAAATATTTGTTTTACTTTGACTTGTGGAATTTTTCAGACGTGGCAAAAAATGATGATAAAAATGGGATGAGATGAGAAATATGAGCACGAGCAGATGCGAAATAATAAGCATTGCATTTATTTTTCCAGATAGTTTACATTTACGTGATTTTTATTTTGAATGAATGTTAATATATATATAAGATTTAATCTTAAATAAGTTAAAATTCAATTGTTTCAAATTACAAATTACATTTTGATTCCTGCTCTCTTTTGTACCTTTTTCACTGTTTTTAATTAAACGCGCAAAGTTTTTACATATTTCGATGTGTATATTAATTAAATTGATTTCATTTAACATCAGCATATTTGATTTCCTTTTCAACACACTCGGTCGATCTCTTTTATTTTTTATTTCTCGCTTTCTTTTAGAGAATATAAACAAACTGAAAGGCAAACAGAACCCATTTCCGAATGTAAACCGTTGTCAATTCAATTTACAATTTCTATGGCAGCCGCGGGTTTTTATTAATTATATCTGCAATCGCGAAAACTTCCAATTGCAATTGCCATCGCATCTTTTTGTGCATTTTCTTTTTGATTTATTTGTTTCACTTTTTTTGCGCAATTAAATTTATATTTACATGCTATATACGCGAACGATATTTCCATTTCCGACTAGATATATGACACAATTTGCATTTGGTTTTTCTTTGTTTTTCATTTTTTTTTAATATATATTTTATCGCACTCAACGCTAAAAGTATTCGCCTGGATTGTCGCCCATAGGGGACCATGCAATTACAGTGTTTTTTTTACTCGCATCATTTGTAAAACTATATTTGAATTTTATACGCTTTATGTGATGAGCTTTGCATGCATGCAAACGGATTGCTCGTAAATTTTTTATTTACAGCATGTGAAAATGTATAATACATAAAAGATTTTAATATTTTGTTCTATGCATCGGAATAAATGCCATAATAGCAATGTGCTACATTTACTGAGAGGATCGGCGCGACTCGGCTAGTACTCCTGATCAAGACTATATATACTTTATGGGATCGGAGACAAGTCCTTCAACACGCAGAGGAAACGATATTCCTAAACTTAATCTTAAAGAACTTTTATTATGTTCTGTTTACTTAAAAACCCGTCCACTTATAACTTACCTCTTCATATTCCAGTCCTATATACCAACTTAATTATAATGAAAGCCGTCACGTACCCCAATAGCTGAACAGCATAATAATTATTTATAATTATTGTTAATTTTCAAAGCAGCCAAACCGGGCAAAAAAAAAAAAAAAAAAAATAAAACGGAAACAACGAAAAATGGAAACCATTAAAAAAACGTAAATAAAGAAAAACCACAAAGAGACCTCAATTAAAATTCAAATTAGAGCGCTTGGGAAATTTTCGTTTGATGCTGGCGGCCAAAGTGCGAAAACTTAAAACCGCAGCAAATGGCAAATGAAGGCGCAACGGACCAGTTGCCCCAAAACTGAGCTGCTCAAATGAAATATGAAGCCGGGTAAAAAGCATGGGCAGAGATGGGGCAGAGTCTCGCCAGCAACGTCAGCTCTGGAACAACTAATAAGAAATTTGTGAACTTTGCAAATTTGCCATCATTAATTCTGGGTACCCGTCTGGCCTCGCTACCAATCTCTGCCCACACCCCCACCCCACTCCCCCCTTCTCCCAACCCACTTTGCCACTAAGCACATATAAATTTGTCGAATTCGCATTTGGGGCTGTAGACGAGGACAACAATGATGATGTCGCGTTGTGGTCCTTCTTCTCCTCGTCATTGTATAATAATTGTCAAGCAATTTAAATTGAAGTTGCGAGCATAATAAATTGTCATATGAAGGCGCGCGCACACGCAAACGCCTCCACGCCTCCCTCCGCGCCACCCGCCACCGCCAACCAAAAAGGACTGTCCAAAAGATGGCAAAAGTCGCATAAGAGTGTTGCAGTCGAAAATGATTTACGGCTAGATACCACGTAGCAGACTCTATGGTGTAGCTTAGTTCACGCTATGGTTAAACTTTAAAATAACATTAACTTCATAATTTGAAAATTATTAAAATCTAAATATATAAATAAAAACATTTGCATACCAAATTTACAAGTTGCAAACTCAGATTAGGCCAGTCCCGACAGACATTTTTGGGCGAATTCTTCTTGTGCAGGGTATAAAAAGGTAATGAGGAAACGGAAATTGCTGCCGGAAGTGTATGCGAAGGCGGAAGCTCATTTTGCAATATTCACAGTTGACTGATTTCTAGCGACTTTTTGCTTTGGCGCCGGCCAACGACATGAATTGTAAATTGATTGTAGCCAAAGTCGTCGCTCCATTGACGATTTTAATCATTAATAATGGGGGCGGAGTGGTGGCATGGGCGGATCTCACTGACTCATGGACAGTCAAGATGCTCTGCAACAGAATGGAATGGCACAGAGACAGAAGAAGCAGAAGAAGAATAAGATGAAGAAGAAGAAGACGAAGAAGAAGACGAAGAAGAAGAAGAAGCAGGAGCAGAACACTTGGACTGCGCCTAAGGTTAGGCAACGACTTTTCAAGAGCCTTTCGAGCTGGCAACAAAATGGCTGCGTTCGCTGCTCGCCTCAGCTAAAAGCCCAGTTACCGTTTGCTGCCAAGTTGTTCTTTGTGAAGAGCTGCTCAAATAGCAGCAACGGGCACTGCAGCAACAACAACAGCAACAACAACAATGGCAACGGCAAATAAGAGCTGGAGCAGCCGTTAGTTTCATTGTTGACATTGCAGCGCAAAAAAAAACAACAAAAAGAAAACAGGTAGCAAGGCAACAAAAAGCAATTAACTTGGCTTACATCTTTGCTGAAAGTTGAAACTCATGGCGCGATTTATGCCGCCGGTGTCGATGTTGTTGTTCTTGTTGTTGCCGTGACTTTGCCCGCGGATGCGGGTGGTGCAACCAGGTGGTGCTGCTGCGCAATCCTTGAGCTGTCAGCATCCACCTAACAACCAGCTGCTTGCGTGCCTCAAACGAACGAATATTTGTTGTTGCTGCTGCTGCTGCCGCTGCTGGTGCTGCTGCAGAGCGAGCATCTTGCTGCAAAGATAAAAACTTAATGGTTTGCCCCACTTGAAAGGTTAGATCTTACTCTGATTTTGTGGCAAATTGTGTAAGCAGCTCGCAGCGCATTTCGCGACTCAACAAGCATGCCTTAACAACTTAACAGCCAGCGGATTAAACGCAATCTCTACCAAAATGTTCTTGGAATTTTATTTGAAGCGGAAAATTTCACAAATTTGCAGATGTATTCAATGATATCGATTTATTTATTTAATATATTTGTAGTGTTAAATGTTCAAACTATTTTTTAAAAGAAAACTTTACCTAGAAAGCTTTAAGACATATAAATCATTTTAATCTTAGAAAATGAGTAAATAAATAAGTAAACCAAAGTAATCCAAATCAATTAAACTAGTTGATATCTAAACTCAAAATAATCGATTTCTAAATTAATTTATATTGTAATATCCAAAATCAAAATATTTTAGTATCCTGATTCCACAATGCCCAACATTATTTAGCGAAATCAATAAAAAATATGTCAATAAAATATAAAACAGTCTATAACAAATGTTCTTCAAACATCTCAATAAATGAAAAACAAATTAAAAGAATTTGATTTATATTTTGCCTGCAGCATTAAATTATAATAAATTATATCAAATAAATTCAATTTTCTGGGATGTTGATAGTGAAAACCGACTAATAGTAATAATAGCGTACAGATTATTAAATTCTAATATCTACTGTTTTTTAGTGGTTAAAATATTCGCAGTATCTTTTCAAGACTTTCTTGTTGACTTGTTGTGCAATTGAAACTTACATATTGCAAATATAACTTTCCGTTTTCAATAAAATGTTCTAAGTGCTTTTTTTTTTCGTTTGAACTTAAACAGTTGAAGTCCTCAGCTGAATGGCAACCACTTCGGCCAGACCGAACAATTTCGTAATATTAGATGTGCTACACAGAATTTGGTTTACTTAACTTGAGGGTTTTTGGGTTTGGGTTTTCCATGTTAAAACTGGTGAAAATTCATTTTTCCAGCTGCAAAATCAAAAATCTTGCGTAAATTGCGTACACAAAAACGAACTCGACCCTGAGTCGAGGAAAAGACTTGGGGTTTGAGAGCAGCGCCTGGTTTTGGTCTTGGTCTTGGGCAATGGGCTCCGAAGGATGGCAGGCCCTTGAGCCAAAGTTAAGTAAATATGACTCAAGGACACTTGGCGCATGGAATCCTTTTGGCCACTTACTTTTGTGTGGAGAGTGCGGGTTGGATTGAAATCGGGGGAATGAGGGGTTTGTGGCACTCTGTCTCATTCAGTTCCATTTGAGAAACGATTTTAATACTTTCGCCAACACAAAAGCTACTTAAAGTTTTGCTTGCTGCCTTAATTCGTTTTTTGTCAAACAACAACAAACAACAAACAGCAAACAGACAAAATAATCAAAAAAAAAAAAAAACAACAAAAAATGAAGGCGAAAACTTTTTTAAATTGAGTTAAGTTAATTCTTTTTTTTTTGTCTGTTTTGTTGTTTTTCTTTTTCCGTTTCTTTTCTCTCCTCGAGCGATCTTTATTTTATTTTTTTTTTTGGACAAGTTGGTTTACTCTCGTTTTGGGGGCGGACTTCGGTTGGCCTAATAAATGTGCGTGCTAACAAAAGGCTAGATAAACAGTTCGCCAATGAGCAAAAGAGAGCGATAGTGATGGACAGAGAGCAAGAGCGTCGGACCGACAGTTGTTGCGACAGCCAAAAGGATAAAGGATAATGACGGCCATTAGTATTAAGTGCGCGTTGGCTACTTTAGATGCTCGGCAGTTTTTTGTTTTTCTTTCTGTTTTTTTTTTGTTTTTTTTTGCAGCCCGTCGCTCATTAAAGTTGTTAAGTACTTGGCGTAAACGTTGCCAGACTGAGACAGAGACAGAGACACAAATAGAGCGACTCCTTCCAGTCTGCCAGTCTGCCACAGTGCCACTGTGCCAGTGGGTGTGACTAATGGCCGGGCTGTGCGGCTTGCCCCACGATTAAAGTCAATTTAAAGGCCGCCTTAGGCAACACTGTCGACTTAATTCGTTAAAAACAAACTGGCAAAAGAATGAAAAAAGAGAAAACAAATCTAACTTGACCGCTGTGCGGAAAACTTTATGCGCGCAATTTCCTTGAAATTATGTCAACAAATAAGTCACTGAACTGAAGCACAGCTTGCACCACAGCACCACTTGTGTGTGGGTGGGTTAAAGGTATGCACTCTTCTGATTTGTGCGATCATTCAACTTTTGAAAAGCGACGCATGATAATTTTAATGAGATTGTCAAGAGACTTAATCATATATAAACTTGACTTGATGTTGTTCAATTCTACTACTTATATAAATATATTCCTTTATCTAAATATCATCAATATTAGAAAATCTAAAAACAAATCAAAATATAGATAAGAATCTACAAATAATAAAAATAATAAAACTATCGCAAAGATAAATAACAATCCAGAGAAGAGAGTATTTCATTTTCTACATAACTCAAACCACGATTTACATTTGTTCTGCTTATTTTAGTCTTTTGTGCTCTACACTTTTCCGAGAAATGCAAAACCTCAGCTCCAATTGCACTTGCTATTGTTATTGCTGTTGCAGTTGTTGTTGTTGTTGTTGTTGTTGTTGTTGTTGTTCCTTTTGGCATATTACAAAAGCATTTTTTAAGACAACACAACAAAGCCAAGCAAAACCTATGACATAAGGAGAAAACAGGTGGGGAAGTTGGGAAAGGTGGGGGAAATGGGGGGCTTGTCAGTGTCGTGGAGAATGAATGTCTGGCAAAAAGTGTCGTTAAACAAAAATTCGGTTGCAGTTTTCTTTCTCAGCTCTGATGATACTCGTACTCTTTGTACTCTTCTGGCATTTGTTTTTGATGTTGCTGCACCCCACCGCCCCCCCCCCCCCCCCCCCTCCTCTCATCTTTTATGGTGTGCGACAAAACGCCACATTTGCGTTCAATGAGCATGAGATAATGTCATCATCAACGTCGTCATCAACTCAATCCCCCAACCCACTTGCCATTCTCCCTTTTCGCCCATAAGCAAGCAAGTGCATCATCCTGGCGACCGTATCTTTTGTCTCTGTTTTACGTCAGTATTTCATTCTGTCTGTCTGTCTGTCTATCTGTCTGTCTATCTGTCTGTCTGTCTGTCTGTCTGTCTGTCTGTCTGGGGGCAGGTGCAACGTTTGTCGTTGTCTGGCAATTTTGCTTGAGGAATCGCATTCAATTTAATGAGCACTGCAATTTTAATTAAGTCGTTCTGTATGCAAAGTCTAAATAAATGGATGAGAGCAGATAAATGGATGCATAGTCTAGATAAGCATCATAATAGTTGGTCATCTAATTATAACAGATAACTCAACAATAACAAGCCATCAACTGGGGTGAGTAGTAAGCTTATTAATTAAGTAGACATTATCTATTTAAGTATGTGCTTAAGCATATAATACAATATAAGATAATAATAACTCAATAAACATCTTTTTGCTTATTACTTGGATTATTTACTTGAAATTTAAACAACTTTTTATTATTACATACAATGTTTAATAATCTTGTCTAGTTATCTATGTTTCAAATTAAAGCGTAATTTGTTTTCGTTCACAAGGATTCACAAGTCCTCATCTTATTTGTACACAGTTTCTTGGTAATTAATTTGAAATGGGTATAGGGTACATCCCGGAAGATTGTGTTTTAAAAGTTTCTGTATATGTTTGTAAAGTTAAAAATATTAAAAATAATGCACTTGCCGGCAGCAGCAGCAGCTTCTTTGTCTTAATTCCTTATTTCTCTGCGCAGCAATTTTAATTTCTTTCACTATTCACTTGCACAAACACAAAAAAAAAAAGGTTATAAAAAAAACTGACAAGTTGTGCAACAAGAGCTATTCATAATTGGCAACAACAAGAATCCGTTAATTTTCATAGCATATATAAACACATTTAGAAGAGATAGCTAATCCTCTCTACAGATTTTTTTTTTTTTTTGGGTATTGCGGTTTCATTGTGAGTAAATAAAAATCTGCACATGAATTATTATATATTATTTGGGTAAGCATTTAATTGTTTTTGCTTTGCGCTGCTAAGTTTTGCGCAGCTTGTTTGCGGTTTTCTTTGTTTTCGATTCTCATAATACCCTGTTTATCCATTATTAATGAGTGCAGTGTATAAACATGCAAATTGATTGTGATTCATTATATTTTAAATCATTTAGTAAACATCTAATAATTATTTCATTTACTATTATATTATTTAAATTCTACTCAATGATTTTTAATTGGTTTATTTTCGAATCAAAAATAATAATTAAAATGAAAATAATAACAGCAAATGCTATTGGTAGTTAATTGACTCACACACGCCTTTTTATCACGCCCACACGCAATTAGCTGTACTTTCAATCATAAACATTACTATACAAATAGAAATAGAGTGCTTGTGGAATCATTCGATTTTCATTAAAACTTCATAAATGATGGCATGATGATGATGATGATGTTCCTAACAAATTAACTGGCAACGAGTCAGCGCTCAAAGAGGCCCAGAATGCAATTCCAAATGGCCAACCTCAACTTGTTGATGACGTCAATGGAGAGCCACGCAAACCAACTAAATTTGATGAGCGAGCTCAACGCATTGCTGCCAGCTGCCAGACCGCGCTGTGCCTTTGCCGGTAACTGTGCCTCGCCCCTCCTGCAGAACGCCTCTCTCTCTTTGTCTCTCTCTCTCTCTCTCTCTCTCTCTCTCTCTCTCTCTCTTTCTCTTTCTCTCCAGTAAACTCTCTTGTTTCAGGCAGTTCGACGTCATATGTAATAACTTCACACGCCCTATCGCGGTCATTTTAATTAGCACGATTGCATTTTCAACACGTAGACGCAATTCAAATTGTAAATCACATAGGCCGTTAAACATGTGCAGTCTCAACTGCAACAACAACAACACCCAACGACACACACACACACGCACATATGTATGAACTATATGCCAGATGTGAAGCTAGAGTTTCAACCACACAAAATTTTGCAGTAAATTAATATTGGTAATTAGGGCGACAAGGCCGCATCACCGAGAATGCCGCTGGTGCCACCGTTTTTGGCCACCTCGTTTGAGGCGAGTCTGACCCAGGGATCCACCAACGTGGAGAGTTGTTTATGTTGAACCATTCGTTTGACTCTGCAATTAACACGTCGGCCGTGTTTGGCATAAATCTAACAAGTTGGTCATTACAAAAGCTAGATAAACATGCTACTATATTTTGAATTGCCAGCAGACAACTCTGAAACACTACGACTAAATGCCCTACCATTTAACAACATTTCTTGTAAATTGCGATACCAAATTAACATTATTATGGCTCTGGTTCCGACTTCAAAATCATATTAATTGCCCGATAATCATGCTAAAATTATATTCTGAGAAATCCAATCAGTACAAAAATACGTTACAAGCTTCACGACGAAATTACAATACTCTCTGGAAGGGTAAAAGGGTAATATATAAAATATATTAGTTCCTGCTACAAGCTGTAATACATTGTTGAGGCCTATTCAATTGATCAATGGAAGCTATAACAAAACACACAAAGCTCAATGTTTGTTTATTTATGGTGGCATTAGCGATGGCCCTGCATGTAAGTCTGTGTGCGATTAGCTCTCTCTCTCTCTCTCTCTCTCCCTCTCTCCCCCATTTTAACTGTTTACATTACGTATACGCCGCATTTAATAAAACCTGTAAACAGCTCACGATTGGGCCACAGTCGAAGCTCGAACGTCGCGTTTAATGCTCGGAACGCGTCTTAAACGCATATTAAATACTTCTGGGTGAATTTTTATTTGTAAATTATCAATTATTTTTTTGGTGAACTTAAATTGAAAGTTAGATAGTCATCTTAGAGATGGAGTGAATTAAGCATCGAAAGTCTTCAAATAACTAATGGAATAATATTAAATATAATAATAATAAAAATTGTTGAGATCAATTTTTAAATGTAAATAATATTACAATTTAAATATGTTGACATAAATGATATTAATAAATAAAAACAAATTGTGTGGGCTTACCTAAAAAATGTAATTAAAAATATATATATTTCAATTTGTTGACAAAAATTATGTGAATAAATAAACAAAAATTGTGTGAGTGGAATTTTTTCAGACTTAGTTCTGCTAACCAAATATAAATAAAATTGAAATGAGAGTAATATTGAAAATTAAGTATGTTGACAAGAATAATATCAATAAATAGAAATAAGTAAATACATTTTGTATGGTGCCACAAAATGCGTGTTTACTTATTGTATGTACTTACTGCAATTGGACTCCAGCTGCTTACTTGCCACAATGCGTTCGCTTTGGATGCGATATGCGAGAAAGTGCAACACAATCGTGCTGAGTGTGAAGTGCATCATGTGGAAACCGTCGATGGTTATCAGCTGACAATGCAACGCATTCCGCCGCCCCGTAACTACAGTTGCCCCACCCAGCTGCCTTTTCTGTTGATGCATGGACTCATCGGTTCGGCGGGTGATTTTGTGGCAGCTGGCCGCGCAGGCGCTTTGGCTTTTCAGTTGCATGCGCGCTGCTTCGATGTGTGGCTGCCCAATGCGAGGGGCACAACACAATCGAGGCGACATCGCACTTTGTCGGCCAGTCAGGCGAAATTTTGGCATTTCAGCTGGCACGAGATTGGCGTCTACGATTTGCCAGCCCTTGTGGAGCATGTGCTGCGTGTGACGGGTCATCAGCGCCTCCACTATGTGGGCCACTCACAGGGCACCACTGTGCTCCTTGTCCTCCTCTCGCAGCAGCCCGCTTTCAATGCCAGATTCGCCAGCGTTGCTTTACTCGCACCCATTGCGTATTTGCAACATTTGAGCAGCCCTCCATTGCGTTTACTAGCCAGCGATACAGGGGTCGTCACGGTGCGTATACTTAATGTTGCAAATAGCACTTACCCTGATATTATACTCTGATTCCAAAAGTGAAGGAATATATTGGTTTTGTGTAACATATGTAATAGTATTTTAGTCAGATAAAGAGATCTATGTGGTGCTGGTAATTAAACAAACCTATATCTTCTTGTCAGTTAAAATCGATAAACCTATATTTTTTCCACTCTTTAAATCTCATATTTTGATAAGGTACAAGATTTGTATATATAGTATTTAGGTACAAATGTTACAATTTAATTGTCATGCTCTCTAAGGGCAGGTAAATCGACAAACACTTATGTAGTTGATAGTTAGATAGTTGAAATCGATAAACCTATATGTTTTCCACTATTGAAGACCAAACACCATTTCACACGGATTAAATCAAATAAAAAATCTCATTGTTTAAACAGCTACAATACTGAAAGTTTGATTGCCAGTAAACTCTTTTAGGGGTTAGTTAACTTTGGGATCAGAGTATAATCGATTATAATCGATTGTAACATTTTTAAACCATTGTCATTTCGTGCAGGCGCTGCTAAATCAACTGGGTCTGCACGAGCTGCTGCCATCGACGTCACTGACCCAGGCGGGTGGTCAGCTGCTGTGCAGCGCCGCTCTGCCCACCTCCGTCCTTTGCACTCTGCTCACATCTCTCTATGTGGGCTTCAGCGAGTATCCGCTGGATCGTGTGAGTACTACGATTATATATGCAGCCATAATTTAGCCAACAAAGCGTCCTTAAAGTTGCGTTGTATGGAAAAGTTTTTATTACACTCAGGAGTGTGCCACACTCACCCACACACACACACACACACACACACACGACAAACAGACACATACGCGCACACAGAAAACACATTCAAGTGCCGGGTTTAGTTTTAGTAATAAAAGTTATTTGAATTTAAATGCGTAAACGAGCTGCCTGCCCAGCATCCTGCCAGTTGTGCCAACTATTGTAGCACGTTTGCTTTCGCACTTATCTTAAAAAGTTGCTTAGTTTGCTCGTGAAGCTTGTAACAATTGGGATTTTGAGTATATTTTCATTGATTTAAACAAATGGACAGACTGCAACTCTCATAATTTTAATCATTTGTGTTAGCCAAACTCAGCCCACAATTATATCTAGCATTATTTTAGTCACGCCGTAAGAGCATTTTATATTCGGTGACATTCGAGTGGGAGTTTTTTGCTGTAATGTGCACCAAAAGGTGCGCTAAACTTTTGCCTCGCCCTGCCGTTGGTTGTTGGCCTTAGCAGCGCCAGCTGCCTGGTCACGAACCCCGCACCTCCAAAGCCCCCCATCCCTCAACGCTACACACACCCATCGCCCGAGCTCTCCAACGGTTAACTATACAGCACACATTACGTATACGCCACGTTGCCTTAAACACTTTTTGTTTTTTTCCGCATACGGCACATTTAAATTTTGTTTTGCCATGAAATATGGCAAATAAATCGCGCTCATGTTATTTTTGCCAAACTTTATGGCTTATCTGTGCGTCGTTGTTGGGCGCGTGCTCAAAAGGCTTAGCCGTTTCACAAAGCGAACGAGATGGTCGTCCCAAAGAGGTTGGCGCCAAGTGCTTGTTAGTTATTAGGCTAAGGGTCCTGGCAATTGGCTTTAGCCAACAATAAAAAATAAAAGAGAAAAAAAACACGAAATAGCAAACTGTAAGCTGTAAGACATCATGTGTGTGTGTGTGTGTGTGTGTGTGTGTGTGGGGGGGTATGGCAAGAGCAGCTGTAGCAGTTGTTTTTATTTTATAGCTGCCCCGAAAGAGGTGCAAAAGTTTGACAGGCAATAGATAGTTTCCGAATCTCTTTTGTAGTGTGGCCAAAAACTTTGGTTTATACCTCAACTCGTTCTGATGGCAGGCAGTGTAAAATTGAGTTATTCAACATTGGGCCAAGTGAATGATTTGCTGTCAGCTCGAGCGAAATATGAATTTCTTTACGAACTTTTGCTTTAACAAAAGTCTTTGCATTGTTTTCGAAAATATTTTGCATAGCACATAAAGTTTTATTGCCTAACGCAAGATGGAATTTAAAAAAAATAGATAACATTTTAGAAGAAATTCGAAAAATAATTGAAGCTTTAATTCAGAAAGTTCATATGAGATTTGCGTAAAAAAAAGGAAAAGAAAAAAAGTATAAGAATATCTTAAAATAAAAAGAGCTTAAATTTCGGTGTTTCATTTTTCAAGAACCAGTTGTTGGAACTGATATTATTAGTCTAGTATAATAACGGAACCAAATACCGAAGAAAATTTGAAAACAATCCATAAATTCCAACAGAAATTTTACACTTTATGCACCGGAACAGGAAACAGAAATGTTATGCGGTTTGACACCCTTTTTATAGATTAAACTATTCAATCAAGTTTTAGCTGTTATTTTCATATAATTTAACGCTCTAAAATATCCCAGAAAGCAGCATTCAAAACTCTCAATTGAACTCCGCCCGAACAATAAACTAAGAAATAAGAAAGAAAAATCTCTCAGCTCGAATTTAAAGTCGAGTCAACAGAACACCAGCCACGGAGCAAAGTGCAATCGCGTGTCGTATCTCTGGGATCGTCATGGCTCCCATAAAAAATGTCAACAAACAAGCAGCCAAACAAACAGCAAGTAGACGACGACAACTGAGGCAGCTCCCGACTCTGTTCAGGCACCAAAATTGCTAAGCAAATAGCACCAGGCGATGACTTACCTACAGCAGCAATGGGTGGGGGAGGGGCCCAAGGAGGGGCAGTGTATTGCCACTGTGACAACTGCCAAACATGCCCGCCCCCCCCTCCTGTCTGCTTGCCCATACTTGCTGCCCGCGCAAATAAATATTTGTGCATATTTAGCTGAGAGCTCTATCCCCTCTGCGCCCCATCTTTTAACTTTACGCCACATAAAGTTCAACACACTGTGCAACTGCAATGCGTGAAGCATGATTTGTGGCAACCAGCAACACCAACAACAACAACACTCCCACTAAAAATGAAACAAATACCACACATTGAAGAAGTCTAGTAAAGCAAACAAGCTGCCGGCTATGAAGCGATATACAAAACTATTTGCCACAACTTGCAGCAATTGAAAAGAAGCCAGAAAAATAAAAAAAAAAAAGGAAAAAAGCGGAGAAAAAAGAATGAAATGAAATGCAGCGGACAACCGGAAAATCAAATAAGCATCAAAACAAAACCAAACATGTCGCCGCAGGACGTGAGACACACCCAACACCAATCTGAGGAACCGTCAAAACAATCTAGCAAAAAACAAGAGAGAATTTCAATCAATGCCAGTTGCTTAGGTGCTTAATATAACGCTAGTTTTGACACATTTCATTTTCACAGGAATATTGAGAACATAAATCAAAAATGCTAATAATAAGAAGTCTTGCAATGTTTCTAAATTGTTCACCAATAATCGCTTGCTTATATTATTATTAAATCAGCTTTAAAATCTATTCGCTTTTTATACCTAAAGTATATATATTATCATTATTAGCCATTCCTTATTGTTTAGAATGCATTCTCGTTTCTAAAGTACACAAATAAATACCAAAGCAAGCAAAGAATTGAAAAATAATCTGCCGATTTAATTCAATTTAACTTTCGATTAGCTGTCTATAGTTTCCTCTTCTTGCTGGATTATACTATTAACTTTGCACTTGCAGCAACTTAGTTTCAATCTTATAAAGTGCTTTACGGCCTTAATCAGTCCAATCATTTCAAAAGCAAAAGATGAAAAAACATTAACAATGAGTCGCTAAGTCAATTCAGGTCAAGGAGGGGGAGAAACAGGACCTTCAGGCTTCACATGTGTCACAGGTCGTGTGGGTTAGTGTGTGTGTGTGTGTGTGTGGGTGTGTGTGTGTTTGTATTGTACCTGCTTACACTTCCGTGTGCTTTGTGTCATTTTGAAACGGAAATAGCAGCTTTTCAAACACAAACAAAGAGCCGACAGTCAGTTTTGGTGGCTGGTTTGGGGGCTGGTCGTAAATTTGAATGCTTTTGGCCATTGGCTTTTGGGGCCCCATCAATTGAACATTTTTGCAATATTGCAGAGCATATTGCCACGGATTCTGGAGACGACACCAGCGGGCATCTCCCGTGGCCAACTGCTGCACTTTGGTCAGCTCATCAACAGTGGTAAGACAATGCACAACTCCTGTACAACTGACAGGATCTGCTTTTTGTTGAAACTGTCGGCTACAGCACTATGCTCCCCCTCTCTCTCTCTCTCTCTCTCTATCTCTCTCTCTATCTCTCTCTTTCTCTATCTCTTCCTCTCGCTCCCGCTGTCAGGTAAATTCCAGCAGTTTGACTATCGCTCGGCCCGGTTAAACTCCCAGCACTACGGGCAGCCAACACCTCCTGTCTATCAACTGCAGAATGTGCGCCTCAATCTGATGCTCTTCCATGGCAATCGGGATGCGTTGTCCAGCCGCAAGGATGTGCTGCGTCTGGTCCGCGAGTTGAAAAACAGTCGCATTAAGCTCTATCAGGTGCACGGATACAATCACATTGACTTCCTCTATGCAACAACAGCGCCACACATTATCTACGAGCGCATCATAGAACAGGCCAGCGAATACAGCCAATTAAATTGCAAATAAGTTATAGAATTTATCAAGCACTTAAGCTATTAAAAAAATGGTTTAAATATTAGAATAAAAAGTGTCTCCTTGTAATTATAAAAGGCTAAAGCCATCCGATTAAATTTAAAGAATATAATAGATAAAGTTACAAAATTGAGCTTGAAATTTCAATTTAATCCATTTTATGGGAGGGGAAAATGCTTTGTCATTTCTGTGCAAGAACCTTTATATTAAATCCTAGGGACTAAAGCCAATTTATTATTTGTGGCAACACACTAAATATTTCCCACATTTATCTTAAGATATTGTGATTTATAAAACTTCACTATTAATTCAATTATAAACAGACAGCAGAAAAAAAGATTTATGCTCAGATGTATGAACATAAATTATTTTTAATATAATAAATTCAATATTTATACGTAAGACTCAACTCTGATTCACAATTGCTTTTCCAATAAAAGAAGGAAGTTAAATATAGTTTTGTAATCAAATACAAATTCAAATAACAGTCGTCGTCAAGGACACTGGACAGCAGCAGGACTCCGGCACCTAGTGTTCAACTCTTGTGTGCATTTGCATGTACTTCCGCATGCTTTGTATTGCAACGAAACGGAAATAGCACAGTGTACAGACACACACACACACACACACACACATTCACACACATGAATAACCTGGCAGCCAAATGGGCTATAAATTTAAAGGGATTTCTCACTTTTGACGCTTAAAGATTTGTACACAAAATACAGTTTGATTTGTTTTTTTTTTTACATTTATATTGTGTAATACGAAAGAAAACACAAGAAATTAACTAAAAAGAAAAACTTGGAAAAACATACCTCATAAGCTTCCATACATTTACATTAGACAATTAATTAGTACGTTAATCATAATGTACAACTCTAAATGAAGTGGAATTGGTGCTTGACCAGCTGCTGCTGCTGGATTAGGCGATCTCCGATCGATGTCGGTGTGTGGCCTTATTGCATTCGATATGTGTGTGTTAGTGTGTATGTGTGTGTATGTGTATGTGTATGTGTATGTGTGTGTGTGTGTGTGTGTGTGTGTATGTGTGTGTAGATTGTGAGATACATTTTAACTAAGTTCGAAACCAACACCAGACTGTATGGCATATAGCAACTTTTCGCGCATCTGCTCAATGGTATTGAAGGGCGGCAGCTTCAAAAGATTCGTACAGGTGCTGGCCGTTGGCAGGCGCTCCATGTCGCCAGCATTCTGTATGAAGAACGGCGGATCCAAGTCCTGCAAATACATATATATTATTATTATTATATAATGTGTTACTATTTTACTAATTTATGCATGCGGCCCACCTTAAAGCCGAGCAGCGGTGGACGCGAGCAGCTGGTGACAAATTTTAGCAGCTGGCGTCGTTGTAGATCATTAAAACCCTCCAGTGCAGCCCAGAAGGCAACGATTGAGGGATGCTCGGGCGTATATTCGCCGCCATATTTGCAGTGCTTTTTCAAATCCTCCAGATCGATGGGTATTTCAGCGCCAGAGATGAGTATCTGCAACTCCTTGTTGCTGAACATGTAAAGCCACTCGATGGGCAGCACATTGGACAGTCCCTTACGGAAGGCTTTACAGTGTCGTTTGATCTGCACATTTAGCTTATAGTTGGCTATCAGCTGCAGATACTCGATGCGATTCGAATTGGTGACCGGCGTGCTCTGGCCCTGTGGCTTCAGTTCCACCACCTGTGTCTGTCCCAGCGAGCTGCTGGCGACCGTAAAATCCAAATTCAATTCACTCACATCGCCCGTATAGTCCTTGAGATACAACAGATTTCGATATAGCTCTGGATCGAGCGAGGCCAATTGATGGATATCCACATCGGAATATTTGCCAGCCAATTTGGTTAGGAAGAACTCGGCCAACGGCAGCTCGACCAACAGATTTTCATAAATTGCTTTGCCCAAAATGCGACCAATGAAATAGTAATGTTTCTCAAAGTCGGCAAACAAATCGGCAACATTGGGATTGGGATACAATTTGTTGTCCGTTGTCACCCTGCACGAGAAATTAGAGATTTGTAGTGGTTACTTAGTGCATGAAATGCTTGGCACACTTACATAAAGAAGCCACGATTGGGATCAAAGGCGGTTTTAATGAGCTCCGATAGAAATTCGCGAAAAACACCGCCACCATCAATGCCCGCCTCATCCAATCCCAGCGAGGAGACAAACTGTATGCGAAACTTTAAACGCAAGTCCGGCTCTGTAAATCCAATAACAAATTAATAAAACAATCACAAACATTTTAAACAGCAGATGTACACACCATTCTCGGGACGTAGCTTGTCGTAGGCATCCTCGTAGAGATGCGAACGGCGAACCGTTATCATAATGGAGGGGCCCTGGAGAAAGGCCTGCAGATGTCCCTGCACACGCATCTTGTTGGCCGCGACCAGTCCCTGAAGTATGCTCACACGCTTATTGAATGCGACCACAAAGGGAATTTCGCGTAGGATGGTAATGGAGCGTTTCTGTTTTGTTGACATGGGAGGCCCATTCTCGAAATCCTCGCGTGTAAAGTCGCGTATAGGCTGAAACGGTCGTATGCCGCGCAAGCGACTGCTGTGTGTCAAGGGCAGATCCGTTGGCCTATCGAGCGGCAAATCCAAGCGGGACACTGTCCAATGTGCCTCCGGACAGAAGCCCAGACGCAGATCACGCGTATGTATCTGATTGAGCACGAATACCACAACATTTAACAGATTGGCCCAGATTTGCTTCTGATGACGCAGCTTCTTGTCATCCGCATCCGTGTGGCCGAGCACACTGCGAAACGCCAGCTCAACGAGGCCGAGACTTATGTCCTTCAGCGTCTTGGACATTTGCACAATTTCCGCAATAGAGAATGGCATCAGACGCATATGTTGCAGGGCTGGCGTCACCAGCAGCTTATTCTCCACGAACTCCACATCGTGCAGCGTGGGCAACAGGCGTCCAAACAGCATGCAAAACGTGGCCAACAAAGGTATAGTACGATCCACGCCCTGCTGCTTGGCTGCTGAAAGCAATTGGAATTGGGAGTGAACAAAAGTGTGAAAATGGCTACTCAGCATATGAATCTAATTTTATGCCTCTTTAAGTTAAACTGCGTTTTTATACTCACGCACAACACCCTTGGAGATAAGTGTGAGCGGCGCTGAGAAGCCGAGCTGCGTGGACTCGGCGGCCAGCTTGAACCAAACGGCGCGTATGAACTTTGGCGTAAAGGCCAATGTGTAAAGCAGTCTAAATGGATAAAGATTAAATTGGCATTAGAATCGTTTTGGAGAAACGTGTAAAATGGAGACGCACTTATATTCGTAGACCGCGTGCTTATTGTATATCATCAGATTGTGACAGATCTCGCAGAGCGCATAGATAACCTGACTGTGCTCAATGTGCGGCTCAATTTGCTGCACAATGAAATCCACGCGCTGCGTTTCGTTTAGTATGGCTATCGATTCCAGCAGACAAGTGCGCTCCTTGCCGCTCAGTTCGGCTGTGGTGCGACAGGACTGCTCCATATCATAGTCCAGTTGGCGTGTCGTTGGCTGATCCTCGTCCTCTTCATCGGACTCATCCGTATCGTCCTCATCATCGGAGTCTGTGTGGCGGTGATGCGGTGTTGCATGCGTGCGCAGCGTTGACTTTGGCAGCTGCAAAATATTAGGCATCATTTGGGCAATAACGCGCACATAGACAATCAGCAGTTGGCTCTGCTCCAATGTGGCTGCCAGCAGGGAGAGTGTGCAACAGATTAGACAGATATGTATATGGTATACTCTGTGCTACTCACCCAGTTGCCGGCGATCGAGCACCATCAGTGAGTTGAGCAGAAATGAGCTGAAGACCTCACGAGACTGTGGCTTGGACTGCTTCACATCGATAGACTGAGTGACGCCATAGAACATTGAATTGCGTTCGCCATCATCTGTGGCAGTAGAGTCAGCAGCGCTCGTTGCCGTGCTTAGCTCGAGCAGACTGTGCAGCGAGTGCATCAGCAGCGAGAAGGGAAAGTCAGCACTCTCTGCCAGACAGGGAAGCACAAAGTAGCGCATTGGCTCTGTATGCGGCATGGCCAAGATGTCGCTAATAAACTTGCGACAGAAGAGTTGGGAATGCTCGCCGCCAGGCAGACGCCGTGCCACCGTCAACGGACGCAGCAGCAGCTGCAGCACTGCATCGACAAACGGACTAGGCGCCACCAGTGTCTCACCGTCCAGCGGCGGGCACTTCTCGTCGAGCAGCTGGCGCAAGCGTACAAAATAATTGCGTAGAATTAGGAAATTGAACACACTAGCCAGATACTTGTACAGCAGCGTTTCATCCTCCACGTAGCGCTCCACGGCGGAGACCGTGGTGAATGTCTCCAGCATGCGCAGCGGTATGGCCTGAGCACAGTGCGGCAGCGTCAACTGAACCAGGCACGCATCCAGCAGCTTGCAGACGCGCAGCAGCCAAACGGAATCGTGCGCTGAATGCTGCAGCAGTCGTACAGGATTGCGCAGGATCTGCTGGCAGATCTCAATCTAAAAAGAAGACATTAATTTGTATTTATATATGCATATATATCTTAGCTCCTGCCCACCAGTCGCTCGCTGTCCTTTTGCACACGGATGCTGTAGAAGAAGCTCAAGCGGCGCAGCAGGAAGCACAAGCTCTCATCCTCGGTGACGCGATCCCGATGCGCATGGAGATACGCATCGAAGGCTTCGCGTTCGGCGCGCTTGCGTCGCTGGCGATGGATGAAGGAGCGGGCATAGGATTGCAGGACAACAGCACCGTTCGCCTTCTGTCGCAGATCGTTGCGCTTTTGGCGCTCCAGGGCCGCTTTCCGTATGGCCGTGTCTCGGTCGCAGGTCTGCGAGGCGCCACCCAGACTTTGCACCGGACGGCGCCGATATTCGCCATCGAAGCCAAACATGACGCTGCAGTTGCTGCTGCCGCTGCTATTACTGTTATTGTTGTAATATCCACCAGCTGATCAATCGCTCTCAGCTCAACACATAATTTGTATGTTTGCCTGATGGGGAAATTGTCGCTGTGTTCGTGCAACTACCAACAGCAGCTGTTCGTGTTTGTGTGTGTGTTGCTTGCTAAAATTTCAACTTGCAATACACTCTTTTCACTTGACTATGTTAATTTTTCGGGCTGCGTATAGAAAAACAAAAAAAAACACTGCTAATACGAATGATTTGTATATTTTCACTGTGTTGCACAAAAGCACTAATTAATGACAAATGTGCCAGCTGTTCAGTCGCTGTCCAGCACTTCACAGTACGACAGTGTTGGTAAATATCAGCGAGTCAGTTGAACAGCACAGCGCACGTTATATTTGATTGTTAATTGCATTTTGTGTTTTTTTTATTAACTCAATTTGATTTTATAACTTTTCTAAATATTTTCTCACATTTTGAGCGATAAGTCGCAATTTGTGTATGTTTTGCTAGACTATGAATTATATTATAAGGCCTTAACATTTTCAAAGTAAACAACATATAACAATAATAATCAATAAAAAATATGGTTTAATGCATGTCACCATTATTAGCGATTCTAATTTGGTTTCTTGTTTATGATTTCTTCAAACTTTTGAGCATTCGCCAAGTAAACATATATTGTTAACTATATATTTAAATATATATATGTTAATAAAAATGCGTCACTTTCCCCATTTCTATTTGCGCATTGTAAATATATTTTTGTTATTTCGCTAATCAGATATTTGATCAGCTGCCACCCACACAGATCAGCTGGTTAGCTCGTAAACTGCAACAAGCAAAGAGAAAAATTATTCCGAATTTTACACTGAGCGTAGCTACAATTGTTTTCCCTTGATAAAATGTTGTTAATACAATTATCGCTCGTGCTTCCACTTAAAACAATAATCATAGTTTATCTAGACAAATTCGCAGTATATTTGATTGTATTTTGGAGCCCCAACCACGAAATCAATCAGATAGAGCAAATCTGGTTGGTTGTTATCAGTAATTAACGCTAATACCTTTCTAAACAAATGTCATTTTATTATGAAGCATGTACATAAATACTAATGTAAAACATGAGTGATTGTTTTTCTTTATCGCTTATACCTAAAGCAGCTAATTAGTAGCTTCTGTAGTGTATTTTCAGGCCAATTAACACTGTAACAATTTGAAGGAAGCTACTGCAAACTACACATGGAAACTCAAAGTACACTCAGCTGGACAGCGGCTACATTCGCTGCGATGTGTGGATGGCGAAGCTGATGCCTTCTCTCGATCAGACCGAGCAGTGCCCTCGGCACATCCATTGTCTGATCATCGACGAGGACAATGTCGAACGTGTTCATATACTTCTCCATATTCGCCTCCACATGTTCGAAGAGAAAACCAATTTTCAGAATATGCGATGAGGCTGGCACACCTGCAGCCATTTCCGCATCGCCGAGAGAATCACCCATGACAATGATGTGATCGCGTGTGTGCACCAATTCATAATATTCGCTGCCATCCAAAACGGTTTCGTTCTTGTTGAACGTATGAATCATGGGCTCCTGGAAGCCGGCCAGCATACCGTCACGATATTGCAAAAAGTTCGATATGACCTTGACATTGGGATATAAAATATTCGCCTGCTGCAGCACCGACACAACCGAGTTGCCAAGACCGGCGGAGAAAACAAGCACCGGAATTTGTAATTGGCGCAGAGACTCAAACAGTTCATGCGTTCGGTCACGTAGCGCATTTTTGAATTGGCCAGCCACATGATCTATTTCGGCCTGGTCGAAGGCGAAACCGCTGGCCAGCTGACCCGATTTTGTCCACCATTCGATCATGTACTGCACCTTCTCCGGAATGGGCATATGTGGATCGATTTCGATGGGTCGATATTTGTGAAACAATTTGTCCGATTCCTCCTTGAAGTACGGCGGCAGAGATTTGCAATTATTAAAGATGCCAAAACTGGAGAGCACTGCGATGCCATCATCCGTTCGTTGTTTGGTAATCGTATAATCAAAATCGGACACAATCTGCATACGTTCAGGTCCGCCACAAACAAATTCATTAATTATTCGCTCCACCGTTTGAGGATCGCGCATTTTACAATGCTCCTGATTTAGTGACGGAATATCCTGAATACGCACATAGCCCACACGATTCTCATCCTTACCTAATCCAATTATTTCGTCGACGCCCATATTCCAGTTAATATTTATTTTATTGTTGTTTGTACGTTGCTATTTCCTCAGCTGTCTGAAAACAGTTTTATTGCTTGTGCTCGGCGCGGGTTGCAATTTGTAACTGAAATGTGGAATTAAGAATATAGTTTTTACTGCATTTATTTTTCTCTTTTTTGTTGCAACTAGCTAGAGATGAGCAACGTTATTGTCGTTCACGACTGCAATTTTGTAACTAAAAAATTAATTTAAAATGAAATTTATGGTGCCATTAAAAAAAACACGTTATGTAAATATTAAAAAAAAAAAGCAATTTAATAAAATCTATGTGTATTTGCACATAAATCTAGTATTTTATTTATAATTAGCTATTTACCCACTTATGATATTCAAACTAAATATCATGAAATTAAGTTGGTCAATTATAAAAGGGACAATTAACACGAACTACACAAAAACAGTTTAAAGCTTTGAACAAAATCAAAAACCGTCGCGCGTCAGATCGCTCATCACTATAATAAATACATGTGTGTGTGTGTGTGTGTGTGTGTGTGTGTGTGTGTGTATTATTGACTGTGTACTAACCTGGTTGTTTTTAAATGCCGGCAGCTTATCAGGCATTTATCGCAGCTTTTTCGGTTTGCTTAAATTTATAAACAATAATCGGTGCACGAGTTTTTGGTTAATAGCTTTGCTTTGCTTTGCGTTTGCCCACGCTCCCATTTGGCACGCAACACGACGAGAACTGGCCGCTGCCATCAGCTGTGCGTACTGATGCTGTCGAGCTGAAACGAAATGGAATTTTAGAACAAAGGAAGAAAAAAATGAAACGATACATTTGGAATTGAAGTTTTCTTGTTTTGTTTTTATTATTGTGGCATCTTCTCACTCCTGCACGACAATAAAGCCCGTTCACATATTTCATAATTAAACAAACTAAATAATCCATGTTGTTTTAAATTATTCTTAAATTATCAACTTAATTCTAACATATTTCATATGCAGTACAGTTATAATTATAATTTATATTTTATGCGCGGGTGTTTTTTGTTTTCTGTTTTCTGTTTTCTTCGTTTTTTATTCTTTTAATCGTCGATTACAATGGGACTGCTGCTGGTAGTGGGAAAAAATTTCCAATCAGCTGGCAAATGCTTCTTTAAATTCGGCTTGCCTGCCAAACAGCTGAAGTAAAAAAATAGTTAATTGTTAGCTGAGTGTTTAAGTATTAAATGTATTTAAGCACTCACCGATTGAGAAAGGCGCTGGCCTTCTCAGTGCTCTTGAAGGAGAAGATGCCCTCTTCGGGCACGTTGACCACCAACTTGTCCTCCATCATTTTGACTCGATAACGCGGCAAACCATCGGCCACAAAGTAACCATATCGGCTCTTCTTCGGATCGATTGGTCGGGCACAGAGGAGTGATCTCGGCGGCTGCTCTGGCTGCTCAGCAGTTGGCGGCAACTGGGCTGCTGGCAACGTTGATCGCGGCAAAATGAAAACGGGCGGTTTGGTTGCCAGCGAATTGCGTCTGTCTGCAATTTGATTCTTTGGCTGCTGTGGCTGCGGTTTAATCTTGGACTGCTGCGTGTCCACTTTGGACTGTGCCGCTGCTCCAGCTGCTGCTTGGGACTGGATTTTCGACTGTGCTGAGGCAGCTGCTGCTTGAGATTGAATCTTTGACTGTGCTGCTGCAGCTGCTGGTGACTGAGTCTTCGAATGTGCTGCTGCTGCTGCTTGGGATTGAATCTTTGCTTGTGCTGCTGGTGACTGAATCTTCGACTGTGTTGCTCCTGATGATGGCGACGGAATCTTCGATGTTTGTGCTGCTCCTGGTGCAGCTGCTGGTGGCTGAGTCTTCGACTGTGCTGCTGCAGTTGCTGACTGTGCTGCTCCAGCCTGCGATTGAATCTTCGATGGCTGCGCTCCTGCTGCTGACGACTGAATCTTCGGTGACTGTGCTGCTGGCAATTGATTCTTGGGCTGTTGTGTAGCTGGTGCTGCTGACAATTTAATCTTTGTGGATTGAATCTTGGCCATTTTTACTGCAGCAAGTTGAGCCTTGGATTGCTGTGCTGCTTTGTACTTTTGTGTGACCGCTGGAGGGAATTGAATCTTTGAGCGCGGAGCAGATGTTTTTCCTGTTGCTGCTACTGCTGGCTTTGACTCTTGTGATGTGGTTGCTGCTGCTGGTGTTGTTTCCAACGGGCGCTTCAGCAGTGACTCCAATTTGCCCAAGCTGGGCATATCAATTTGCTCCAGCATGGACTCAGCAGACATGCCACTCGATGCTGCCGGAGCTGTTGCTGCTCCTGCTGCTGCAGCGATTGGTGGCGACTTGCGCTTGCTGCCTATTTTAATGGGCTCCACAGTAGCAGGAGCAGTAGAAGCAGTAGAAGTCGTAGTCGTAGCAGCAGCTGGAACCTTAGCCGCCTCTTTGGTGGTCTTGAGCTTGGTGATGGTAACTCCTCGGTTGCCACTGCCGATTTGTATGTTGTTATTGCCACCGCTGAGCAACTGTTGCAGCGAATTGTTGATTTTCGATGGCGCCGGCGTCTCTTTGGCGTCCGCACAACGCTGTACAGAGATGCGACTGATTTTAGCTGGCGGCGACTCATTGTCACTGCTTGCCACAACAGATGGCACTGCGGTCTGGGTGACCTGCACTTGGGGCGTGAGAAATTGTGTTTCAGGTGCACAGCCACCCACAGCAGGCACATTCGCAATGAACGGCAAAAAGCCGCTCTTCAGTTCTGCGACATCGGAGGAGTTGGTAGAACTTGGAGCAGTTGATGTTATTTGGAGAGCGCCGCCATTGCTGGGCACAGTTTGAATGGTGAAATGAGATCGACGTTGTGCGTTTTTAGAGGACTGCTCCTGTTTCTGACTTGGCTGCACCAACTTTGTTGTCTCCTGCTCCTCGTCCGCATCCTGCTCATCCTCGTCCTCGTCGTCGTCGTCCAGCAGCTGCGCCTCGTCCTCTTCATCGTTGTTGATGATAACACAATCGTCGTCGTCATCGTCGTACATGGCAGCATTGAATGCCGCCTGAAAGTCCTGCTCCTGAATCGCCAATGTCTGCGTGGAGTTGGTCGTCACCTTGGCCAAGCTGCCCTTTTCATACATCTCAATATCGAAATGCACCTGTTTGTTAATCTGTATCAGCCAGAAGGCCATGGTGCGTCTGTCATGCTGCACGGGAATATTGTGATCCCTTTGATACACCTCACGCAACATCATCTTGCCATCGACGCTCTGCAGCAGCACCAACACCGGCGGCTGCATATCTAAGCGAAGTGGTCCAAAGTAGATTTTGCGCTTGGACAGGGGCGTAACGAAGGCATCGTATGGGGCATCCTGAAAGAATTGCAGCTTGACCACCTTGCGTGTATCGTGCGCCACGTGCATCACATTGTGTATGCGATCCAGTGAGATCATGTCCCTGAATGCCGGCACAAAGATGTGCGAGAAATCGTCATACAAGTTGAGCACAAGCCAGCGATGATCATGCGATTGCAATTCCGGTATTTGCATTTCCGGCACATCCAATTGGATTACCTTACGGATCTCAACATTGCTGCATATATTGATTGGCGTCTGTTTCACCTGCTCCCCTGCAACCGGCAGGGTAGCAGCTGAGAAGGTAGCAGCAGTCAATGCTGAAGGAGCTGTGGAAACTGCCGTTGCCGTTGCCATTGCTGTGGCTGTCGCTGGTGAACCTGCTCCCGCTGCTGCTGCTGCGGCTGCGGCGGCTTCTGTAGGGGATTTATCGACTGATTCGACTTGACGTCTCTTCTCCTTAATCTTTTGGTTCACCATCAGCGTGCATAATATGTTGATTTTCTTGGTGAGAAAGGGATGCGTCTGTGGCGTTGGTTTCGTGCACGTATTGTCCTCCATGTAGCGCAGGAAACCCTTGACCAGCCAATAATCCTGTCTGCCCTGCATGACGACAGCCAGCCGAGAGGTGTTCTCGTTCCGTTGACCCTCCAGCAGCATCCGGGCCATCAACGGCAACGCACTCGAATCGGGTGCAAAGCGTGTGTTGACAACAGCAATTGCGCCACAGATTGCGGGCATCATGTTGGTTATGGTTGCCGCCAGGAAACTGAAATTCTTCATTTGCACATCCCAAATGAAAACGTAGTCGGACTCGAAGGCACCCAGAAAGTTGGTCCATTTAATGATGCAGAGTATCTCGGCATTCGGTGGTGGTATTATTTTACTTTCACGCTTCAGCGCCATATCGATGTCCTGCATTTTCTTGCTAACCAGCGTGTTCATCTTCTTGATGACATCATTGCAGGAGGAGTGAAATGTCGACGAATCCATGGCGGGATTCTCCTCACAATTGGATATGGACGCAACAGTTTCATTGTGGCTGTTGATGATGCTGCTCTGTGGCACTTCGATGGCAGCATTGTTGTACAGCGAATAGCACGCAGAGATTATGGGCATTTGTATGTCCATTTTATCGGGCGTTGGAAATAGCTGAGCTGGGATTGGCGGCAGCTCGGCCACGGACGGCGCTGGCTTGGGCCCAATTGGTATAAACGTAATGGGTGGCGATAGATTCTTCACTGGCAACTCCTTGAGCTCCTCCTTCTTTCGCTTGGATGGCTGGGGTTGCTCCTCCAAGCAGCCAGTCGGCTCCTCCGTTGTCTCAGCGCTCCTCTTGCGTGCCGACAAACTGGAGGTGGTATCACTCTCATCGGAATCGTCGCGCACCACAATCACAGTTGGCTCCGAGGCTGGCTGCTCCTGTTGCTGTTTCTTCAGCAACGGCTGCTTCTCCTGGCGCCGCTGATTATCCAGTTCGGCGCGATAGTAGCGCACGGCGCTATAGATGCGCTTGTCGAGCAGATTCTGAGTGCGCGGCGTCTCCGTCTTGGCGATCTCCGAACGCAGTCGCTCCCTGCGCCGGCGATTGGAGCGTATATAACATTTCTTGGGTATAACTATGGCGCGACGGCACATGTCGGGCCGGCAGCGATAATAGCCGAGCATTATTTCCACTTCGGCGGTTAGCGATGATTGCTCGGGCAGTACAGGTATTATCGGCGTCGCGTTGGATTGGTTGGCCACAGTTTCAGTTGGCTGTTCTGGCGGCGTCAATGGCATCAATGGCATCAATGGCGGTGGCGGCGTCAACGGTTTGGCAGGCATCGTCTTCGGTTGTTGTTGTTGCTTCTTGCGCTTCTTGCTGTGCGTCGGTGGCGGTGTCTCCTGTGCCCGCTCGAAGCTGTAGTGAGCGCGTGTCGCCAACTCGGGCACATAGTGCGGCACGGGCAGCTCCGCCTCCTCCTTGTCAATGACAACTGGTTTGCCATCTTGGGCGAGACCGCCGCAGAAGCATTTGTACAGCTGATGGGTCATGCAGAACGTTGCCAGATTAGCCATATCGGGCAGGCGACGCAAGGAGACCCGGCAATGGCGCAGCTTCTCAAAGTCGATATCCTTCACAGTGCAGGGCTTGGCCACCAACAGTGGTGATGGTGGCGTCAGTTTGACACTGTCGGGGCTGCGCTTGAGGCTCGCCTCACGCTTGGCTGATCTTGTCGGACGCACGGACGGCTCCTCATCATCGTCCAGGGTGTCGTCAAAGTCCTCGTAGCGTTTGGGCGCTTTGGTGCAGCGTCGCTTCTTATCGCACTGCGTCTCATTGATGAGCAGCGTCTCGTTGTCCGTGAGCACCAGCGTCGAGGTGAAATCCTTTTCCATTTTGGCCAGTCGCGCCGTTGCCTGGCGACGCAAATTGAACGCATCCTCATTGGATATGCCGCGACCCTGTGGAAGGAGACGGATGCGTTAATATACAGCTTAGATGTGAGTATATATTTGATATCTACTCACATCGGTTTCGACGTGCATAATGCGCGTTAGTTCGGCTCCTGTGCAGCGGCATTCGAGGACACATTCAGCGCGTCCACAATGCTCGCGGGTTGGTCGCACTCCGGCCAGACTCTCGCAGACGCAGCCCAGCTGGCAGAAATCCTTGACGCATGGCTTATTTGCTGTGTGTGTCAAGGAAATTATTAGCACTTCATAAATTTAAATACGGCAAATATAAATAAGTATTTGCAACTAGTGAATTGAATTTAACAATTATTGCTAGTCTGCAGGAACTAATCAATTGGTTTAAAACAGATCCAAGTCCTGTGCAATAATACTTATTTATTATTATTTACTACTCACCATCCTTGGCAATGGCAGCCGCATCGATAATGGTGGCATTGAGACGCCTCAGTTCTTTGGTCAAACGCTGCTGTCTGCTATTGGTGCTGTTGTTGTTGGATCGACGCTGCAGTTGTTGTTGCTGCTTAGTTGCAATCCCTTTGCCCATCGACTTGGTGGCAAACACATCGCCATCAGCCGGTTCCGGCTTGACAGCACTCACCGCATCGGGATCGATGCCGATGAATGAGTTCTCGCTGCAACTGATTGCGACCGTGTTGATCATGTCATTAATCACATCCGCACAGTCCAAGGCAACTGCATCGCATGTGGCTGGCAAATGCTTGCGGAACTCAAATTCCCTCAGCTTCTCCGCGGGTTGGGCGGCCGTGAAATTTTCGTCCAACTGCTCGGAGCGATCGACAACGCGACGCACCAGGATATGATTGCGATCATTCAGATATGGTATCACAAACGTGAAGCTCTTGCGACGGCCGGCAATCGACATTGTTGCCGCCTGTGCCTCCGCTTCGCGCATACTATTCGGCGACTCTTGCAACGTGGACACACTGAACTCGGCCCACTCGTGGGTGATGTCATGATGGGGCAGTATATACTGTAGATAACGCTTGGCTATCTCGTCCAAGGGTCGACCCGTCTGTGGTTTAACATCCAGTTGAACGGTGGGCATGCTAACAATAGCCATGCTGCCACCAGCTAACAGCAGAGCAGCCGTATCATCATCCAGCGGCTTCTGATGTGGCTTCTGTGACAGGGGACACGGACGAAAGATGGCCGGCAGCGGATATTGGTTTAGCTTCTGCAGTTTCTTTGTATCGACCCGACGCGTATTCAAGATCTTCAGACCGGCCTGCACCGATGCATCCGGGCAATTGCTATGGCATTGCAGGTTGGCCAACTCCTTGGCGCTAAACTGATTGTGATGCGGTTGCTTCTCGCGGTGCATATTGTTGCCCTGGCTACCTGGCAGGCGCACCATTTGTCCATCGATGCGCATGACCTGATAGTAATACTTATCATTCTCCGTTGCCACATAACTGGCCGCCTGCCAGCCCTGTCGGGTGAAGGGCATCTGGCTGCTAGTCGATTGCAGCTGTTGCATTGCGGCAATTTTTACCTTACGCTGGCGCTGCTTACGCTGCAATTCCCTGTAGATGTTCGCCTCGTTGTTGATGATGGCCATCTTCTGGTTCTTGGAGCGCTGCAAATACAGTCGTCGCTCGGCAACGGTGCGCAATCGCTGCAAACTATCCGGCACCGCCGGCATATCCATATACGGTGGCACACTGTGCGCCGTGACGCGTCCATCCTGATACATTGGCTCGAGCAGGCGTTCGCGATCCTCGCGCAGATTGTTCTCCTTCATGTAGGCCTCGAGCGCCTCGCTGACAAAGGCGCCATTCCCATCGAGCGCCTTGCCGCTCTGCGGCACCAGCGGAGTCAGCAGCATGCCCGGCTGATGGGCGGTCTCATCGAAACCAACGAAATCCTCGCTGGTGTCATCGTTATAACAAAATTCGCTGTTTGACTCAGCCGTTTGATTTGCTGGCTTGCTGGGGATACAATCTGTATTCGTGGTGATGGCAGACTCTTTGGCAAAATTCTTGACGCGCACTTTATTCATGAGCATATCTAAGAATTTGCTTCCTCCGGCCTTTTCCGGCGACTTTTCAGTTATTTTTGCAGGACTATTGCAATGGATGCCAGCGTTTGTAGGCGCTTCTTTAGATTTTGGAAGGAGCAATTTTGTTGATTTTGAAGCCAGCACTTCTGGAAATATTGGAGCACGCTCTAGAGTGAGTATTTCTGGAGATTTGACAATCAGCTGTTCGCAAGATTTTGGAGTAATCTCTGCTGCACATTTTGAGGCAAGTTCTTTAGAAGATTTTGGATCAAGTTTTTTTGAAGATGCTGGAGCTAGCTTTACTTCTACTTTATTGTGTTCTCCTTCTTTCTCCTTTTTTTCTTCAATTTGGCCATCTTTTGCGCTGCTCTTCACATCTTCCTTCTGCTCTTCTTCCCTTGTCCCTTCTGCTCTCTTCGTCTCTTCTTGTTTGTCCTGACGCAGCTCCAGATTCTTGTTGGCATCCTCGATCAAAGAGAGTCCTCGCTTGCCGCTCTTCAGCAGCTCCAGTTGTTGTTTCATCTGCTTGGACAGCTCTTCGCCGTACAGTTCTGTCTCCTCGTACTCCGATATGCGACCCATTTTCCTGTAGTAAGCCAAAATGCTCGATGACCACTGCTTTATGTGCGCCTTGCGCTTCTTAATCATGTGCTTCAGACGCGGATCGAAGAGCAGCAGACGGGATCGTTCAAGGATTACGACCCGATTACGCCGCTTACGCCACGCATATTTGCGCAGGACACAGCGCGGATTCAGGGCGTAGATGATGAAACGCTTCGCATTTCCCCAGTTGCTGTGCAAGAATTTCAGCGAAACGGGATATTTGCGTCTCAGATGATAAAATTTTCGCAGATCTTTGCCCCTTAGCACGATTGGCGGCAGTTCTTGTGTCATTCTAAAGCAAAAAGAGAACAAATCAATAATAATACATATGTTGAATATGAAAAATATATTTTTAAAAAAAAAATTTCCTTATATATAATACAATTACAATAGACATTAACTACATTTATTTCTATTTCTAGCTCGTAAACAATTTAGTTTTTCTGGAGCCAAGAACTTTAACGCAAATCACACGAAACTAGAAGGAATAGTCGACTATGATGTTACTGTTGAAATCCGTCTTGGTTAAGACTATAAAACTATACATATAGATAAAAAAAAAAGTATACTGCTATAAAGTTTTCGACTGAAACTTATCTAATCATATTTTAAATTAACAATTTTACGTATGATTTTGCAGTGATGTGGTGTAATTAATGTAAAAATACGGCCACACTGTTATTGATAGCTTCTAAAATGTATTTTCTTTAAAATTTTCCGCCCGTAAAATTGTAAATCAAAAATTCTGTGTTCTGCTTTCAAAAATCACATACGTCGAACGCAATAAAATATGTGTCAAGTCCAAACATGTCTCTCTTGTCACAAGTCAAATATGTCACATGCCTAAAAAAAGACAAGTGCTTCCCCTCAGCCAACCCTAAACTTTTTCACGCAAATGGGTAACACTTTCCAGCTAATAAATACACAACACACACACACACACACAAAGAAACCGCATTCACGCAGCGCCGACAAAAGGGGATAAAGAACTATTCTATTTGCTATTCACTCACACACACTCCCACAAAATTAAAATAAAAATTATGTACATCAATTGTCTTCCAAGGACCTTAATAATTAAACACACTGTTATCGAGTCGTTATCGAAATCTACAAGCAGCGTGTGTATCGAAATAGCTAACAGGAAAGCGAATTTACAGCTATTTACATACATAAATATTTACGCACTTTCAAAGCACACAACAAACGGTAAAAGCCAACGAGCAACGAACAATCCACTGTTGTTGTTATTATTAAGCGCCTTTGAATTGCCCACGCTCACATAAAGGCAAACACACACACAGACAAACACACACGCACCAGCGGCAGCAGCAGCAACAACAGCTAAAACATTTTACACACTAAGTTTATTTTCACTATGCGGCAATTGCATATCCACATTAAATTAATGCCAGCAGTTGCAAATGTCTATAGACATTGCGCATGAATGCATTCTTTTATTGTTCAAAATAAATGGTATTATTAAAATTTTTTATATCAATTCAAGAAGAACGCGTGCAAATAAATTGCGATCACAAACAGCTCTGTGCGGGCCCTGTGACGACTGCTTGGCTGCTGGTCGTTATGTGTATGTGAACGCAAGGTGTGTTCGTGTGTGTGTGTTTGGTGAGAGCCCATCCCATTCCCAATCGTTCCAACGAAATGCAATGGCATTGATATGATGTGTGTCCGCATGTATATATTTATGTATTAAGGTGCACATGTGTGCGTGCGCACGTGTTCACTGATTAAAATCTGCAGATGCAAGAGGGAAAGAGAAAGAGATACACCATTGGGATAACCAACTATGACCTATTTACATAAGTTGCCACTAATGCAATGTTAACGTCCTTTTCAAAAATTAAAATAATAAAACTCTACATAACCTATATCATGCTTGCAATATTGATTGCGATCTTTATATTTGAAATTACGTAATAAATTGCACAACTGTTAAAAAAAAGCAAGAACAACTACTCATGTTGTGTAATTTAATAATGCCGTAAATATATACATTGATTAGATAATTACTTCGACAGTAAAAAAACAGTATAAAAACATCAAATAGTTGTAAAGCGTACGAAATAAATCGATAACCTCAAAAATAAATCCAAAATGGCGTCGCGGCAACAGATACACACTCTTTTCGCCGCTGATCACATGTGTCAGAGTGTGTAAAGCACCGAGCAGCACCCGTCTCTGTCACACGCATGCACGACACGAATGACGTTGTGAGAAGATAATCATTACTTATACAAAATGTCCTTCCACATAGAAATCGTAATTGATATTAAAACACTCACCTGCACAAGCAGTTTGTCACAAAAAGTGTCAAATTGCGAAACTTCAAAGTCTTTCTTCGATATTTGCACTTTTCCTTTGCTTAAATGCGCAATTAGCTGCAGCTCTCTCGCTACATACACAAAAAAAAATTGACGCACACATGTATCGACTGCTTGATGAATTTCAATATGGAGACCGATAACAGCGCGTCAAGGCAGCTGCAGCGTGGAATGGAACACAGGGTTGTAGAGCGTGCTATAACTGTAGTCTACTCATATTTAAATCTGTTGAAAAAAGCGCGACGAAGCTTTTAACACAATTAGTGCATAATTTTTGCATAAATTATTAAAATATTTGCATTTTACACTAAACAAGTAAGAAAATGTGTTCATTTTAATATTGGAGCACTTGTCACAGAGCAACTGACACTCAACTTGAACACAGGCCTGTTGAATGTTTTTCGCTGAGCAAGTAAGAAATATGGATTCTTTTTTATATGAAAGCTCAAGGACGCGTCACAGTAAAATTGTTACTCATATTTAATTAGAGCAACGCAACACGTGCTTAAAAGCACGCTTAATAAAAATACAACACAATCTCCTAGATTAGAAGCCTTGGCGGCACATTCGCCAAATAAACAAAAGCAATATCGTTTAAGGTGCGCCGGGTGGCAACTCTGGCTTTTGATTCCCGCCAAAAATAGCCGTCAAGAAAAGGCACAACACAACATTTTCAGGTTATGCGTGCTTTTATCCGCCCCACATTGAAAACAACACGTGTTTGCCATAAATTTCTTTATTTACTTTGTGTAAGCAGTAAAAATTTGTACATATATATAAAACCAACGTCACGTGTTGAGCAGAAAGTACAGTACCTGCAAATACAAGAGAATAATAAAGTTAGTTTTGTGTTTACATTTTTGACTGAAGACAACTTTTAATTATTTATTTTGCATTCAGTAGGACCTATTTTTGAGGATTGTGTTGTTGCGGATTTTGTGAATCATGCCACATATCAGCGTTCCTTTCTCATCATTCTAGAAGATTTTTGATCATTTTTTTTTTTAATTTAACTCACCTTTTGTTTATGATTTAAGTTTCCCTCTCCTGATACTGGTTGGGGCTGCAAATAAATATATTTTACAATTAATGACCTTGTTAAAAATGAAATACTTTTTATTTCCTTTATATTTTTTTCAGTAGGACCTATTTTTGAGGATTGTGTTGTTGCGGATTTTGTGAATCATGCCACATATCAGCGTTCCTTTCTCATCATTTTAACTATTTAAATATATATAACAAAATCAACTGAGTTTGCTTACCTATCAGAATTGCCTCTAAGAAATAAACTTCTGTGTGTTGAAAACTGTAATATAAAGAAAAGAAAATAACTTTAGTGAAGATTTCAAAAGTAGTCTTTCTTTAGTGTTATAAAATCAAATTATCAGTAAGACCAATCTCGCATTCAACATGAGAAGTTTCACTTAAGTGTTCAGCTAGGGGCGAAAGTTTATTGCTCATCACAAAGAATACTTAATGAATTGTTGACTTGTAATATATTCTTACCTCTCAAACAGGATGATTACAAAGCCAAAAGATAAACCCATTTGGAACTGAAATTAAATTAAAATTAATTAGTAAAATAACAAAGAATGTATTATATCAATTATCGTGATATAAATATTATTTCAGTAAGACCAATCTCGCATTCAACATGAGAAGTTTCACTTATGTGTTCAGCTAGGGGCGAAAGTTATTTCTCATCACGTAGAAATTAAGTTTTCTTGCTGTCTTAAGAATGATAATGCTTACCTTGAGCTCAGTCTTAATCCACAATGAATGCATCTCGGTGTCTTCTGAAAACATGGAACGAATATTCAATTAGTTGAGAAAATAATGATTTCGAAAATCATGTTTGAATAAGTTTGATATCAGTAAGACCAATCTCGCATTCAACATGAGAAGTTTCACTTAAGTGTTCAGCTAGGGGCGAAAGTTAATTCTCATCACAAATTAGAGTTTCACAGGCTGAAAATAAAAGGTGTACTAACCGTTTATTTGGTGGCTAAGATACTCAGTTCTCTTAAGGAATAGGCCAGAAGTTGTTTTGAATCTGCAAGAATACAGAAATATATATAAATAAATATCGGTCTTAAAAGTTGTAAATGCTTTGATTGGAGACTTGTTTTATTATCAGCAAGACCAATATCGCATTCAACATGAGAAGTTTCACATTTGTGTTCAGATAGGGGCGAAAGTTAAATTCTCATCACAAAATAGAGGAATAATTTGTATGATCAAAAGGATGCTTGAATTTTTGTAAACTCACCTCACAATTGTTCTCCATAATCGGTAGATTTCATTGTACAAGCTGTAATGTATAATAAATATATTAATATTAAGAAGAAACATGCTAACTATAAAGATTTTGCATTAGAAAGACAACTTTCAAATGTGCTGGCTGTCAAAATTCAGTAAGACCAATCTCGCATTCAACATGAGAAGTTTCACTTAAGTGTTCAGCTAGGGGCGAAAGTTATTGCTCATCAGGAAACAGCGTGCAGCATTTGAAAATCGTATATTATAAAATCACAATTGCAATTGAAACTCACCTTTTTAAAATGAGAGAGTTGAGGCAGTCGCTACGTGTAGAATAAGATGCTAAATAAAGCCTAATTAAACATTTTTATAGTTTACAATAAAATTATACAATTTATTGCATTGCGAATGTCACTTCTTGTAAATGCATTGAAAATTTGCATTTGTACAGCTCAATTTAAACAAGTCGCTGTCTACAACTTTTAAACTTAATATATATAAAAAATGCTCTCAAAATAGTGGAGGACATCAAAGCCTAAGTGTCTACTAGTAGTGATACAGAAAATATTCTATTCCTGAGCCTCATCTCTATCCCTGTCTTTGTCCTTCTTCTTCTTTTTCTTTTTCTCTTTCTCTACGGGCACTTCGGCCGATGATCTAGTTGCTTCGTCCTCCTCAACTGGCGCCTCCTCTTCGCCCTTGTGCTTCTTCTTCTTTTTCTTCTTCTCGGAGGAGACGGGCGCGGGTTCAACTGCCGATTCCTCTACACTGGAGGTGCTCAGCTTGCGCTGCACAACAAAAGTAAAATTGTTGTGTGAATTTATTATAGCGAAATTTTATTTTGTAGTTTATTTTATAGTTTCTTACCTTGCTGACTTCGTTGCCGTTTGCGGGTGGCTCTGTTTGTTGTTGCGCTGCTGGCTTCTTGGCATTGTAGTCCACAAAACCAGTTAGCCACTCCTTGGGTGTATTCTCATTGGGCCTGCCAAACTTGTCCAGCTTGCCGGCAGCGATGAGCGCTTTCTTAGCCGACGCCTTGGGACCCAATCCCCATTTGCGCGGATATATGTCACGCTCCATAATCACACGCTTGATCTTGGCAACAACTCCATGATCGCACGACGACATCGTCGCCGTCGTCATTAAGGCGATGGCCAAACAAATCGCCTCGCCCTTTGTGGTGCAGATGACAATCTCTTGCTCGATTTCAATGCCATCCTCATAGCGCAGGACGCCAGGCAACATTATTTTGGCACCATAACAAACGGCATTCACCTAAGAATCGACAAATACAGATCGAAATTAATTGTTGCATGTTTAACTAAATATTTATGTGTCCTATTTTTATGTTTTGTCGTCTGAATAAATCTTTGTCGGATGCGCAAATAAAGCGCAATTCCAACATACACACATCAGCGTCTTTGCTGTTCCCAGTCATAGTCACAGACGCCGCTGGCTAAATTACAAGCGTCTGCCGGCTTAATATCATGGGGTAAGTAAAACCAAATCTAGTTGGTACAAAAAATATATATGCTTAACAACTTACGGAACTGTCCTTCATGATGATGCGCTTGTGATTGATGAGGAGGCCCTCCAGCGGCTTGATGACACGACGCAGCATGGACTCGTCCTTGTGATTCTCATAGAGCCACATGGCATCGAGGACATCGTGCATTGTGACCATGCCATCGCGTTCCGACTGGATGCCGGAACGGACGCGACGCAGTTCTAACATTTGGCCACCGACGCCAAGGACTAGACCCAGATGGACGCACATGGTACGTATGTAGGAACCGGCCTCGCAGCTAACCCAAAAAACACCTAAGCACGTGAGTAATAAAAACGAGACGAGTGTGTTACAAACAAAACTGTGCATTTGCCTCTGCCTGTAGGCAAATACTGAATTTTTATATACATTTTTAGATCTGGCAACGCTGCCTTAAGCCAGACAGCAATGCACTAGCTCCAGGTTATGATGAAGGAAATGGAGAACTTACCCATATTGCGAGTCTCGTCGTAGTCCAGCAATTTACTGTCGTAGACGGTGCGCACACGAAGCTGTCGCTTAACGGCGGAGATGAGAGGCGGACGCTGGAAGAGCGCACCACGCAGCTTCTCGAGACCCTGACGCACTTTGGCCACCGATTCAACGGCGCCATGCAGTTTGAAAATCGCCACATACTCCTTGCCGGCGCTCTGTTGCGACTTGACGAGACGCGTGGCACGGTCAATGCAGACAATCAAGCAGCCTGCGAATTGCACGTGTTGGTTAAGTGAGGTTATGTCAGAGAGCGAGTGAGAGAGTGCCATGCGGCAGAGAAGAGAACTAGATAATAGTGACTGGCAGATATAAAAAACGCGCTTTAAATTTGAATATCGCACAACAAATTACCACTTTGCGCATCTCTAGCAGACAAAAACACATGATTCTTTCAGCACTTACCGGTAACCTTGGGATCCAATGTGCCGGAATGGCCTGTTTTCTCCACTTTCAATATCTTTTTGATCCAGGCGACCACCTCGTGCGAACTGGGATTCGATGGCTTGTCCAGATTGATAAAGCCAGTTTTAATGTACTCCTTAATGTCGCGATTGAGCGGCGAAGAGCCATGCGCCAGTGGAGTGTAATGATTCGAGCGTATGTTCAGCTTATCAAAGTTCTTGAGCAACAGTGGCCATTGCGATGTTTCCAGTTCGGCGATCTTCGAGGAGGGTTTTATTTGGAATTGGTTCTGCTTTTGCAGAGTGCCAAGATCTTCGCCATCGAGCGGCTCCTCCTTGATTTTCTTTTTTTTCTTTCGCGAATCTGCAATGATTTGTTATGTATTCGCATTTGCCGCGCGTTGTTTGTGTTATGTTTTGGTTATACTTACCAACGTCAGTCATTTTTATTTGAATTTTATTTAACACTTAAGCACAAGCGATGGTCGGGAGACGTTTGCACGCGGTGCCAGGTTAAGGAAAATGGCCGAGGAACACACGTGTTGCAAGATTCGAGTATTTTTCTGCGGAACTAGTTCACACAATTATATCGTTCATATATCGATTACTGGCGCATCAGCCGAATATTCAACAGGTTTAAGGAACTTCATTCGTGTAGTATTATTATATTAAATAGTTCATTATTTTTAAGCACGTGCTTCTTTAATGACTTCTTCTTATTTCTAACGAGTTGTCGTAAATAAATTCCCCAACATATATGATAAATCATCCTGCTTGAGCAGCAAACTAAACTTTATTCCAGCAATCGATAGTTATATCGCTTATCGCAAATTGCCTTAAAATCGCTTGTCGCTTATCACCTCTAGTATCGTTTGTGTCAACAAATGGAGCAGATGGAAGCAGCTGGAATCGCTGGCGATTCTGTGGCCACAGTTGTCCACAAGGATGCTCAAGCACTGAAACCCACCCGAAACACGGCCATCAAATGCCTGAAATGCGACAAGGTGTATATATTCCCCGGTGACAGGGACGATTGCCTGGCGCACCTGTATCTCGAGCATCGACTCGTTATTGCGGATGTGGATGAAATTGCCCTGTTGGAGGACTACCTGCAATACTGGGAGAAAGAGTTCCAGGGTAAGTGTGATTAACCACGTAAATAAACATAACTTTTATTCACTTTACTCCGTCGCAGCTCATGAATTCGAGCAATACTGCACGACAATGTTTCTGGACCAGTTGCCCGATGGCAGCTATGCCAAGAATGAGAAATACTATCTGCTCTGTGATATATTGCCGCAGGACTTTGAGCTGCGCCAGCGGCTGCAGGAGCAGCGCCTAAATGCAGCACTCGAGCGGCACCAGTTCGAGCTGACGGATCGTAGTTTCAGCAAGGAATGCCTCTTCTGTCGGACAGTTGTTAAAGGATTGCGCGCAGATTACCTCGATCATCTGTTCGACAAGCATTTCCTGTTGGTGGGCAAGCCGGAGAAGTTGGTCTACGTGGATGAGTTGCTCGATCAGCTCAAGGAGAATATAAACAAATTGTTGTGTTTGTACTGCGAGAAGATATTCAAGGTATTTATTTTAATCGAAACATATTGATAGTATCCATATTTTTAGTAGCGGTTAATACTATTTATATATATCGAGAAAGCAACCCTAAATATTGATATGTTATACATTCCAAATTCAAGGATCGTTCCACACTCAAGGAGCACATGCGCAAGAAGGGTCACAAGCGCATCAATCCCAATCGCCGGGAGTACGATAAATTCTTTCTGGTCAATTACAATCGCGCGAAGCAGGCGCCAACGCAACGCAAGCAGCAGCAGCGTGCGAAACGTCGATCCTTGGCCGAGGACGTCAGCGTTGATTTTGACAAACATTTCGCACGCCAGGACTCGGATGGGGATCATGATTCGGATTGGTCCGATTGGGCAGCTGATGGGGAGCCCCACTCCATCAAGTGCCTCTACTGTCCGCAGGAGGAGGCTCAGTTCTCAGTCCTCAAGCAGCACATGCTCGATGTGCATCACTTGGATTTTGATGCCGTCACCAGTTCCCTGAATTTCTATCAGAAGATCAAAGTTGTCAATTTTATACGTCGGCAGATTTGTCTGTTGCGCTGCATTTGCTGTGATTTGCAATTCGATGAATTTGCACTGCTTTCCGACCACATGCAGCAGAAGGCGCATTGTGGTATTGGGCAGCGCTCTAATTGGGATAAACCAGAATTCTTTTTCCCCTACGTGGACAACGATGGACTGCTGTGTGTGCTGGACGACAGTGCAGCAGATGGTGACTTGGATGCGGATGTGGTGCGCATCATCTCTGAGGATAGCCTGGCGCAGATCAACAAGGATGCAGAGCGACTATCACTAGAAAATTTTAAATTGTGAATCTTGATAAAATGAAAGAAATGTAAATATATTCAATTTCTCTTAATTACTTTTCAAAAAGTCGTTTCGCTGTAAAAGTGTGCGATAAGTCAACTATCGATGTGTATATTGTCGTTTAGTGTTGTACAATGCCGCAACTGCAGTGCGACGCGTTTTTTTGGTATTTTTGTGTGTTTTTGTTTTGCAAACTGCACTGACATCATTCCGCTTTCCTAGAGAAATTTGCCAATAAAAATGGAAGCACTCGACATACTGGAAAAGAGAATAGATGCGCTAACGCGAGTGCTCGGCCCACTGCCTGAACAACATGCGGGCGATGGCGATTGCAATCCGAAGACGGCAAACATTGTGGATTCGCTGTGCTCGGCCAACGCCTTGCTGAGTGAGGCGACAACGGGACGCAGCCAGCTGCAGCAGTGCGTGGGGCGGGCGGCAGAACTGGAGAAGTATCTGGATCCCAACTACCTGGAGGAGCAACAACAGGTGCGCTCCAAGGAGGTCTATCTGAATGCTGTGGCACCCGAACTCTATGCGCAGAGCGAGCAGCTGGAGCGGGTGAAGCAACTGGAGCCGGCACTGGGTGCGGAATACTTTCGGAGTATACCCAGCGAGTGCCTGGACAAGCTCAAGCAGATCACCGAGAACAACGGAGAGTACGCCCAGCAGAGCGAACTGATCGAGGAGAGTCTGATATTGGCCATGAAGCGCTATGGCGAAATCCAGGCGGGTTTGCTAAACTCCCTGGATGTGATGAGCGACCGACTCGAGCAGGTCGAGCAGCGCATGGAGCAACAGAAGCGATCCGATCTCGTCAAGGATGTGCCGCCCAAGGACTGAGTGCGGAAGCGGCTGCTGTTGCTGCGATTTATGCTGAAAGTATTTAAGGCCAGACATTTGTTCCACTGTTCTCCATTAAGATTTTTTATTATTTAATACGCTAGCACAATACACACGAATCTATCAACTAAAACATAAGAATTTAACTTTAGCAGAAAGATGTAAGAGCTGCCTTAAAATATGTGTACTGATTTGGCTTCTCAAATGGCCTCATAATCTTTCAATGTACTTCGACAGAATTCAACGATCTAGAACTATTTTTGTGAATATGAAATTCGATTTGTCTTAACCAGGGCAACCAACTGGTCAAAGGACATCCAAATCGTTCTTGTAGTTTTCGAGAAACCGATGATTTTGTGATTTTGGCTAATTTTCCTTGATTGGGTTCTCAGATGAACCGCGAATATAGTTCGATACGGGTTGTCCTTGTGATTATAACGCACCATGTTCTTCGAAGATCTGTAAAGATTGAGTTAAAGCCATTTTTCTAAATAGCTGTGGGGCGTATTGCTTAGTTCGCATCCCCTGAAGTATGCAGCATATGTCAGTAACTGCCGCTTTCTGCGCTGCCCGAAAGTATGCAATAGCTTTGCTCACATTGCAGCCTAATAATAAAAAGCCGAAAAGTATTTATTATGTATTTTTTACTCTTCCATTTGTTTAGCCAGTTGGCAATTTACCTAATGCTGCAAATTAATCTAGCTGATCGAAAACATCTTATTCTTTAGATATATATTTATATATATATATATATATATATAATCTTCGCCAAATCGAAGTGATTTCTGCCTTCTTATTAGTCTTATATGGGAGCTTAAAGCTAAAACTAGACTTATCCTCAACTCAAAAGCGCAATTCATTGCATTGAATCCTCTCGTAGATGTCCTGCGTGAGCCTTGCATAGCTGCCATTGGCCTGGGCATAATATAGCTCATCCTCGGAGGCGGCAGGATTGAAGCCCTGCTGCTGCAGCTCCACCTTGCGCAACTTGAACGTGCCCGTCAAATCGATGCGTCGCAGGAATCTCAGGAAAACGGGTCGCGCATAGTTCGGTAAAGCTGTGGCGAACTGGGAACCCAGCGTGGACACGTCCACCTCCCTGGTGGGATCATAGATGGCGGCCATGCCGGCGCGACCTTCCGTCTGTGGTATGCAGACGCCATAGACAATGGCGTCCTTGTAGTTGATCATATTACTGAGCTGTGCCTCCACCTCGCTGGTGGAGACATTCTCGCCCTTCCAGCGAAAGGTGTCCCCCGTGCGATCCTTGAAATACAAGTAGCCCCGCTCATCGGCCACCAATAGATCGCCCGATATAAACGCCATATCGCCCTTGCAGAACACATCGTGGACGACCTTCTTCGATGAGGCTTTCGTATCCACATAGCCGAGGAACTCACGGCACGGATTACCCTTGACAATCTTGCCAATAAAGACGCCCGGCTCGTTGGCCTCACATCGATCGCAGAGACCCTTCGCGTTGCGTATGGGCTCGCCGGTATGGGGATCGGCACGTATGACGGATATGGGATAGATCTGTGGCAATATGCGCGAGATGAATCCAATGGCGCCCACTGTACTATCGTTGTTCATGATATTCGCATTGCCCTCGGTGGCGCCATAGAATTCACCCACTTTGCCAATATTGAAGCGCTCGACGAACTGCGTCCAGATCTGTGGACGCAGTCCATTGCCAAAGACCATGCGCACCTGATGCTGACGATCGTGTGCTGCCGCCGGCGTTGCCAAGATATAACGCGCCATCTCTCCAATATAATGGCCAATCTGTAATTGGAAAATGGAGTGAGCAACCCGCAGAGGATTAACCTAATCTCTCAGTTGACTTACGGTGCAATTGAAGCGGGCACAGTCAGCAAAATAGCCGGAGGCGCTGAACTTTTTGCGTATGACAATAGTGGAGCCAAAGAGCAGAGCCTGCCCCATGCTCATCACGCCACCAGCTGTGTGGTAAAGCGGCAGCGGGGCGTAGAACACATCATCGTTCCGGAAACCCAAGGCGTAGTGAATGCCAGCCGCTATGAAGAAAAACCTAGACGAATGGAATAATACAAAAAATATTTACGTTAGTTTTCGAGGGTTTAACAGAGTTCGCTGCGAAATTATAGATTACAACGAATGCATACAATTATTTTAAGTGCACAATAATAATAAAAAAAAACGTATAATTTGTAAGCGTTCATAATTTGTATACTTTGCCCCTTATGGAAAACCCCCATTAGACGCTTGAATTTGCGCAACAGGCAAAGTTTGAAGACTGTATTTGCCACGCCCATCGCGCCCAGTGAGTATTCAATGGCGTCGACTACCAGGATTACTAAGAGCCCTTTTATATATCTCTGATATACATGAATGTAAGCACATGATAGTTGGACTTACCGTGCATGGGTAATGACAGCTGCCTTGGGCAGACCTGTGGTGCCCGATGTGTAGATATAGACGAGTTTATCCTGATGATCGGCACGACTGGCGCCAGCGGCAACCTTATCCTTGGCTGACGACTCCAACAGAGCATTCAACTGTTGCGCCAGACCCTGAGAGAGACCCTCGGTGGCTGCCTTTGCTGAGTTGGCCTCATCGTTGAACTGATATAGCGCCACATGGGCGGGCAGATCCTTGGCTATATCCATTACAGCCGATCTGTAGCTGATGCCATAGATGAGTGCCGTGCAGTTGCCCACCTTGATGCTGTGCTGCAGCGAGGGTCCACGCAGATTCGTATTGATCAGCGGCGTAATTACACCGATTTTGGACAGGCCCAGCCAGGTCGCGACAAACTCGGCGCGATTCTCCAGCAGTAGCCCGACCACATCGCCCTTCTTGTAGCCATGACTGTGGAAGACGTTCGCGACACGATTCGCATGCTCGTTCACCTGGCGAAAGGTCCACTTCTGGGTATCGCTGACAATGGCCAACTTGTCCGGATGCTGGGCCACATTCGCCTCAAAGATGTCGCCCACATTCAGATTTTTGCGCTCCTGTCGCTTCACAAACAGCAACACTCGAATGTAGGCAATCAATGCCCTGGTTGGCATAAGAAAGGGGATTAGTATTTGGAGGCAGTGCATCCAATTTTTGGGCCACACTTACATGGTGTCACGTGGTCCAGTGACGGCTGCTATGTAGAACCAGCGCCAGCCCGGCTTCACCAGCAGCAGCAGCACCACACTGCCGTAGAGCGCACCCAATCCGCACCAGGTGCCTTGATAATACCAGACCATGGCGGTGGCCACAGTTAGAGCAGCAGCCAAGACCACCAGCACAATCCAGCTGCAACAGTTGCCTTTCCTACTCGCCTCCTCTTTGCCAGTTTCTATATTGATCTGCACATCTTTAGCTGGAGTCTGAAATTGTTATACAGAATTAATCTTTGTGATCGGTTAAGATTTAGTGATCTGATCAAACCATGATCAAAGCTGTATAGCTATTGAACATCGGTTCAGCTTTGACAAAGTGCCAGTTGCTTAAAGTGCTTTAAGTGGGGGAATTAAATCGATTTCTATACACTTAAATACGTTAAGAAATGTGCAAGTCATTCAGTCTTGATTAGAACGTAATTAATGGTATAAAAGTAAAGTTGTCGTACGGTGTATTTAGTATCTGTAATTAGTAAATCCCTGCTCAGAGTTTATAACTATTGCCTCATTAATTTAATTGATACTATGACGAAAACAGATTAAAATCATTTTTTTTAACATAAATTCTTTCTATTATTTATATATATATTTAATATTTATAATATTTTCTCATTTCTCTGCTGTTATATAGACAAAGAAGTATAAATATAGATTATAAATCTTCAGAGCAAGAACTGGGGCAATTCCCAGCATTTGTTTTGCTGAACTTCTTCAGTTGCTTTACTTGGACTAATTAAAGCTAATTATCAATAATTATTATGCAAGCTTGTCAAGGTTAACATCAAAAACGAGTTTTCATAGTAGTCTAATCGAGAATGCCTATCGCTACTTGTATTTTTCTTTCTTAAAGTTATATTTTCTGATCGAATCTCTGCCAAAGCCCAAGCATTTTCCTCACGAATAGTTTGTTGAACTGTTTTTTGCTTAATTTGCACCATAAAATCTAAGGCCCGATTTCCGCATTATTTAATCAATTAGCGCTTTATTTAAACACAATGCGTTTGATGTTGGTAAATATTTGTTAAGTTAGTGTCTAATTATCAAGTCTTTGATCGATGTCGAGCGAGCCCTTCTCGAAGTGAATCACATCCTCAAGCTGAGCATCTTCTTGCAGTTTGTTGGCCAATCGAATCAGCACACAAACTGTGAGGGCACAGGTCAAACCCAACAGAAAGAAGAGTATCTGCAGCGATTTATGAGTGTGTGTGTGTGTTCTCCAAGCAACTTGCAACATATTTATAATTTACCTTGTGCCAGATATTAATGCGTATTACTGCGTCAGCCGGCACGCCCCCCTCCTCAACTGACTGCACATTGTCGGTGCTTTTCATCATGATGGCCAAATATTGACCAGGCTGTCACAAATATTCAACTTATATTTGACTTTCAACATAGTCGATTAACAATTCTAAGCTGATGTGACTGAAATGTCAGTTTTTTCTTATGTTAAATCTCAAGTATATTATAATTATATACTTAAGATAGATTTTTATCATCTATGTATTCGTCATGTTTATCATTAATAAGCATAATATAATATATCATTTATTTGAATAAGCTAAAAATAAAATAAACAAACATTTCCAATAATTCTACACAAATCTTTATATATCTGTCGAATCTTTGCAATTACTAAATCAATTGAACAGAATAAAGCGAATTCATCTTTTTTACCCATTCTAAGAACAAATATGGCTAAGTAAATAATACTTTTAACGTTTAATTGAAATCTCAAGAGCTCGTCTCACTCACGGATATAACTTGAAATTAAGGTAAAGCTTGAGTGCCGATTGTTTGTTCTTTAGATCAGATCAGATGCTATTTAAAATTCTACACAAACTACCCACAAAATAAGTGTAAAGTGAATTGAAATTACTTCCTCATTAATGTTTTATTATAGTCAGCTAAAACTAGTTTTAAGCCTACCATTTAGGACCTATTTACTACTGTCAGTTGCATTGTTCGGTAAGCAAACTTTAGGCAAATGGCTACTTTAAAGACTTACTGGACAGCACTCAAAGCACCGTAAGTAATAACGAATAACGAAAGAAAATTGGCATTGTGTCAACAAGTTTTGTGTTGACCTACGCCATGGACTTGACTTTCAAACCCAGTCAACCAATAATAAATAAGCGACGGCATCAAAATTAAGATGCGACTGAATCGCTTGGCAAACTAAACTGAAACAAGTTTAACTTAACTGAAAACAATGTCTGTCTGTGTACCGTGGATAGATGTTTATCTGCACTATGTGAGACTATTTGCCAGCAGCAAAAACAAACCCAAATACGAAAGAATAAAATGTGTTGCACTTGCAAAGGGGGTTAGCCAGCTTAATACCCTGTACTTGTGGTTGTAATGGGCGGGCAATTAACATGACATATAACCCTGAACTAAATTTAATAACTCTCCAAAATCGATCACTGATTGTCATGCAAAAATTGCAGTTGAGGGTTACGTAATAAACTGGGTCAATAAAGTCTTTTTTGCTGATTGTTACATGCTGCAGGTGAGTTTGAACAAAACCCGCTAACCCATTTCTGACCTACACAGTATAAAAAAATACAAAACAAGCATCCGTGGAAAAAAAACTGGTTTAGCAGATACGCATTTTTGGTGCTCTGTAGCGCAAAAGTTACTTGGTTGGTTTCAGATTAAGCACAAAGTCAAAAAACGCTGTATATATAAATATACATATATATATATATATATATAATAATGATAGGTTTACGTTCCCATCTGTAGTTTACCTGTGTGGAGTTCAAGGCTGTCGAACCGTTTCCAGGGGCAACAGCATCATTCATTTTGCGATCCGATTAAATTTAACAGTCGGTTAACAGTGAGCTTAACAGTCGATTAACAGTGTTGATTAAGAGCAGCAGGCTACCTGCGGGTAATTCAATTAAGCATTTGTTACTCTTTGCTGCTTTGCTGCTTTGCCTTATTTGTTACTTTTCAAATGAAATTGCGGGTAATTAGCCGGTGCTGAGCTGTGAACTCCAATTGTGGCCAACTGGCACAGAGAAAGATTGCCTTTTTTTTGTTGTTGTCTCTTTTTGTTGTTGTTGTTTGTGGCTCCGCAAGTGGAGGCTGCGACTTGGAGTCTTTTATTTTGGTTTGACTCAAGGTGAATTTTAAATACCTTATTTTCCTTTTGTTTGGGAGGGGCTTTATGCTTTTTGTCAGTTGTCAGTTGCTAGTTGCCAGTTGCCAGTTGGTGGCTGACGGTGAGTTTTATGCGTTTAGGTTTGGCTATCAAGTTTTTGGCTATTTTGCATGGACGGATGCAATTTCCGCAGCTCATTAAGCGCCCTTTTTACGATCTGCTGGCATCGTAGCTACTGTTATAAACTACTTGAATTAAAACTGTTTAATTTGATTGCATTTTAATGTTTCCTATGACCCGAACCTTAAAGTTCAAGACAGTGTGCTTAAGGTGAGATAAATGGGAACTATTTGTTTCAAATTTAAAACGATTTAAAACTGTTTAACGCGTTGCCCAACCCTATTTTGTAGACTTTCAATTTGTGTAGCTTTTGAGTACATCTATATATAAATATATACATATATGTATATTTATGGTAATATTTATGAAGAAACTATGTGTGAACTTTTATTATACTTATTGCCTAATATACTGCTTCAAAAAACCAAGTTTCTTAAGTGGATTTTACACAAATATTTATGACCATTTGACATTTATTTTGGACTCATCCTTGAGTTTAGACATGTGTAACTTTGAAAAAGACACGAGTCATGACTTATTCGAAAACAAGCTTTCATTTGCAGATTAAATACATTTTTTCAGATAGGATGGATTAGCATGAACAACTAATGCATAAATAAATCGCAAAACATTGGAATAGATAAGTATGGTGGGATGAGCAACTAATTACTATTTGTTTCTCGCTCAATTGATTTAATGCTCTATTTCACAGGCTCTATCATGCATAAACATAGCTCATATCTCGATACTTGTACGCATGAACGGCAGCTGCAGCCTTTTGGCAAGTTGTTCGCTGAAAGATTAGTCGAAATCTGCATTTGCTATGTGTTTTTGTGATATTTGCACATGCAAAAATTCAGTGTTGTTTGTTGTCATTTTTGTTGACGTCGTTTCCTTGTTTCAGTTGCAATCACAATTACGGAGCCCAAATCCCATTAGCAGGCAGCATCATTAACAACAACAACAACAACAACAAGCCAACAACGGGCCATAACAACTTGAACAATCTCTTCGCTGTTCGCTGATAATGATGATGAGACTACTTCACTTTCACTGAGTTCATTTCTCTTCTGCTTCACTCACGACGCTTTTTTGCTTTTTTGCACTTTATTTATATGCCGACAATAAGCGCAGATTTAGATATAAATCTATGAGCCATGAGAAATAGCACAATCCAACTCAAATTAAGTCAAAAGTTGAGTTGTTTATATTGCAAGTATTTTATTTGAAGCTTACAGAAATATATTTCACGCACTTAGAACTTTTGTTGCACATTCAAATTTCGCTGCAAGTTTACAGCATATTTTGTTTTCAGTCGGTTTCAGCCGGTTTCGCGTCTTTAGGCCAGCAGCTCAGCTCGTCAACTGCGGCTCCAAAGCTTGGCTTGAAAAAGGCCAAAGCAGCAACTGTTGCTGTCGACGTCGACGTCAGCGTCAGCGTCGACAACAGGTTGAAACAATGTTAACTTCACCGCATAGCTGCACCTGTATCTGTGTGTGTGTGTGTGTGAGTTTGTGTGTGTGTGTGTTTGTATTTGTGTGCGTTTGCATTGTTATTATTAAGTATCGCCAGACACAATTTGATTGCTGGTTTTGATTGAAGTTTTTATCTCCTTGGCTGCATATTTTCATATTGTTGCACGCACTTGCAAATTGTTGCTTTACTAATATACCCTGTAATCAGTGTGGCTTGTTAAGCAACTGGTTTGGCTGCCGGTTAATATTCCTGTTTTTATTTAATTTAATTCTTTGTGTTATGCAATTTTAATTGAAGAAGACAAAAAATAGAAACTATACAAAACCTGTTTGAATTCGGCTAATATTTAATTAGGCGGAGCTGAATTTTATTTGCTGTTTCGAAGTCCACAAAGAACTCGACAGAGTTAAAAGTAATACGCAAAAATTTAAATAAAAATAATAATAAATGCATAATGTTAAAAATAGAATGGAAAGTTTTTTTTATATTTTGACTACTATTATTTTGTAGATATACTTTAGAGTGTAATTTTGTAGGGTATTCCCGTCTATTGTATTCGTTCACACTGCCTTTTTTATATGTTTGTCTTTCGCTCAGCAATTGCCGTTAACATTTCAGCAAGGGACGTAAAAAGGCGCATCGCACAATGTCGCCCAGCGAAGACAGCGAGCGAAAAAGAGAGGCCAAAGAAATTGCTATTAGAAATTCTGCACGCAGCCGAGTAGAGTGTTGTAGATGGTTGACTGAAGGGTTGGTGGGAGGGGGGCGGTGCATGGGAAGAGACGATTGCATTTAATTCGAAACACGTGTTTCACTCTGCACTCTTCGGCATTCTTTTTTGTGTTCTTCTTTCGATGCTTGCTCCCTCCCTCTCTCTCTCTTATACAAACAATTCATGCGTTGCATTGTCGCTGCTTTGCTCCCACTCCCTTCCCTGTGTGCAGACAAGTGCAAGAGCAAAGCTTAACATGTACATACATACATACATACACCCATACATATATGTGCATGCTTGTTAGATTATGTACAGCATACGCACATTTGTACATACACACATATATACATACATATATTGTGTTCGCTCTGCAGACTTGCATGACTAGCCTAAATTGTCTCAAGAGCAGCGCGCAAATGCATTGCAAGCACTCATCGGGGATTTTGAAACGAGGTTAATTGTAAATGGCAAAACACATGATTTGGAGTTTAAGACGAAAATAAATAATGAATATCTGTAGACAAAAGTAAACTGAAGTTGCCAGCACTTATTAGAATTATGTTGAATATGGAAAAGCAGCAATATAAGTAGTAGTAGTAAGAATAAACTGATAATAAATAGTTACTCATATTGATTAAGAAACTGCATTGATTAGTCTAGCAAGACCCGACACTTTTATCTCTTTTAATGGGTATCAATTACGTTTTATCGACAAATAGGCTTTCCCATCAATTTATTCAGTCGGGTTCTATTGTAAACCGATTAGAAAATATGGCAGCTAATGGAGACGTCACAGTGTTTTTCCCTGCAATACTTATACATATATAAACTATCTGTGTATAGAAACATCAACTGAATCATTTACAGGTTTATTGTTATTTGTTCATTTTGTGTTTTATAGCATCGTCTCGCAGCAATTTGCAAAAGTTCAATCAACTAGCTTTATATAAACAAATAAAAATATTAAATGTTTGTTTAAATATTTTGTTTGCAAGCTAATATTTTATGCAATTTTTTTTTTTCCAAGGGTGCAAATGTGTGTGACTAATTCTAAAGCAACAAATAAATATAGATTTCGCAAACAGAATTGATGAATTATTGTTTAATTTCGACTTGCTTCAGATTTACACACAATTTGCATATTCCCCTTTTGATGTGTGAATACCTGTCTAACATTGGGCATCATCTTTCGACAACAACTTTCAATGGCATCTCATCTATGGGGGCACTAAGAATTTTTATAGCTATGCCAATCAACAGTACCCCGACCAGATATATAAGTACTATAACTCTATATATACACGACAACAACAACAACAACACCAGCAACAACAAATTTAACAAGGCACCAAAGAAATGCCCGACATTCAAACGGACTTTTTCACACATTTGCCAGGGGCATAAATATGTCTGTCTGTGCAAAAAAAAAAAAGGAAAATAAAATGCAGCAAAGTATATACATAAATATATATGTGTATATATATATATATATATAAATATATAAATATGTGCATAGAGGGCTGTATATAAATATGTATTTATATGTGTTACCCTTCAGAGACTTCTTGCCCCCTTTGTGTGAAACACTTGAGGCGCTGATGTTGTTGTTGTTGTTGCTGCTGCTGCTGCTGCATTTTGTCAAGTGGATTCTTTCTGAGATCATTAAAATAACATCGTTAGTGCGCTTATAATGAAGTACTAAACAGCAAATCCCAAAAAGAGAGAAGAATATATGCATATAAGTGAATATATATATATATATATATAAATTGTCAAGTGGCAGCGATGTTTTATGTCTCCGCGCTTGGCACATGATTAGTTTTAGAGACCAATTGACGCCCGGCACCCAAAAAAAAAAAATAGAAAGAAAGAAATAAACCGAAATAAATGTAATACGAATTCATTTCTATTTGGATGTCTTAAATTACGACTGGCGGCAGCAACGAATTGATGGATGCGCGACCGTGAAAAGCGTGGCGTGGAAAACGCGCATCAAAGTGTCCATCAGCAACTATAAAACTCTACATATATATATATATACATATATATCTACACTATGTGTGTATGTGTGCATGTATGATTTGCCTTTGGGGACGCTCCCGCGCTGTCAGAAATTAATCTTTTCGGGTTTGCCGCCAGATGTTGCCTGCTTGCGGCTTGCTCGCCTCTGGATGTGGCGCAAAGTGTCAAGCGTTTACATCAAATGATGCAGCGGACACTCTTCCCAGAAAACTGAGCAGAAATAAGCAGAAGATGATGACGAGGACGACGACGACGACGACGACGAGCACAACTACCAATCAGGCAACCATTTTGCAAAAGCAACTCTGTAAACGGTTTTTATTTGTGATTTTCACTTTTCATTTTTTCAGTTTTTTGGTTGGTTGGGGAGTTCAAACAACCATTTTACTTAGTTACTTCCTGGCTGCCTGCCCGAGTCACTAAAATCTTTTTGTGTAAATAAACAAAAAGTGCGGCGATTTGTTGTTGTTTTGTTTTTTGTTTTTATTCGTTTGGCGACCGCCAACGCTGACGTGACGTCGCTGCCAGCGTCGCTGTCCGTCTTTGGGCTGTGTGCTTTTTTATGGACCCATTTTTTGTTTATAGACAACAACTACCACTACATAGGGGCTTATGTGTGTGTGTGTGTGTGTGCTGTGCGCATCTTCCATCTTCGCCTGAAAAAATATAAAAGCAAAATATTTATGCGCTCGACGCGAGAGAACCGCTACCAAAGCGGACGGACAAATTGACGGACGGACACAGTACGGAGGGGCAGTCAGGCTGGCAGGCAGGCTGGCAGGCAAGCGGTCGGTTGGTTGGTCGGTTTGTTTGCAGTTGCCTCCCCCCTTTCACGCCTCTGTGCGACTACTCGATTTTAATACACTACACTACTGAACATAGAGGGTATATCCATTGCATGGCAGGGTTTGGGGAAAGGAGAAAAGGGGTGAGAGAGGGGTAGATAGAGAGAGGGACGGAGAAACTCATAGAGAGAGAGAGAGAGAGAGAGGGCGAGAAAGAGTGTTAATGCATGTTAAGCTTCTCTTAATTATCCCATTAAATGGGTAAGTTTGTAGAAAAGATAGAGCAGGCAAAGAGAGAGAAAAAAGAGAGAGAGAAAAAAGAGAGAGAGAGAGAAAGACAGAGAGAGAGATGGCGAGAAAATATACACTTTAGATATGCCATCCATGGCATTTTAATCTCGCAGAAAGACAGAGTGAGTGTGAGAGAGAGAGAGATAGAGTGAGAGAGGAGCCGATCCTTAACATATTTCAAAATGTGTCAAGAGAACTTTTTATAATTCTTCCATTTTAATATATTGGTTTCATATATATTGATTTGCTTATATTCTTTTATATATAGATTTCACAACCATGGCATTTTTAATCATTTTTTTAACGTATTTTATTTCATATAGCATACTTTCTGGAGTTGCCAAAAAATGTTTACTGGCAGCTAAAAACAATGACTAAAACCAGTTAAATATTTCTTTGAAATCGACTTCTTAATAAAACCTATTAAAACAGAGCTAAACTGATAAACTTAAATGCGAAATTCCCTAATTGTATAACGTACAGGGTAATTCCCAGTCGTTCAATGTACGTCAGCAGCAGCAGCAGCAACAGCAGCAACAGCAGCAACATTTTTACAAGTCGTTTTTTTATTGGATGTACGCAGATACTAATACACTAAACTACATATTGATGTAAGTGTGTACGTAAATGTATACACATTAGATCGACTTGTACATTAGCTTAACTTGTTGTTGTTGTTGTTGCTGCTGTTGTTGTTGTTGTTGTTGCTGCTGTTGTTGCTGCTGTTGTTGCGCTGATTGTTGTTGCTGCTGCTGCTGCTGCTGCTGCTGTTGACGTTCGATGGCAAGTCGGGCGTTTGCCATTAGTCAGCTGGGTCAACTTATGAACTTTGATCGTTGATTGATTGCCAAATGCACTCGCAACAATAATATTAACAACAACTACAACAACAGCAACAACTACAACTACAAAAGCAACAACAACTACAACTACAACAACAATAAGAAGAAGAAGAAGAGGAGGCTGGCAGACTACATTTGCTGTTGATTGCATTTTGTTGTTGTTGGGCCCAGTTCGAACTGAAATGTGTGTGAACACCTCGAAAAACGAGTCTATATTGATTTTAATTACTCAGTCTGTGCATATTTTGTCGCTTGCAGCGTTGCATGAAGCAGATGTTCTACTAACTGTGGGGCAGACAGGGAGAGAGGAGCGCTGCTTCTCACTAAAAATCAATCAGCGGGCCACAAATGAGTACGGGTGCCTTCTGGGTCACACAATGCAGGAGTAGCCCATCTCCTTCTTCTCCTCCATCTCCTCCTCCACCATCTCCTCCTCCTCCTCCTGCTCCATCTCCTGCTTGTGCCCGATCTTCGTTTCGGGCTTCCGTTGTTCGTTGCTCGCACTTTGAAATCTGAAACGCATCGTATATTTTTTGGACACACCGTGTTGCCACCAATATATGGGGGCATGTATCTGTATATATGTGTTCATATATGTTTGTCTGCGCTCTACAAGTATCCGCAATTGTTTTTAGATATTGTTTTTATGGTTTTGCCAATAAATGTGGCCATTCATAGAAATCATAAATAAATTCCATTAATATTTAACATATACTGCGCATTTTTCTAACTTATATTTTAATATTATATAGTTTTACTGCAAGCTGCGTTTTACCCACAGATTTCTTTCTTCAAGTAAATAAATATACATTTTATAAGTTTAAATATACCAAAAAATACTTGAAATATGCTGTTAAATTTCTCTTTGAAAACTTTGCAAATATATGACTCTTAAAAGAATAGCTAAATAGTTTCTCTTTGTACATTTAGCGATTATGACTATTTAGTAGAACATTTTTAGTATTTGTGTATATAAATTTAATGTTCATTCATGTTGACTCACTTCCAGCGAAAAACTGCAACTAATTAAAACTAGAACATGGCAGGCAAACTAGAAAATAAAAAATAGTGGAAACAATCATTATGATTTATATGAGCATTGCTTGGTTCAACGCCCATTTGCAGGAATTTTGAATGAAGCGCTGAAAATGAATCAGAATAACAAAAAAAAACAAAAAAAAAATAGCTACAAAGTCAAAGGGAACCATTAGACGCTGCCAGGCGGCGCCTACTTAAAGTCAGGGAATGCCTCAGCCGAGTTGGGAAAAAAAGAAGAAAAGAAAAGAAAGGACAATAACACAACACGCATCCTTCGCATACTCCCACACGCATTGTTTTCATTTCATTTACGAGTCGAACTCAGAGCTGAGCCGAGCTGTTTGCTGTCACATGTGTTGGGAATACTTGGAGGGTAAACGACATGAGGTCCTTGGCCAGGTCCTCGCTGTGATTCGCAGGCGCATAGCACATGCCATTGATTACCATGTGCGCACAACAACTCAAAGCAATTCTTTCCTTAACAGCCATGTGAATTGGCCATGCAAAAAAACAAAGACCTACAAAAATAATAAAAGAATACAAAAATTCAAAAATTAGAAAATTAGAAAATGGCTAGTCCTTGCTGTGAGGATCATGTGTGTGTGTGTGTGTTTGTGAGCAGCTCATGCCCATTTTCTAAAATTAGTTACACAATTTATGCGCCGCGTTATTTGAGATGATCTTCGAATGCTTTTTAGGTGCCTGAATATTCAAAACATGGGTATAAAAATCAACTACGTAGTATTGGGGGGCGTTGACAGTTTCGGAGTTGGGGTAGTCACCGCATCGCATCAAGGTGGTTTCCAATATTCTATTCTGTTGGAACAACTTCGTTTCAGGGGAAACTCTAGCTCGATATTCCATTTGAGTGGAACTAAAAATGTTGTCTCACTTTCGAAAACAGAAAACAGTTTTTGGTATCCAATAACAAGAATAATATTCAATATTCTCTTATTTTATTCGTGTGCATTTTGTAGGGGTTAAAGTCAAGTGCAATCGCAGAATGTGTTTAAGATATCAACTTTATATTTAAATGCTATGCTAAAGATTGATCCAAGCTGATTAAGATTTACTGATTTTAGCAAACAATCTCTTTTTGATTATGATTTGTTCATTAGATAAATCCTACATTATAATTTGAAAACACAATTTTCAGTCAAAATTCTTGTTTAAAAGTTTAAACTTCAAAATCCTCTTGGGAACGGTTAAAATTCATCATAGCCATTACTTTGTCAAAACCAAGCTGATTTTCAAAACCAACATATTTTTATGAATTGTTTGGCCTTTGGATCAATACTGCATCAAAGTTTAAAAACTATTTTCTTAAATAATGTTCTTGCTGAAAGTCTAGCCACAAAAATCCACAGGGGTTTGATTCCCAACTTTCTGTCTGTCCATCAAAATTCACTTGGGTTGCTTAAAATTTTTCGCAGTTGTAAAAATTGATCCATATAAAAAAAAAAATACTTCTTATGAATGGATTGGCATCTAGATTAATAATGCATTTAAATTTGAAAACACGGATTTTCGGTTGAAATTCATGTAATAAGTGACAAGTTTTAATTAGCATTTTAGAGATCGTTCTAAATCTAAAAGTGAATCGAATATGATTTTCAATACTTTCTATATACTATACTTTCTTCTATATTAATTAATATAATTTCCAAATTCTCAACCCTTAAATCACATCCAATTCGAAGCTTGTTCCATTTAAGATGCAGACACTTGACTTTCTAAGTTCAAAATGAACCCCTTTCAGCTGACACCTCAAACGATTTAGATAGCGAAAGATAGATGGGCACACACAATTTGGCCGTACTTATTCAAAAACACTCACAAGTGTGCAAAGTGAGTATCTATTTGTATATATATACATATACATATACATATATATATGTTCTTGATCTAGCCCACTTATGAGCTGTGCAGTAGCTGCAACAACCTGTCAACGATGGCTGGTCTGGCTGGATATTTATCTCTGTACTATGCTGCACACATATATATATATATATATGTATATATATATATGGTCTATGGGATATCGTACTTTGTATATAACTCAAACTGCTCATGCCAGCTGTCATTTAAAAAGCAATTAAGTCATGCAACTAAAAATGATATTTGGTTCGCCTTTGAAGCGCTTTCCACAGGCTAAATCAACTGACTGAGCTAATTATGAGCATTTTAAATAGCCAGTTTTGGCGACATAAATACTTTTGTGTACACATTGTAAACACTTTTTATGTGTAGCAGCGGAATAAAAACAAAAATTAAAAACAACTCCAAAGAAAACCTCAAAAAAACAAAGAAAACAAAAAAAAAAAAAAAAAAAGAGAAGCAAAATAAGAGAATTAAACAAATGCACATAAATCACCGGATGTGGATGGTGTTTCCCCCTGCCCAGCTTGCAACCCTCTTTCTTGCCGTCTCCGGTTGCCATTTTCGATTTTTGTTTTTCTTCCCATGAAGCAGCTAGATAGAGAGCGAGAGCGAGAGAGCGAGAGAGAGAGAGCGCGGGCGACAGATACAACATTTTGTATCTTTGAGATACATAAATGCTGCCGCCTGTCTGTGGCATGACGTTACGCTCTAAGTATGTCGTCGTCGTCGTCTGTATGTATCCTACATAAATGTATGTGAATTTATGTATATTGCATATATTGTCGAGACCCCCCCAATGGCGACAACGTCGAACATTTTCGCGCCTAATTTGTTGGGGGAAAAAGAATAATAAGAAACGAAAAAAAAAAAAAGCGAAAGAAAAAAATGGTGTTTGTTTTTTTATAGTTTTGTTTAATTTATACAATTTAATTTAGTTAGCGCTAGTACATAAAATTATACCTAAACAATAGTTGGTTTTTTCTTTGTTTTTTTTCATATTTTGTTTAAATAATGTGTTTTAGCTTAGTCATCTATAAGATATGGAAAGATCTGCAAGTGCTCGATTTGGCACTTGCATTGGAATTATTCACGCTGTGTGTATTCATTTTGTTCAGTAACTGGAAGCCCCAATGGCAATCGATACGACTCCTCCTCCTCCTTCACCTCCTCCTCCTCCTCCTCCTCTTAGTACTCCAAGTCCGGCTACTTCCCTACCCCTTTGCCTATGCCTTTTGATGCTGGGCATCGCCTTCCATGCGCCACACACCAAACAGATAGCTGAGTTTCTCGGGCGGAATGATGGGTGCTCCATTCGCCTTGCGCAGACACTTGAGATCAGCCTCGGCCCCATTGGCGGCACTAAGCAGTGTGCTGGCATTAATATTCATATTATTATTGCCATAGCCCGGCGATACTGGCGATGATTGTGCCTCCAGCGCCTTCAGCAGCGATATATCGCTGGAGCTAAGCATGCGGCACAGGAAATCAATGTATCTATAAACAAGAAATGAGTTGTGAACGGCTTGATTAGCAAACTTATTAAATATATCGAAAAATAATTGATATAAGCCTACTTTAAGCAACTAGAAAGTTGGTATTTTTTACAAATATTTAAAATGAGTTCATAGAAAATAAATAAATACTTGAAAAAGCTTAAAGTGAAAATATTTGAAGCTAGCAGAAAAATGAATATTTTAGTTGACTTCAAAAGTAAATAAATTAAGACTTGAATGAACTTGTAGTTCGATTATTTTAAGCAAGAAGAAATGAGATATTTTTACAAATATTTTAGATAAATTTACAGATTACTGTTGAATTTAAATTCATATTTGTTTTTGGAGCGTTTAACACGTGTTAAAATATTTGTGACTTCTTTTAGAGCTGGGCTTCTTTCTTGGCCACATAAAATACTTTTTAATTTCAAAATTTCCAGCTATATAGATAAGACCAGGTAGCTCAGCCAAAGACCGCAAAATGTGGGAAATGCCCGGCTGGAGGAGACTAGACTTACCTTGTGGCCAGCTTGAGTGTTTGGATTTTGCTCAACTTATCGCTGGGCAGGGTGGGTATGATCTGTTGCAGCGATTTGAATGCATCGTTGAGGCTCTGGGTGCGTTGCCTCTCCCTCACATTGGCCATCACCCGCTGATTGCTGAACTCGTCCGTTTCCTCCGTTTTGCTCGGTTTGCGTTTCAGGCGGCGACGCGGTTTGCGGAACGCTTTCCCAGCCACATCGCTGGCATCCATCAGGCTGCTATCATCGACCAGGCAGGTGGGCGACATATCCTCCAACTCATCCTCATTCTTGGCATAGCCACCCACAGAGCTGAGCGCCGTTTGGCGCACATATTCCATATCATCGCGATCGGAGCTGGAATATGTGCTGCCATTCAGACTATTTGCTGGCTCATAGGCATCGTAATTCTGGCTGTAATGTGAAAGTGCACAAGGATCGATATATTTAATTAATGCAAATTTACATAACTATAAATATATATATATATATATATATATTGTTATCAAATTGAATAAACTTAAATGTGAGTGGATTTCAGTATTTTTTTACTCATTTGATGAATTCTTGTTTTTGATTGATTAATTAATGATTGATAATTGATATAATTCCAGCTGCAATTTCAGAGAAGCTCCTGTAAGTAATTTCTTAGATGTATTTAAATCGTTTTGGCATAGTTATTAATTCTATCTTCAAACAATTTAGATATATATAAAAAATTATATCACATGTCCTTTAAATAATGATGTAAATAATATTAGATTAGTAAGAAATTGTGGACTGCAGACATAATGTATTATTGTCAAGTTACAATTGATATTAGAGTCCCTATAATATTGTCTAGATTTTCTTTATGATTAACTATATAAGATGGTTTATTGTCTGCTGATCTCTTTTAATAATTTAACTATATTTTTTGCTGACTTCAAGCCTGTTTTCAGTGTTTTTTAAATATATTTTTTTGTATACTCAAAGATAATTCGAGTCTCAGCAGAAAACCCTTTTTCTAGATATATATAAAATATTGTATTTCCATTTTTAATAAAGGATGTGACTCGAAAGGATTTAACTTTATTATTCAGATTAAATGCAAACAACTTTTAAGTTAAAGCATTTATCTGCACAAGATCTCAACTACCAATTTCAATATATATATACATATATATGTATATTTATATATATATATATAGATTTTACTTACCCTGGTCTATAGCTGCTCTGAAAATGCAACTGTTGCTGCTGCTGCTGTTGTTGTTGTTGCTGCTGCTGTTGCTGTTGTTGCAAGGGTGCAATTGTTTGCGGATAGATGCCATATTTGAAGATATGTGGCTTGTGATCCTGCAGCTCCTCATCGCCGGTAAAATCGAAATGCGAATGGGAGTGCGAAAGTGGGGAAATGCAGCCATTTTGTTGCTGCTGCTGCTGCTGTTGTTGTTGTTGTTGGTGTTGTGTTGTTGGTGCCTGAGTTTGTGTTTGAGTTTGGGTCTGCGCTGCTGCCACCTCATCCACCGTGGTGGGCAAATAGTCGACATACAGTTGCTGCTGCTGTTGTTGCAACAGTTTCTTGTGTTCGGGCTGCAAGGATAACACATCCGTTTGGCAATCGTTGTAGTCGCTGCTGCCGCGCGCCCTTTTGCCATGCTCATTGAGTATATAGCCGTGTGGAGCAGCAGCAACAGCAGTAGCAGCAACTGTTGCTGCCGTCGTTTGTTGCTGCTGCTGCTGTTGCTGTTGCTCAAAGTTGTTCTGATTGTTGTTGTTGTTCAGCTCCAGGCTGCTTTGAGCGCTGTGATTGCTGCTGGTGCTGAGCACCTCATTGCTGGGTATATTATAGTCCGTATCCTCCAGTTCCGTTATGCCATATGCCGCATAATCCGCTGGCAGTGGCGCATATTGTTGCTGTTGTTGCGGATGTTGTTGCGGATGTGGCTGCTGCTGCTGCTGGTGTTGCATGTAGTGTGGCGTTGATTGCATGTAGGCCTGCTGCTCCACCTGGATGAGCTTGATGACATTGTGCTGCAGCTCCATGATATTGGGCAGCGTTGGCTTGTAGCTAATGTCCAGCAGCACTTTGGGGGACGCGGAGCGTGCGCTCATCGTTTGATACTCAATTTTGTATGTTTCACTTTGCAACACGTTGCACAACTGCATATAAAGTATTTCTATATTATATATTTTTAAATATTTATTTTTATTTACTTTCTATATTTCTTCTTTTTTTTTTTTTAAATATATATTTCACGCCCCGCGATCTGATTTTACCGTTAATTGTGGTATGTGTGTGCGCGCAGCGGCAATGACGAAGCTCAACTGACGCACGATCCTTGCCGGCCATTGCTCAGATCGATGTTTTGCGCAGAGCTCAATTGCCATTCGCTGCTCGCTCTTCGCTGCGTGCGCCACACACCAGTTGTCTCGCTCTGGCGCACGCAAACATACGCAGTGCGGCCGCTGGGCCTATGGCGGCCGTTGCGGCAGGTATGACGTCAGTGCTCAATTCGCTTTCGCTCTTGGATTTTCAGCGGCTGCAATTTTCGGCGCCTGGGTTTTTAGTCGCCGAAAGAGAGGTTGAGTCGGATAGAGGGAGAGGGACAAAGGGGGAGAAAGAGACTTGGGTTATTTCTTTTCTTTTCTTTTTGGTTTTAGTTTTATTTTGTGCGATTTCTTTGTAAATAAAAAGCAACTGGGAAATGTATAAGAAATGGCCAAGAAGCCAAAACAAATAAAAAAAGCGCAGAAACTGGAAAAAATAATAATAAATGTTATTTTTTAAGTTAAGCTTAGAACAATAATATTCGAAAGGTAAGAAATTTAAATACTTAATTTCAATAATATGCATGAATAAGTAATAATAATGATTTAATTTAAATAAAATGCTGGAAAATATTAATATTTGAAATGCATGATTAAAATTAATAGGAATAGTTTCGATATTTTGATGGATTGAGTCAATCCGAATTTATCCACTCGATTATCTAATCATTTATTTGGATTTAGTTGTCGAGTCATGGAACTTAAATCCTCAACCCTACATTAAAAATCCAAATGAGGAAACTCCACAAAAAGGTTTCATTATGCGTAATTAGTAAATTCCCACACACACACACAGACACACTCGCACACAGACACACTCGCACACACTCACACACACACACACACCCACACACATGCGACTAGACACTCATAAATCTCAACTAGAAAAACACACCGAAAAATCCACAAAATACGAGCGAAAAAGTCAAATTTCCGGATATAATTATCCGCCTGCCTGCGGAGCAAAAATACCCGATTAATGCGCGACGCGAACTTCCGCTGGAAAATACGGCCGGATTCGTGTCCTGAAGCGCTTACCTAACCCAAAAGCGAGCGATGGTCCTGCAGAAAAACCACTGCGAGGGTTTTTTCAGAGCTCGGGTTTGCTTACCTGACGGGCAACTCCAACAGTATATGACTAATAATAATGCGTTTATCTTAATCCAATGTTAATTGATTGTTAATTTAATTTATTTCTAATTAATTTATCAGAACTAATTCTCTTCGTTTCAAAATGCATTGCATACTTTTGCGCGGCACACATAAAAAGCTGCGCGGTTGTTGTCTTAGCTAACCGAGTGATCGCAAGTGTGCGAAAGAGAGGCCATACAATGCTATAAAGGACTGCAATAAGAAAAAGCAAAGGCAATTTGCGTCATAAATTCCCATTTTTATGGCAACTATTTAGCGCAGCTCTCAAAAGTATGCAGCATTTTCTAGTTAGCTGTGCTTTTATGGCACATCATTTGTTGTGTTTTTGATTGATTTTGTTGGCATTTTTTGTTGGTTTTGTTTTTGTGTTTTTCTCTTTTGCTTTGAGTGATTTGCCGATTTTTTTTTACGCATTGGCCACGCTTAAGTCACGTAGTATATTGATTTCAATTGCGTTTATGTTGATTTAAGATGCGAAAAGCAACAAAAAAAATTCAAAATAAAAAACTTTACGTTAAAAAGCAAAAAATGCATTTTCTTATAAGAAATGTGCACACTTAAAAGTTTTTCTGCCTTCCTCTTTTTATTTATTTTTTTTTTATATTTTGCGTGCTTTCCATTTTGACAATTGCAATCCTAATCCTGCATCAGCTATGTGTTTGTATGCATGTGTGTGTGTGTGTGTTTTTGTGTGTTAGCGTGAGAAGCAACTTTTGGTGCACGTAAATCTCGCTCGACAATCAATTAAAATTAAAATATTTTTTTGTTGTTGCCTTGCTGGCATTTGCAGCATGTCAGCAAGCAGAGCAGAGCAGAGCAAAGCAAAAACAAACAAAAGTTGTCTACATATTTGAATTGACTTTTGATGATGTATCACGATTTATTGTTACCAAAAATGGTCGTCAAAGCGCGTGGAAAAGTGGATCAGCCGGCTAACGGTGCAGTCAAAGCGAATAGCCAAAAAAAAGAGAGCGCGAAACAAAACTCCCACAGCTTGCGCAGCTCCGAATTCGCCTCGTTTGCGTAGATGCAGTTGCCAAGATTAAGCTTCAACAAGAAAACATAAAAAAAAAACACATTTAACAAGCCGTGTTGATAAAAAGCTGTCAAACACACGCACACACACACACAGCAAAAGCTTTATGTGCTGTTATATTAATTGACGAGCGGCGAGCGTCGAGCAGCCAATGAGAAACGTTGGCGCCAACAAACACCTACGCCAAAAATAGCAGAAAACAAAAAACCACTTGTCACGCTTCTCTCTCTGTGTGTGTGTGCATGTTAATTAACAATACACAAGAGCAGGCGCACACACACACACACATGCATAGAGCACACACTCATACATGTATGCGAGACAATGTAAACAGTTGGCCACCCAATAATATGCGCGCCAACTTGTCATTTTAGCCTAGCTCCACCTTAACAAAACAAACAAACTGGCGCACACACATACAAACACACACACACACACACATACACACACAATCGCACACAGTGCTTCATACAAGCTTCGTTCGTTGGCAACGTGCTCGCAACATGTTTGCTTGTCTTGCGCTGGGCTACGTTTCATTCCAGCAGCGAACGTGGCGCTAGTCGGTCGTGTGTCGCGCTTCGACTAAATTCGGTACAATTTTTGCTCCTTTTGCTGCGCCTGTGTTTCAATTCCCATGCGTTTCGCTTGCAGGCCGTCGTTTTGCACTGTTTACGTTTTTTGCCGGCTTATCTTCGACTACTCTTTTTGCTCTGCGCGTGCGTGCGTGCGTCCGTTCGTGCGTGCGTTCGTGTGTGCGTTGTTCGTTGTGTTATTTGCGTTTAGCGTTTGATTTAAATGGCGTTTTAAGTGAAATTAAAATGACGGATGTGCTGTAATTTGCACACGCACACATACATAAAACATATACTTAGCGAGTAGAGACGAGTGTCAATAAATTGAAAAAAAAAAGAAAAACGTAGTAAAAACACGCGGCAGCCCGTTGGGGCGTAGCATGTGCCTAGCCTCTTACTGATTACAACTACAACAACAACGACAGCAACTAGCGCGTGATTACAACGCCCCAGCAGCAACAGCAACAGCAACAACATCAGCAAAAATAGCAACAACAACAACAACAACAACGGTTGTTGATCGAATTAAGTGTGCATCGTCGTCGCGTGTGTGTGCGTGTGTTGTGTGTGTGTCTCTGTTGTTGTTGTTGTGTTGATTGCTGTTTGTTGCGCCCGCGGCAATTGAGCGGATATGCAAGAGGAAAGCACATAGTCAATGTGTGTGTGTGTGTGCGACGTGTGTGTGTGTGTGTGTAACACCCCCGCCCAGGAAGCTGTTGCACTAAGTGCTAATAAGTGACCCACCGGATGTATTTATGAGTTTCCATTGCGTTTCTACGACGCCTTGCAAACCCAGCTGCAATCATAGGAACAAAGCGAACAAACGGAACAGCAACAAACAACCAAAAACACAACAACAACTAACGGTTCTGCCCTGCCGCCTCATCAAATGTGATTTGCCTATGGCCTAAGCTTACCAAGCTCCTTCTCTCTCTCTCTCTCTCCGTCTCTCCGTCTCCCCGTCTCTCTCTCTCTGTGTGTCTTCCCCGATTGCCCAACTCCACCCGCTTTCTGCACGCGTCACGCACCGAAAAGCTTTTCGCTTCGTCTGCAAGTTTCGCTGTTGTTGTTTTTGTTTTTTTCTTTTTGCACAATGCGGCGGTCGACGTCGCTGCTGCTGACGCCGCGTTGGCTGCGACGCCGTCGCTAAAAACAAAAACACAAAAAAACACAAAAAAAGAAGAAGAAGAAGAAGAGGAACCAATTTTTAAATTGCAACTAGCGACCGCTTGGTGCGTTGCACTCGCTGCCTGCGCTTCAGTGTTGTTGTTGTTGTGTGTAAGTGTGTGTGTTTTGTTGTCATTGATTTGGCGGGTAGCATGCAGCAGAAGCAAACGGTAACAACGTCAACAACAACAACAACAACAGCAGCAACGACAACAACAACAGCAGCAACGACAACAACAGCTGCTGCGACAATAGAGACTAACTACAATAGTTGCAGCGATTATTTCAAGCACCATCGTCGTCGCCGTCGTCGTCGTCGTCATCATCATCGTCATCGTCATCGTTGTTGTTGCAGTTGTTGCAGTTGCAGTTGCAGTTGCAGTTCCGTAACGTGGCCAGAACGTTGCGCGGGCAATTATTATTTTGTAAGACGTTTTACAATTTAATGGTTTTCATGGTAAGCACCACTCGACTCCAAAACAACGACAACGCCAACGCCATATGCCATGTGCCCCCGTTCTCAGTTCTCCATCCCTCCTCAACCTCCCCTCCCCCAACAAACCTGCCTCTTACATCCACCCTCCTTAACTATGTAATTCCTTGTTGTGTCAAGTTGTATTCTTACCTCTAGTTCCCATTTCCCTTTTGCCACTTGGCCTGTTTGTTTTGCCCTCTATGGAAAACAGAGACCCTAAAGCCAAGCGTAGACTTGACTTGACTTGACTTGGCCAACACCTTCGTTGGCCAAGAGCTGCTTGCATAATTAGGCTACACACATTTTTCACACACTCTTTTTTCTTCTTCTACTTGTTCTCATCGTTTTTGGTCGCAGAATGGACTGGGATCCGACCCTCTGTCAGCAAAGGAGGTGAGTTTCAATATACATTTAAGAAGGCTTAACTTCTAATTAGAATTAAGCTGCTATCTTTGGGAAAATATAGTTATTTAAATATAATAAATAAATATATAAATATAAATAATTGTAGTCAATTAAAAAAAGTTGATTCAATAGCATATTTGAAACATCAATTCTGCTTCTCAACCAAGTCAAAGAAAACTTAGAAAACTAACGAAGCTTGCGTTATTGCCTGGATTTCAAGTCGAACACAAGCAGCTAAATATTTTGAGTTTATACTTCTGAATTCAGTAAAAAAGATGCGTGCTTGACGGGACTCAGAGTTTTTTGTTAGATATGAACAGAGGTAAAGATGCCACTACGCATCCTACATAGAAAGCGGGATTTTATTGTAAAATAAATGTTTTAAGTTCTGTATTCTAAGGTAAATCGTAACACTAATCGAATTGTTGTCTATAATACAAATCAAAGTTAAATAAAAATCATTTGACATATTAACATTATAAGAAAGTTTCAAGAACATCTAAAGAATATTTTGTACTACGAAAAATGGACTGAGATTAATGGCTAATCAATTAAACGAAACCTTTCCTTGTTTTGATGAAGCGTTTACAATGAAAAATCAATAGCTAATTAATCCGTATTTTGTCATATAAATCTTTAGAATTCAGGTCTGCTATTAAACTTAAGTCGAATCACATCAAACAATGTAATTGTCCAATCAATTAATGCAATTTGCACTTGGTGTATGACACTCATTGCAGACTCGCGTTGAGTAAGTGATATAGTTCTACGCTCCGTCTGTCCGTCTGTCCGTCTCGCTGTCCCTCTGTCTGTCTGTCTGTTGGCATTAATGACAACTAGCAAACGATTCCCAGTTCTGCAATTGGTCGCCTTATAAAACTCATCAATCGGGGCGCAAATTGCATGCTGCTGCTCAAAGCAAAAGAGCCGCACAACAACATCAGCAACATTTCTATTTTATTCTGCAGCCTGTGTTTCTCTACTCTTTGGCCAAAAAATTCCTGCTGCAAATATCATTTGCCAGCGCACATACCGCAGTCAAAGAACAATCCATAAAACTGACCATCAACCATCAACACATGAGCACAGGGAGGGGGCAGAGGGGGGTGTCAGAGTAGAGTGAAGAGTGTAGACAGCACTGAGCATTCAGGTCTAATGGTCAACTCCTCTCGTTCGGCGCCTATGAGAAATTTCCGCACGTCTCACACAAATTAGCGCAACAATTGCAACGCCAATAACAATATCATAAAGAAGGGCAAGTTAGGTGGGCAGGGGTTGCTTTGGTGGCGGCTGAGAGTGGGGTGGGCTTTGAGGTATCTCACTTGGTCAGAACGAGTGATCGCTGACAATAAATCAGCACAGTTAAGCGAAGGCAATTAGATAAAATGGCTGAACAGTTGCTGGGCCCGCATATCAATTGCAATCTCGAATCTGGAATCTCACATCTCGAATCTCACATCTCGAATCTCACATCTCGAACCTTCGTATCTGGTATCTGGTATCTGGCTGGGTCCCAATGAAGTTGTTGTCAAATGCAATACGTTAGATAGAAACAGCTTCCCAAAAGTCAGGCCAGATTGCATGCATTTGATTCCACACTATTGCCTATTGGCAATTGTGAATTGGCAATTGCCCCAGCGGCCTCTTGCCGGACACAATCGAAGACAAACTATCTAATCTAATGTTGTTCTCAAAGGCAATGAGCATTTGTTTGTATAAATAAATGCAGCAGCAATCGCACGAGGGCGGGGTTATCGACTAGTGCGATACCTTGTAATTACCACAACCAGCAGCAATCCAGCGACTTTCAATTAACTGTTCATAAATAACAAGAGCTCTCGATACATATTTATTGGTAAATTACAAGGCGCTAGAGATAATGTCTAGAAATTAGTGTTAGTAAAATATAATTAATAAGACTAGTTAAATTCTACACACAACTATCATTTTGCACCCTTGTATTTAAAATGACGTTCAAATGGAACGAATGGAAATGAAACACTCATTTTCGAGTGAGTGTCTACTTTCATTATTAACTAGAATTTACTATCCTAAGTGGATTTAAATAATATTTCAACTAGAAGTATTTTTTTGCGGCTTCTTAGAAGAAGAATTACGAGAAATAACAAGAGTTAAAATGGTTCTTATTCTTACACAATTATCTCCTATTAATATTTTTACAATTTGAGTATTTTTTTCAACAAGTGTTAAACATGAAATAAAAAGAAAAACTATTGATTCTCTTCTAAGCGAGCAACTTAACTACAAAGCCAAATCATTAGCGAAAAGCAGGAAAAGAATTAAATTGATTTCAAAATAGGCACGTTGGCACAGCATACCCAATCAGCTAGCGGTTATGTGTAGAGGGTATGAGACATCGCGTGGCTGTGGCCAAGTGTTAAAAGTCTCAGCATCTAGAAGTTGGCCCGGCTTGTAAATCGCCCACTCGACGCTGACATTTTTTCATAATTTGCGCTACAAGCTTGACAATTGTCGTTTTGTTGCCCACTGGGCAAAATCACAGCGTTGTTGCTGCTGTTATTCTCGTTGTTGTTGTTGTTGCTGTTGTTGTTGGTGTTGCTGTTGCTGTTGCTGTTGCTGATGTTGTATATGCAACACAGCAAGCTAGCTGCATCCGTTTGGGCCAAAAGCTCTCCAGCTCTCGGGCCGTCGAAGTGTTGGCGCTTTCGCACCTCCATTTAACAGTTTCAGCATCAAAAGTTGGCTTTAACTTCAAATCGTTTTGGCCAATGCATATGCAGTGCTAAATTAAAATTTATCCGTTTTATTGCGCTGCGGGCAGCCAATAACTGTTTTTCATACCAACTTTTTTTTTATAGTTTTTATTATATATAAATATTTTTTTTTTCATATTTTTTTTGTATTTTATATTTTTTATTTGTTTGTTCGCTTCGTTTTATTGCCGTTAGTTTATTGGTCGAAGATTTCGTAAGCGCGCAATGCGCAACAATTGCTTGCGGTTTCTCATATGGGGCAGAAGCATCGACGGAAGTCATTTGCGGTTCCACGCAGTTGAATTCAATAAGCCCCAAACAGCTACCAAGCACGCAGCGCTATAGATCGAGTGTAAGAGATAAGCTCACAGCACATACTATAAATATATATATACATAAATATATATATATAGATATACATATAGATAATATATAGATAATATATAGACATACTCTACTCTCAAGCAACCCTCCCTTTTGGGCCATAATCGTGTTCTCAGCAGCATTTTGTCAAACTTGATTAAACGTGGCTGTTGCTTATGGCCTTATTGTTTACTTGCATAGCTAATAAGCCAAACGCTCTTAATGCTCTTCTCGATTATGATGATCTTTCTTAACCATTATCTCTGCTTCTCTCTCACTCTCTCTCTTTGTCTTTTGCAGGCAGAGGGCCCTCCGGTTCAAGTTGAACCAGTTGATTTGAGTTTACGTTCGCCGCGCGGTAAGTTGCTAATTATATACATATGCACACATATATATAAATACATAAACATATTTAAGCCCTGTCTGGACAACACTTACCGTTTTCTTGGCCAGGCCAAGAGCATTAACATATATGGTTCCGAGTAATTAATCAACCATCATCTCCGTGAAGTTGACTCTTTTAAGCGGGTCAACTGAAAAAAAAAAACAAAAAACAAAAACAAAAAACAAAAACAAAAAAATAATATATATAAATATATGTATATTGAGAAGAAACCAATTTGCATCTCGGGTGAAAACCTAAAATGAAGGCGGGTTTTTTAATTATAACAGTTGGCAGGTTGCACGATGCCGCCCCTCGTTTTTTTCCCTCTTTTTTTTTTGTTTTGTGGGTGGCTTGTGAATAATTCGTAATTGATAAGCAGAACATTTTTTTTTTTATAGTTAAGCGGAACCTTTAATGAAAGTTGAAAGTTTTTTGGAAAAGTTTGTGGTAGCTTTAAGTGTTTAAGTGTTGAGTGTGCTCGAGCCCTGGAAAAAAAATAAATTGTTTTCGCTGATAGCCACAACAAAAGCTTAAGATTTAAATGTACAACTAAATTGTTTTTGAAAGCTTAAGTTTTGAAGCGTTTTCATAATTGATTATAGGAAAGTTTTTGCTATTATAAGATCAAGAAGAATTGCTTTACTTCTGAGACCGCAGACTATTAATGACATAAAAAAACATCCTAAACTTAATTTGACTTTATATCAACCGTTGTTGACAAGACTTTCGCATCTCTGTTGCTATGTATCTCCATAAATATATTTATAGATAATATAAACACCTTCATTAATCAGTTAACCGTTGAAATTCTTTTCATTTGAGATACGTTTATAAAAAAGTCTAGTTTTTAATTTTCTGTGACATTTTGCGCCATAATCTGCATATTTTATCTTCAAATGCAAATCGCCGTCTCAAGATTAATTAAATTCAAAAACCTTTTATAGCTTTTTGTAATATTGGCTTCTTGTCGTCCTTGACTTAAACGAAACTAACTCATCCAGAAGTAGCCGCGTTCCGGTTTCACTTTCATATTTGTTGTTTTTTTTGTTTTGTTTTTATTTTGCATGCTTTTATTGAATATTTCGGAGTTAAAGTTTGTTTGTTTTCTCATCCTCTTTAAGTCAGACAACATTTAATAAATATATTTATTAATGCTCTTCGGGGATATAAGACAAGTGCCTACTATCACTAAACTCTTAAATATTTATTAATAAACTTTGCGATGTGAAAGTGAAAACCGAAACGCATCCAAATGTTAATGTTGCAGTTAATGCTTAAGCATCAAAACAAATACAGCTCATTTAGTTAATGATAAGACATGCGCAGTATTATTTACCCATTCTGCCCGATTCCATTTCCATTTCCATTTAATGTGAGCAAACACAGGCTGTATGCAACTTGTTGCAAGCATGAAGCAAACGCTCGTAATCATCATGGAAATCACTTGTGGACCCATAAAAACCGATTCACGCTGTTTCTCTCTAAGCGTAGCTCCATTTCTAACGCAACGACAATGAGCCACAGCTGTTAGTTACCCACTGAGCCAGAACCCAAAAAAGAGTTAAGTGGAGTGGGGAGTGGGGAGGGTAGGGGGCAGGCAGGCCTACAATCTAGCGCAACTAACAAGCCCATAGAGAGCGTGTGTCGTTGTAGTTGTTGGTGTTGTTGTTGTTGTTCTTGTTGTTGTTGTTGCTGGTGTTGTTTAGTTCTTGTTGGTTTTACCACTTGACCGACCACCAGCTGTTGACCATTTGACCTTTTTGGCAGCCTTTCTCTTTGACTTGGCGCACTGTGTGTGTGAGTGTGTGTGTGTGAAGTTAACAGCAACGCCCCAAAACTCTTGTGGTACTTTACCCGTTCCGGAGTCTCAACTCATCATCAGCAGCGACATCGACATCATCAGCCTAGAGAGACTATCTTTTGAGATGGATGGTTGCTTAGATAGATACACAGATACACAGATACCCAGATAGATGGATAGTTATATGGTTATGTGGTTATATGCTGCTGCTGCTGTTGCTGCTGCTGCTGCTGGCCGTAGGGTGCCCAACAGCGGTACACATAATTTAATTAAGAAGCAGAGCTGTTGGCTGCCTTAAATGGCTATACAGTAAGATTAACAGCTAACAGCCAAAAACGCGTTGCGTTCATTAGAAAATCGACTAAGAGTTATACACACAAAAAAAACAAAACAAAAAAAAAGTGTTTATATATATTTGTGTATATAATACAGAAAATATAAAGAGTCGAGTCGGCGACTGTGCATATTAATCAATTAGGCATGATATTAGTGAGGGCATCATTAATTTTGTCAATACGGAATGCCTGAATGAGAAGTGCAGAGAGAGGCTCTGGTCGGCAGTTAGTTGTCTCAGTTTTTTGGTTCGCATGTTAATGGTTTAAGGTCCACGATTTTTATGGCGTGCTACCAACGAGAGACGCGCGACTTGTCTGCGGAACTGTGGCAAATGTGTTAAATAGCGTTAAAATTTGTAAAACAAACGGCACATAATGGCTGTGATATGCTGTGCTGTGTGTGGTAGCCAGAAAGAGACAGAGAGAGTGAGAGAGCGAGAGAGAGAGAGAGAGAGAGACAGAGTTCAGCTTAATTTTCAAGTTTAACGGTCACTCAGCATCGCCTTATATATATATTTTGGTATTGTATGTGTATACACTTGACTATTTGGCTACATAAATTATAGCTTTTAAATAATTATGCAATTAGGCAGCGGCCACGATAGCCGATAGCCGATAGCCCCAAACTGCGAATGAACTGAATGAGGCACAAAAGACAGCCACAAAAAAAATCTGTGTATTCAATTGGTTGACTAGAAAATACCCTGTAAAAGTTCTTTAGCTAATATAAACTAAGATTTTGGGTAAACCATTGGATTAATCTCTCTCCGATCTTGATCAGCTTGATGTTAAACGTTGATAAAGAGAGTAATACTTAAAAAATATATATTTTCTTGATTTTAAATTAAATTTATGATGTAAATGTAGAGTCTTTAAATATTTCAAGTTCTACAGCTTTATTTATTTTCTCCCCAATACAACTTAAACACCTTTCCAAATATTTTCTACACTTATTAACCAATTATACAGCAATTTGGCAGATTTCAGGTTAATACGGCTAAGTTCAAGTTAACACTAGCTCGGAAATAGATCTCCTAAAATAGATGTGTAACGGTAAAAACCCATCTTTAATTTTTTGAACTATTAGCGTCTGCAGGGTATACTCAAAAAAAAAAGAAAAAAAAAGAAGAAAATCTGTGAAAATGCCGAGCCAAAAGACCGTCTACAGAATTCGCCTAAGCTCGAGTGCGAATTCCCACCAAGTCTAATTGCAGGCTGGGAAGCGTTGCAGCTAAAGCGAAACAACTACAACTTGATTTATTTAAGCTACCCAAACAGCCCATAAATAAAGCTGTTGAACTAGCCGCATGGCCGGCCAGGAGAGACAGAGACAGCGCGAGAGATAGACCGATAGAGAGAGAGAGAGAGGGGGGGGGGGAGTGGTGCAGCAGCAAGAAGCTGGTGCAGGCGTTGGTGACGCTGCCTGGTGGATGTTGAATGTTGAATGTTGGATGGTGCCTTACCCATCGAGACTCGAGACCCAAAGACTCAGTCTGTAGTCCTCTTCTCTTCTTCTTGGGCACTTGGGGGCATAGGCTTTCAGGTTAAGTAGATGCGGCGACACGCGGGTCGTTGCCAAAGCGAACGACCTTAAGACGCTGCAACATTGCCAACCAATCCAATCCACTGCGCTCCACTCTAACCAACCACTCTACTTCATTGAATGATATGCAAGATTTAGTTGCATGTTGTTGTTGTTGTTGTGGTTGTTGTTGTTGTAGTGTTACCGTTGCTGCACTTCATCGATGCGGCTGCTGATTTTTTGGCATCTCGAGCGATAGTCGAGTCCAACGAACAACTCATAACTGCAGGCAGGCAAACATGCCGCTCCTCGACTGCAAATGCCTTGAACCGCACAATGCCAGACAGAGACAGAGACAGAGAGAGAAAGAGAGAGAGAGAGAGAGAGAGAGAGAGAGTTAGAGAGTTAGAGAGAGTGCGATTGTTTTTTAATTATGCTCGAGTTTGTAGTTTGTAGCTGACACCCAGGCGGAAAGACATACAGGCTTACAGGTCTTCCACTGCACACAGGTCCCTCCTTGTTCTTATTTTTGGCTGCTGCTGTTGCTGCTTAACATGGCGCGTATGTTGTTGCAGCAACGGATTCGAAGTTGACTTGGACTCGCGACTTGACTGAGTGACTGCCTTTTTGAGGTTATGTGAAAGGTCAAGTTCGTGATCGCATTCAAACATTTTTGCCAACCACTCATCTTGCTGCGCAGATCTACTCGTCTCCCTCCATCTCTCTCTCTCTCTCTCTATCTCTCTCTCTCCCTCTCTCTGTCTGTCTCTGTCTTCCCTTTAACCCCCAGTGTAGTCGTGGTCTGACTGGGGGGAAGGGGCATTTTGTGGGGAGTAAGGGGAGTCTCGCTACACGAGTGTGAGCCCGACCCAAAGCCCAAAGAGACGTCGTCGTAGAAAAATTGAAGATGAGCGTGCCACCACCACGCCACGATTCTGCCATTGCCACACTGTGTTCCCGCTCCCCACCCATCCGCTCTAGCTCTCTCCCCATCCGCATCCTCTGCCCGCTTGGCTTCGCCCGCCACCTTGTCGCACCAAATTGAGTGAATGTAAACTGTGGTTTACTTGTTTCCAGCGTTGTCATAGTAATTTTTCTGCACTATAACAACGGGCAGCGTCGCCTCCAACTTCAAACTGCAGCTCCCAGCTCCCAGCTCCTCAGCTAGTAGAAACCTCCTAGATCCAAACCAAAAACCAAACGACGGTGGCAGCAGTCACCCAAAAAAAAACGGAAAAAAAATACCAACAACATGGAAAAACAGACAAAAAATGGAGATGCTGATGACACTGGAGACACGTTGTCTCTCTGGCAATCGTGCAACTGACACACCAGCAATAGCAACATCAACAACAACAAGAACAACAACAACAACAAGTAACAACTGCAACAGATGCAACAACAACATCGAAATGTTATAGCAGCATATGCCACACGAACCAAAAATTACACTGGACAACACAGGGTGCGGCTGTGGTATGCAACGCAGGGCGGGGAGTGTACACAACAATTTGGGTGGGGAATCAGTTACTTATTCTTCATCTTCTTCTTTCTGCTTTGAGGATGATTTTAATGTCGTCGGTTGCCGATGCCTCTATTACTGCCTCTATTGCTGCTCCTCATGTGATTTCTCAGGCACTTTGATTACCGATTAACTGCCTGCATACAGCTAATAATTTGGCCAAAACTTGGTTTGACTATAAAAAAAATTCATTAACATTTTCGTGCTTCAACTGCTTGGCACTTTTTGCAACATTGTTGTCACTTAATGCATTAATATTGAGAATTATTATTACAGATGGAACTTTAAATATCTTTTTAGAAATACTTATACAAAATAATATGTTTAAAGTGTTTTTTCTGTGTATTTAAGGTATCCAGTGCAAGAAATATAATTTCAACACAAGAATTGAATAATTAAATATTAAATAATGAAATATTACTGTTTTGGCTCTTTTGATTATTATTATTTTTGCTAAATGTATTAATAAATACAGTCAACTATTTTGCTCGCTGCATAAAAATGTTTTATTTTACTTTACAGTTTGTCATTAGAAACAGATTGAAATCAATTTCAAGCTTTCTTCTATATTTGAATCAAGTTAAGACTCCATATGCTTGTAGCATATATGTCTATTAATATTAATTTAAAATTTGCCTTGCTAAGTACACCGGTCTTGGCCATGGTTTGACATTGTTTTTCTCGCTGCTGTAACCACAATGTGTTCGGTAACCTGAGACTGATCAGAGCGACATGCGTTGCTTTTGGCGTCAGTTAACGCCTAACTAACAAGTGGCTCAGCGCTCCATGCTGCATGCCACTGCATCCCTCTGGGCCTCATAAAGAGTGGCCCGTGTGGAGCCATAAATCAACGCCCATGTGGCTTAGCTGGGCAGCCAAAAACGAAACCTGCTGCACAGTGTGCCTTAGCCAGGCTTTAGCGACTGTGTGTGTGTGGTGTGTGTGTGTGTGTGTGTAAAACTGCGCATCTTCCCAGCCTGCGAGGAGCATGCGAAAAAAAAAAAAAATAAAACACAAACAAATATATCTATATAAATAAATAAAAAATAAAAAGCAAACAAACAAAAAAAAAAAACAAGAGCCACGCCGACTCAGACGCAGTTGCAATCCAAGCACATCCATCCCAACCCAGGGCCTGGGCTTAGAGCATAGACCATAGAGCAGAGCAGAGCATAGAGCGTTGAGCATATAGCATATATATATATAGCATATAGCATAGAGCGGTAAGTAGATCCACGCTTTCGTGAGCAAACAATTCGAAAGCTGACAAAAGTGCTGTGCAATAACATGTTAACGACGCGATCTCTCTGTGTGCTGACGATCGATGTGACTCTGGCTGAGTGCGAGCGAGATGGACACAGATAGAGACAGCCCACACGACAACGAATCATAAGCCACGACACAAGCTGTCTGCTGCTCCTCAAAAAAAAACAAAAAAATAAACCAAAACCAATATACATAAGTACATTTACGTAGATTTGCTCAGGCAGCTCAGTTTGTCGAGCTGATACAAATCGATCGCATCTGCATCGAGCGCTGTTTTCGTTATTTTCGTGTAGCTCATTAGTTGGCAGCTAATTTCGCAAGCGTTTCGCCAGACAATGCCAGCCAAAAAAACAGAAAAAAAAAACAAAAATACTGTAGTTGCATATTTATTGGTCATAAGTGCGCCGACAAACAAAAAAACAAAAAAATAAAAAAAATAAGAAAAAATTTGTTTGCAAAATTTGTCTCCATACAAAAACCGCCAAAATGCTATAGCATATTAGCAATTTGCATTGTTTGGGGCGCAACATGTGTGCAGACAGACGGACCGAGGGACGGCAGGACAGAGGGACAACTGACTGTATGGAGTGGTGTCTGCACTGGTTTCAGGCCTTTCCAACCACTGCCACAACTGCTTGGCCTTATATAAAGAGCAGGCAACAATAGGCTGGTTGTTTGCCTGGCTGCCTGGCTTGACTTGGCTTTGGCTTTGGCTTTGGCTTGTACGTAGCTGTGAAAGAATTCTTTGCATCCGCCTCCAATTCGTGCCCAGACAGCAGCACCCGCGCACATACTCCTAAATGGAGCCTTCGTGTAAACAGAAAAATTTGACTCATGACTTCGTCGACACAACACAGCAACAACAGCAACAGCAACAACAGCAACAGCAACAACAACAAGAACAACTGCAGCAGCAACAACAAGAGCACATTCACATCCTTTTTTGGCGGTGCTACACACACAGTGCTACACTTTTAGTTTTGCTCAAATTAGTCAGCGGGATTTTTGCGGCTGTGTTTCTACAAATTAACGCCAATTTCGTATCACGTTATTAATAGTAACCATTAAATTGCCCGCTCCACGCTCTGATCATTATCTGGCGGCTAACAAGACAACAACAAAAGCCGCTGCTGCTGCTGCTGTTGCTGCTGCTGCTGCTGCTGCTGCTGCTGTGGATGCTGCTGCTGCCTATAGGCTAGTGGGTGAACCACTGTGTTGTGATTCCTTGCGGGTCCGAAATTGGCAGCCGCAGCTGGCTAGCTGGCTAGCTGGCTAGCTGGCTAGTTGGCTACTCTGGCCTGGCAACGTCTTGCCTTAATTATCTGCATGGCCAAAAAGAAAGAGCTCACAAAAAATACTATACTAAATTGTTTATGTGTATTTTTAGTGGGTACAAAAAAAAAAAAAAAAAAAAAAAAAAACAGCTGCATTCGCGTCACCTTTGTTTGCCGTATAGAGAGCGATAAGCTTGTTAACTGTTAACCAAATCTGTAGCAGGCCACTGTAAAATGGCCAAAAACTGTAAAGTGTGTGTGTGTTTATGTTTATGAGAGTGTGCGGTACGCCCACGCTGCCCATTTGTGTACTGCAATGCACTCATTTTTCCTCATTTTTTATTATTTGCCATCTAATCAATGAGCCACTGACTAATTAATAGTCGTCCTAGAGATGACAGCGTGACCGTCAGTGGATTATCAAAAATAATTAATGATTTAGTTGGCCTAATCAAATTTAGTTGTTTATTGTTTGCTGACCTCTTTTTATAATTAATATGTTAAACTTCTAATCAAATTTATAATCAAATAAGTTTGTGGAATTTAAGACAAATGTATTTTTGGTTTGTGTTAATAAATGATAAGTTTGCTGATTGGAGTTTGCTTAATTTCACAGACAGATGAACATGCCTAAATCGACTCATCTTTTCATGCTGATCAAGAATATATATACTTTATGGGGTCGGAGATGCGTCCTTATATCCGTTTACTTTTGCACAACTTCGTTATTCCTTTTCCCCTTTTTAATTGAGGAAATTGTATTTAAATCTGGACTTTATTCATATCTAAAATTACTTCTTTTTTTTAAGATTTTATCATAAAATTCGAGCTAAAAATTCAAAATTAATAACACTTAAAACCAAATTAAATGCCAGAATGCTACGAGCACAATTCATAGTCTAGTTATTTGAAAGAGTTTCGTAAATTCTGACAAGTGTTATAAGGAACGCATTGAACAATGACTTGATCTTTTTTTTAACAGTAGAATTCCAGAGTCATGATTTTAATTGAATTATATATATATAGTAAAACAGCGTTGTGCTAATGTTTTCTGAAATGTATGTCTATATTAATTGATCTAATGGGATTAACGATTGCTTTTGTGCGCTGTGCACATGTCCATCTCTGACTTGTTGCAGATACTTGGCCAAGATTTGCAGATACTTGGCCAAGATTTGCAACTACTTAGAGTCGGAGGCCCCAGCGATGCCAGATAATAGATAAACAAATGCGAATCGGATAATGTCATGTAGTCATGTCATATGTTAGCAAAAATCAGAAGAAAAAATCCAAAAGAAATAACAAAAACTAGAGCAGTAAGTCAAAAGCAAAGCTGAAAAACATTCTTATCGATTACACCTGAGACCTCAATCAATAAATTGATTGTTAGCGATCAGTTTAAGGCAGGCAGGCAGGCAAGCAGGCTGGCTGGCTGGCTGGCTGGCCGGCTGGTTGGCTGGCAGCAAGTGGTGTAGCGGTGGTGCAGTGGTGCACCAGCCACCACATGCTTCGCATACAAAAGAGTTTAGCTGTTGTTATTGTTGTTGTTGTTGTTATTGTTGCTGCTGTTGGTCGGCTCTTAAGATAAGCCGCCGTGGCTGCTGCTGCTGCTGCTGGTGCTGCTGCTGCGGTTTCTGCTGCCTCTGCCTAGCCTGGCTTGGCCTGGCCGTGTCTTAGCCAGGTTTGGGTCCAAGTCCAAGCACTTTTGATCGCTGCCATGCGATAGGCGGCGAGCGGTGTTGTTAGGAAGTCGTCGCTTTGACCGTTTGTTTGTTTGTTTGTTTGTTTTGTTTGTTTTGTGTTGCTCTTGCTGCTGTTGTTGTTGTTTCATTTCGTTGAGGCATAAAGCAAGATTTGTGTAAATGTCAGGTGGTAATAGTGACACTGTGCGCCACTTGATTGGTTTTACTTCTGACCAGCAACAACAACAAGAACAACAACAACAACACTGCTTGTGTGTGCCAATTTTATTTTATTTTGTTATTTCGACTGTTTTTTTTTCCTAACTGAATTGGTCGCAAGGTTGTTATGGTTCTTGCTGCTGCTGTTCTTGTTGTTGCTGTTGCTGTTTGCATTTCTTTAATTGGCTCATTTTCGCGGCACATGTTGGCCATAAAAAGTACAAAAAAAAACCGAAAATGGTAGCCAAATATTTATTGCAGCTTAATGAAAATGCATAGCACACACAGAGCTGGGTTACACGACAATCGCATCTAAGCCATCAATAAAACATGTAAATCAATTGCGCCGCATACATGGCGTATGAGTTATGTTGGTTTCCACAGCCAGTGGCAGTTGTCAACTCAATAGAACATTGAGTTGAAAAATGTTGTGACAGTTTAAGACGAATTTGGTTTTTTTTTTTCTCTATTGAATTTAATTAATATGTAAAGAATATTGATTGGTAATGAGATAAATTAGTGCCTAAGGCGTTATTCAAGGCAGATCTGAAGGTGCTAAATATGTAGAGATTTAAAGCTGCAAAGTGCATTGTAAATGCTCTTTCCACACTAAAATTTAATAAAACTAAAAAAAAAATCATTTCAAAATCAATTTGGGGCAGTTCTAAGATTTCCTTAGCCTCAACTTTGTTAAAACCAAACCGATTTTCAAAAGTAAAGAGTTTCTGGTACTGGTTAAAGTTTTAATCATTTTACTTTAAATTTTTCCCTTAAAGTAGTCCACAATGGAAGGTTTTAAACTTGCCACAATTATAACTTTTTGAAAACGGAACCAATTTTCCAAGGCAAAGCCTTTTTGTGATTGTTTTGGCACCAGTTCAAAAGTGCATTTAAATTTCGAAACACGATTTCCAGTTGAAATTCATGTTCATATTCTATTCTGAAAAACCGCATCAGCATTTTCCACAGTCATAAATCAACTTTCCGTTAAAAGTGATGTGTGAGTGTAGTTAAGACCAGTAAAAATCGTAATTTGCAATTTAAGTGCTTTATTTTAATTAGTTCCAGCGATTTGGTATTTTATTGCATTTGCTCGCAGATTGTTGGCTTGCTACACCCAAACTCTTCAAATCGCAACTGGTTGCCAATGCTGATCGCAAATCTGCTTAAGGAAACAATCAACTTCAGGCAGCTTTAGGAACGCCCACTAAAAAAGCCAACACCTAAAAGAGGCCCCCCAAAAAAAAAAAAAAAAAAAACACAGAGTGTCAGTTGCAATTGTGTGTTGTGTGTTGTGTGTTGGCTCTCGGTCGTAAATTGAAAGCACACGCTGCGTCATCAAAGTCATTAAACTGTCGACTGCTTACGGAAGTTTCACTGTGTTTGCTGCTTTTGGGGTGTGGATCTGCGTTTTTTGTTTTTTTTTTTTTGTTGTAAGCGAAATGTGCGGCAAGAACGTATCAAGCATACATGTGTTTGGGAGTGTGGGTGCCACACAATGCGGAGGTGTAGAATGTGGCAAGCCACTCAAACCAGTCAGCCAGTCAGTCAGTCAGTCAGTCAGTCAGTCAGTCTGCCAGTTGGAAGCTGCCTCGCAAGTGATTTAAAAGAAATAATAATAAAAGCGCCAAAGTTTGTGCCACATCCAGCATAGCCAGCTAGCTCTCTATATCTTGGGTGTGTCACCACACACTGGCGACAATTTCGCAATGCTGCCAAAATGATGTCTATAAGGTGTGTTCTACACACATCTCCAGCCTGTCTGTGTTTGTCACTCTTTTGTAACTCTTGTCTAGTCGGTGCATTTCAAACGGCGTTTTAATGATACGCAACTAAAGAAAATCCGTAAAAGAAACTGCAGCTTGCAATCACAATGGCAAAACGAATATTTTGTCACCTTTTGAGACAAACCGACAAATTAAAATACGTGCAACTTGAATGATACCTAATGATTCTGAATCTAAATCAGTCAAAAATGAAGAAGAAAAAAAACAGAAATAATATAAAATAAATAAAATGAAACCGTAGAGAAAAAAAAAAAAAACTAAGTAAAAACTACGCCTCCTCCTCCGATTTCGATTGTGACTCCTCCGTTAATCGTGACTTTCACAATCAACCTTCAAAAGGTTTTTCGCTGCCACAAACGAGTAGCGTGTACCAGGCGCAAAATGGGCTGCAAAACAACAATAGCAACAACAACAACAACAACAGCAGCAGCAACAAACTGAAAAATCAAGAAGAAGCAGCAGTAGAGTTACAAAAAAAAAAAAAACGAACAACATTTGAAGCGTTTACTTTGGCGCTTCATCGAATATTATTTCTCACGTTCTATTTTTTTGTTGCTGCTGTCGCCGTGCTTGCCCCTTTTCTTATTGTTGTTGTTGCTGCTGTTGTTGTTGCTGCTGTTGTTGTTGTTGTTGTTATTGTTGCTGTTGTTATGGGTGATTTTCTGTGTTTTTGTTTATCATCGGAACTGAGATTGAGTCAAATGCAGCATCATCAGCAAACTGGCAGCCAGCTCAAACAGTTCTCATTGCTTTGGTTATTATGCGCCTCACTTTTATTGGAGCAACATTTTTTTCTTTAGTTTTTGTGTGTGGAAGTCAAAGAAGGTGTGAATTTCATTAAGCATACACTGATTTTAAGTTTAATTGGTATTGAATGCAGTCATTAGTCGATGGTACAAGTGGAATGAAGCACGCTACGTAATCTGGCAATTGTATGTGAAAAAGATGAGAGATTATTTCAGATATTTATATTTCGATTGCAAAAACACTGATAATTTCACCAACTAATCGACTAGTTAATTAGACAGGATTATGCCAAAATTTAAAATTCTGTATATAATTGTCTATAACTAAAACCAAAATACTCTCAATAATGTTTCGACTTTTATTATATGCAATTTGTCAAGGGAATTGAGCGCTGCAGTAAATCCATAATTAGAAATAAATGATAACGTGTGGCATGCAACCAAAATGAAGTTGTGTTATGCATTTAGGCCAGTGCTTAGCATTTGATATGCCATGTGAGTTAAACTTGGGCAATATCTATTTCCATTTACAATTAAACACTTCCTGTGCTTGCTGCCATTCAATCGTTTCATTAGATGGCCAGTGCAATTAAGCCATAAAAGCCGAAGACCAATTTCGAATTCAATGTAGAAATGCGCCCAGCCGACTAAGTTAAAGACTAATGACGGTGAGCCTGAAGACTGAAGCCTGAAGACTGAAGCCCGAAGACTGAAGCCTGAAGACTGAAGCCTTTAGCCAGGTTTGCATGTTAAAAATCATAAAAATGTTAAATGACAAGCGGGCTCATGTACGCTTTAGCGACTGTCTGTCTGTCCGTCTGTTTGTCTGTCGTTCTGTCTCCCTGTTGTTGTTTGTTGTTTGTTGTTGCTGTTGCTGTTGCTGTTGTTCGCATTGTCAAATTGCGATCAAAAACGCAACGACTGAAACATGCCACACGGAGACGTAGTTGCCAACCAACCAGCAGCATCATGAATCAAAGCACACAAACAGCTAACTGAGTGAGCAGGCTAACAGCCAAACAACAACAACAACAGTAACAACAACACACGGACAGACAGACGGACAGACAGACAGGCAGACAGACAGATAGACAGTCGGACAGGCAGATAGACAGACTGTTAGCCAGGTTAACTGCATCGGCACTGAATGCGTTTTAACGGCTACTTGTCTTTGGCTATTTATTGAAAGGATTTTCAACACTCGCACTAGCAGAGAGACAGTGAGATCTGCAGCAGTCGGCAGCAGTCATTCATGCATGCATTCAATCATTCGCGAATGTGAATACAATTCGAAATCGTACAGCAAGTCGCACATTTGCGCCTACCACATGTCCACCTAGCTGCGTCGGTGATGCCACTCACCCATCCAGCAGCAGCAGCAGCAGCAGCAGCCACATTTGATTATGAAAAGCCGACTTGCGTCTCTGCAACCAAATCGATAAAAATAATTGGTTGACTGCGTCTGCAACTGCAACTGCAACACACAGCATTCGCGGCGCTCGAATTTTGTTGAATTTGCAGCTTGACATGAATTGCGAGAGAGAGCGACAGATCGCGAGAGAGAGAGAGAGCGAGAGAGAGAGAGAGAGAGAGAGAGAGAGACAGGAGACTGAGCCTGAGTCTGAGTCTGGGGAGGCATATTACAACATGGACACTTTGAGTGCAGACAGTTGAGCTTTTCCCACGTTCGTGAAAATATTTGTGTGCGCAAATTATTGGAAAATAAAATAAAATAACGAAAAAAAAAAAAAAAAACGAGAAAAAAAATTTGATCGCATTTTGGCTAACGATTTGAATGTGATGTGCTTGTAAAGTATTTGCAGTGAAATTTTTGCCTTGGCCACTTTAAATCTATGCAATGCAATTGTATTTCCCATATTAAGTATGGCATTTGAAGTATTTATGCATTTATATGGTAAGTGCATTTGTTTTCATTATTTATTCCAGCCAAAATGCCCAAAATTAAGTTGTTTAAGTCTTGGCGAGTATAACAAGTAAATTATCGAAATCGATATGTTAATATCGAGTATTTGTAGAAGTTTTAATTGGGTTTTGAAAAATAAAATTGAAGAAAAGCAGTTGATTAATCAGAAGCGATTATTTGCAACTGTTAAAGTTAGTAAATAGCTCCTTAAATACCAAATCAGTTAACAAGTTTTTTGCTCCTCGCTTCCCATTTTTTATCCTTCCGCAGCTCCGCAAAAATAAATTCCAAAACACGCCAGAGATAGCAGGATATCTTAATGTCACATTGTTAATTAGTGGTTCACTTTTCGTTTTATGGATTTTAGTTGCGATTTAATTAAAGCCTGTGCAGTCGTTAATTATTACGCAAAGCGTCTAAACAAATGTGAGCAATGTGTTTTATACACTTATGAGTAACTCGAATGTCCCGAGTGCTTGTTGCAAGTAGTAGTTGCTGACAGTTGTCAACAGTTGCAGTTGCCGTTTGTGTTTGAACAGAGTTTTGTACAGAGTTTGCCAAGCGTCGACAACACTTTAAAAATTAATTGCTGAGATTTATGAGCCCAGTTAGCAGCGATTCGCCTGAGAGTCGGCGTCAGAGTCAGAGTCAGACACAGAGACAGACACAGAGACAGAGACAGAGAGTGCGTGCCCCGTCCGTTAGACGGCCATATAAGGCGGCGAATGTTGCCAGCTTTATGCATATAGCTGAACCACATTTTAGCCACTTCACACTTTTATCTGTTTAAAATATGAAGCGGCAAACTATGGGAAAATCTTTTTATTTTATAGAGCTGCAGCAGCAGCAGCCGCAGCAGCAGCAACCGCTGGGGCAGCCGACAGTCAATTGTGTGGCAAAGATTTGCTCGTGCTGATAAGGATGCCTTGGATGCACTCGTGAGCGTGAGGCAGAGGTACCGCTTGTGAAGCATCTAGCAGCTTACAGCTTGCAGCTTGCAGCTCGCAGCTCGCAGCATGGGTGCCCCGGCCAGGAGATGCTCGAGGCGCGATTTCGTTGCGCCGATCTCGTTACTGCCTCTTACACTGTAAACAATTTATTTTGCTGGCAATTTGGTTTACCTATCCCTGCTGCAGTTGAGCAGCAATTTACATTTAAAGTTTGGTTACTCTGACTTATATTGATGTAAGCTATATGAAAAAGTTTCCAGTCAATATAGCCAATTAAAGATTTAACGGATGCAGATTCCATAAAATGAATATAAACTTAATCGTTCGGGAGCAGATTATATCAATTTATATTATTGCTTTATTGGGGCAAAAGATAGACTCCAATAACAATAAAAATTGTATTAATATGTTAAGTAATTCAAAAAACGGAATGTATTTTAAATATAATTAAGAGAGCTTATTTAACGGAATTGTTAAATGATGGGTTATAATATTATTCTCGCTGATAGCCAAACTAACTAAACTGCTCCCACTAAACTTGGCCTTAAATTAAGTTTCTTGGTGACCTTCAATACACTTCTCTATATTTTCAATGTAATTGAATAAAATGACAAAAATGTGATTAAATAAATATCATAAAATTTTGTACGGTGTAATTGTTGTTGCAGTTTCTATTGTTGGTCTGGCCAAGCTGCCTTGGCTATAATTAGACAATAAATAAAAGCGGCAAACAGAGCAGAGCTTATTGGGGCGTTGCCCACAGACTGCAACTGCAACTCAATGTGGAACTGCAGCAGACTCGACGCTTTTAGCTTTGCTTGCTGGCCAATCCGAATGCTGGCAATCAAAAGCCGCGACAAATTGTGCATTTTGTGGTCACAAATTGAGTTAACGCTGCCAAATTAGCCGCATAAATTTATCGCCGCTAAACGAATGCAGCTAAACAACAGTCACACAGACACTGAGACACTGAGACACTGGAGACACGGAGACACGGAGACACGGGGACACGGAGACGGAGACTCAGGTTAGGAGACTGCCCCAAACGTTAGTCGAGATTGGGGCTTAATTAAGTCTTTACGAGGCAACGGGCAGCAATTTCAAATGGGTGCACAACTTGAACGCTTAAATAAATAAATCTGGTTGTTGTTGTTTTTGTTGTTGTTGCCGCTGCTGCTGCTGCTGTTGCTGCTGCTGCTGCTGCTGTGGCCAACAATTGGCGCTTGGCCGTTTTGCCGCTGTTTTGTGGCCAATAAAAGATCGCAGCGCGCTGATTTGACAGGTGAACAATTTTGGGTTGGGCTGCGGTCCGAGTGCTCCAACTTGCCAAGCAGCCAACAACAGCCAACCAACCAGCCACTAACAACAACAACAACAACTATTAGGCATGTGTCGCTGCTGCTGCTGCTGCTGCTGCTGCTGCTGGCTGTTGCCACCACCCACCTGGACCGCTTTTGTTGTTAGATCGAAGTTTGGCCTCAAGCCAGGGCAACACATTTGTTTTGCCTAAAGATTATTTCAACATACTGGTGACAACAAATTAATTTAAGCGATTGTCCGATATCTGCTTAGGACTTGCGTTTCTTTTACTTACTTACTTATTTTGTTGTTGTTACTGTTGTTGTTGCTGTTGTTATTTTTTGTTAACTTATATTGTTTGCTTGTTCAAACGATGGCAGTTAGTTTAACTTGGCTTAGTGTCTTGTTTGTGTGGCTACAGTTTGTGTGTTATCGAAGCCACTTGTTCTTTGGCCATATCTTGTTAAACATATATCACAGATAAGTTTACCTAACTGGACAGGATGACATTGCTTTAGCAGTTTTAAATGACATCGAATCGATTAGGCAACTGAACAAGGGAATATAATTGCTGTGAGATGAAGTTGACCAGTAGCTAAAGATATTTATAATCAGCATTGGAAATGGGCAGGCAAGCCATGAACAGCGGATATTTTCTGAGAGCGTCTTGGAAACGTTTTATAACTTTTGTCGGAAATATCGTAAAAATTAAAGTGTTTCAATTTTAGTTGTGGAACTCAACTAGAAAGTAAATAATGACGTGATTAGCCTATGGATTGAAGTAAGGTAATGACTCTGCCATTACCACAGCTGCAGCTACCAAGACCAATAATTTTCAGACACTTTGCAATTTTTGATAATAATAATTAAATTGAAAATAAAAGAAAAACTTTAACTTCTATAGCTAAAGTAATAATAAAATTTAAATTGCAATTCAATAAGTACTTGAAAATAAACGGAAGGCATTAGAATAGATAGAAAGGCAGTCTCGTGATTAAATTGCTAAGTAAGCATTCTGTATACCCTAACTATATGGCTGGTGTGCCATAGTCCATCCATTCGCATCCTTACCAAATTGTGTACATTTCACTCTATCAGTGTTCGTCTCAGTTGATTACTTCATTTATAGCTGTCTGGCCATGTTGTCTTATTCGTTTTCTTTTCTTTTTCGTTTGTGGCTTATGCAAATCTTGACTGGTTGAAAATTGATTGCACACTTCAATATGGGGAAGAAGGCGCATGACGGATGCGATCGCAGCGACCATCAGCGACGGGCCCGCAAATAAATATCACAACGCTCAGCCATAAATAAAAAACACTAAATCGATTGAAAAAAAAAATAACAACAACAACAACAGCAACATCGAAAAAATATTGTGCCAAAAAAAAAAAAGAAGGAAAATCGTTGAACGTCGATTTTGCAAGGTCAAACGGAGCGTATGAGCAATGTTGGAGCTGAGGCTGAGGCTGAGGCTGGGACTGGGACTGGGACTGGGCTCTGGTCTGTGGCCCTTAGACTTTTGAAAAGTCAACAGCAGTTTAAACTCGTTTGCAAAACACTAACGGGCTTGTTCTCCCCCCCGCCCCCCCGTCCTCTCCGGCGACCTACCGCCCTCTTCTCGCTTGCAGCACTCGCTTCCACTCAATTTGTTTGCCCAGCGGCATTGAGAATTGGAGTGTCAAACTTTCAGCTTTCAGTGCACGCCAGGATGCCGCAGATGTCGATGTCGATGTGGATGTGGATGTGGTTGTTGCCACAACGGGGCAGCAAGCAGGCTGGCTGGCAGGCTGGCAGGCAGGCAGGCAGGCAGCAGCAAAGATGCTTCTTGCTCGCTTGCTGTTTTTGTATTGACATTAAATGAAATAATCTGCGATGATTGTGCATTAGTTGCAGTCAGCAGGCGTAGAACCAGGCGGAGGCTGATCAGACAGAGAGGGCGACAGCGAGAGCGAGAGCGAGATGGAGAGACTGGATAATAGTTCTAGACTGCTGTATTTGGGGAGAAGCGACATCGTGGTTCCCATGGCATGATTTTGCATGAAATAATGTGGCGCACGAGTGGGCGGGCAAACTGTGGCCTGCAACTGTTGCTGGAGGAGCCGTGCGGGGGGCCACTTGTCGTGGCAATCGTTGCCAAGCTGACTGCCTGGCTGACTGCCTGGCTGGCTGGCTGGTTGGCTGACTGCCTGCTTCGGTTTCGGATCTTGGCTTGGTGGATGCTTCATTCAGCTTGTCTTTCGGTTTCTGTTTCTGTTTCTGTTTCTGTATTTTTGTCTTTTCTTTTTTTTTTGTTTTTGTTTTTGTATTTGTATGTCCGCTGCCTTAGCCAAATTTGCGACGAAACAGGAACCGTTAACTGCGGCAATTTGTGCTGCAAACGTCCCTCAGTTTGTTTCCCACGTTATAATTCGTTAGATTTTCAATGCCCTCACTTCAGTTATTTTTCATGCTCATTTTTTTTTTTTTTTTTGGCCTTGTCGACTTGATACAGTTTTTTTTTTTTTTGTTTTTTTTTTCTTTTGGATTTCTAATGACACTCGCTTAAAATGGTAGTTTACCAAACTTGAGCACAAGTCAGGCATTAGAATTTCGTATTGTGTTGCAGTCGAATTAGGAGAGCAAGAAATTTGTCTACAAGTGGCCAAAATAACGAGCTGTCGTTGTGTCTTAACTGTGTGTTAATTTCTACACTTGGTAATTGAATAACGAGCAGCTTTAATGGCTCCTTTAAGCTTTCAATGAACTTCATTTTATCTAGATAAATATTTTATTAATTTTTTTACGATTCATTAAAGATGAAGCGATTCGTCACAGCTTTAGTTAACAATTATTTTCTTTACCGATTTCAGTTGTGATTAATGTAAACCTTTCTTCTTGCCATGCTTTCAGCTAATCTCATTTGCTATTGTTTTTAGATTGGGCTGCGGCCTAAGTTGAAGCCTGGGGCATCCCCTCTGGCTGAGTTAAGCTGTTGAGCTCGACACTTGGACTTGCTCCTCGATCCGTTGCGTGAGGCCTGAAACCTTTCTCTTTTTATTTCGAATCGTCTCCTTTTGCTCTGTCTTCGCCATCGTTTTGCCTTCTTCTTGCACTTTTTTGTTCATTTGCTAAGTGCGCATCACGTGCAAGCAATTATTTTATCAATCATTTAGGCGCTCTTTGCTGTTGTTGTTGCTAGTTGCTAGTTGCAAGTTGCTGTTGCTGTTGCTCCTCGCCTGGCTGCCTTATGTCTATGGCTCTGTCCCGACTTCGGGGCTGGTGCTCAAACAGCGAAAACGCATTTAATGTCTGCTTAGTGTGATTACGACGCATTAATGCCCGTTCCCGTGCTGGCCAAGATATACCCCACACCTCCCACACCCCCCCCTTCCCAGCAGTTTGCAGCTCACCCCATGCCGCATGTTGCATCTCTGCCGTTGTATTTTGTTTTTACTGTTTTACAGTCACCGGCGGCGCGTCGCGACTCTCTGTAGTTGTTGCTGTTGTTGTCGCTGTTGTTGTTGCTGTTGTTGTTGTAGTTGTTATATGTGTGTTAACTTTCAAATAAATTAAACATGAAGCTGGGATCATTTATTTCACTCGCTCCACCTAACTCGCTAGCTCGTTTGGGCCTGGCCTGACTTCGGTTTGGCCTGGCACCTGGTACCTGGTAGTATGTACTATTAAATAGACCCACTCCATTCCTCATCCACCACATGGCTATCCCAGGCCGAGCGCCAAACTATTCGCAATGTTTCTTCATTTTCACATTAAATGCGCAATTCCCGACATTTGTTTGAATTAACACGCGGCAATTACCGCTCACCAGCTCACCATCTCAGCAGCTCACCAGCTCTCCAGCTCACCAGCTCTCCAGCGCTCCAGCGCTCCAGACTTTAATTCATGGATACTATCGCATATTAGAGACGCACGTTTTTTGTTTGTGGTTGGTTGCATTGGTGCCAAAGGACGCGGCTCTTTAGAGGTATTTTGTGCAGCTTTAATGTCGTTTAGATGGCAACTAAATTTGATCTTTTTAGATTGTACTAAAACTAATATCTCAAAATTCACGAATTGTAGCTTTTCCGTATATATTTATAATACATCAACATATTATCTGATAAGATAAATCTATTGGGCCATTAATTTCGACAACATATATTTACATTTTTATTTTATAATGAATATTTATTTATGAAAGGTCATTCGCAGCAAGGTTGGAAATTTCATTTACATATATTTAAAGCATAACATTTCTAAATAATATTTGCTGCTAGACTTTATGCAGCCCTCCTGAAACGAACTCAGATTACATATAAAAACATAAAACATAAAACATAAAACATAAAACAACCACAACCAACTATTAACTCTGAGAAATCCAATTATGTTGATTTCTTTATCAATCAATTTTTCTATTATACTTAATTATGGCCACCCATAAAATCAAACTATTCATATTGTAATTTGTCTTATTGTAAAATTGAATAGCAAATCAATTGATAGATTTTATCGAAATTTAGTTATGATTCATGTGTATCAAATTAAATCCTTTAAGGCCCATTAAGTCTATGGATCGTTTGCAAATTGTCGCTTTAGAAAATCATGTCGTAATCCTCGATAGGAGCCAATTTCTCATACCATCTAATCAATAACAAATACGTTCAATTAATCACAACGCTAAGCACTAAACGCCCAGCAGGCTAAAAAAAAAAAAGCAAGGAACGTGTATTCTACTTAGTACAACATACACACAGATACACACACACACACACACACACACACACAGACAGAGAGATGTAGTAACCACTTAAAGTGACCGTCGCATCGTTTATCTGTTGCAGACAAAAAGAAATGCATAAATTATTTCCGCGAGGCATTTTAAAACGCCTGTTGGGCAACTTTCCGCTACTCAGGCTGAAGCTGAAGCTGAAGCTGAGGCTGAGGCTGATGCTGATGCTGACTAACTGCTCGCCAGCCTCGACTCCAACTGGCTGCTGCCTACTTACCGAGTGCTGACCATTTGGAAAGCCTTCTTCTGCTTCGTGTCCACGCTTTTGTCCATATTTGTACACAATTAGCAATGACACAAAAAAAAAAAGAGAAACAAATACAAAACGAATAGCAACAGAAACAAACTTCACACACCATAAATCGATTATCATTGCGAAAAATACACGCACACACACTTAACACACACACTCACACACACACACTTGGGCATTAAATCAAATGGCACATTTTACGCCTCTTTGGTTGTGCATAAATTTATTTATCGACTTGTCCATCGAGTGCGGCTGTCTGTGTGTCGCCTTATCGCAGCCATCGGCTATCGTCAATCGACATTGCGTATACGCCATGTCTCTGCCACCATCTCTTCCCGCCTACCATCTATCGCATATCGGCTATCGGCTGGCTTCTGTGCATGCATTAAATGTATAACAAAATTGTCATTAGCGTAAAGCATTTGTTAAGCGCTCCAGATTGCACAGATAAGCAGCAGCAGCAGCAGCAGCATGACCAGCTGAGGTGTCTGGCTACGATCTGGGTTGCCTGTGCCCGTAACTGACCAGTGGCACATCCATCAACGCCGCCATTTGGCTTTTGCCAGTGCATCAATCGGTGGGCAACAGCGGCAGCAACACGCGCTGACAATCAGTGTGCGACAAGCTAACGAAACTGAATACAAAAAAAATAAAAAAAAACAGAAACAGAAACAGGTCCAGTTCCAGTTGCAGTTGCAAACACAGTCTTTGCAGTCTTTGCCTACCTCGCATTGCTTTTCACACCTTCACGCGGCTGCCGTTTGTGGCATCATTCTATTTGATATACCCTGTGGCCAATTATAAATCGGTGAAAGGGATATCCATGTAATGTCGCTTATTTATGTGACGATCAACAGCACAGATTTATGAATCCATAAAGTATATATTACATAGATATTATGAGAGGCAGAGTTCTGGATACTGGCATGCAGATATGAGTGTACAGATACACATAAGCAGATCAAGTTTATGTATTGCTGTAGATAACTCAGACAGATAAAAAATCAACGAGAAGACTATATTTGTTACAACATTTAAAATACTTCTTCTCAAGATATAAAATCTATTTTTAAGAGCACTTTTTATTCCTTCTTTCTGAATTTAATAAATTGGCAAGAGAATAAATAGAATTCATTTATTTGGAGAGATTAGGTTTATGTGTAAAGCTTAAAACTAGATAGAAATAGCTGAATTAGTACTTAGTTATTAAATATTTAATATTAAAATAGTAAATAGTATTTCTAAGCGAGCACAAAAATTATAGAACAATCAATGATGCTCAATGAGCTTTGTATTATTCAAAATATTGTTGTTTTTAACTAGTAATTTTTGTTAGAGCTGATTAGAGGGTAACACGCGATCGCCAACTATAACTAACATGGTGTTTTTTTTTTTTTGGCCAGGCCAAGAGCTGGTGTAAAATGGCTGGATGATTGGCATTGCGTCTGTATCTCATCCTCAGCCACATCGTCAGCGATAGCTGACTTGGCAGCTGTTGCTGCTTATTGACAATGCGTCTGGCGTTTTGCTAGCTTTGACTTTGGCTTTGGCTTTGGCGGTGGTCGTTTCAGTTGCTTTGATGGCACCACGAGACAAACACCACGCCGCCAAGCCACCATCGGGTCCAACTTGTGGCTGGCTAACTAAAAACAAGTTGCGTTGACATACCAATTAACTTGACAAATACATAATTGGTATCAAACAATTAAATGTTTTTTTTTTTCCTTCTCTCTCTTTTCATTTCTATATTTTTTTTTTGCTTCTCTGTACATGCCGGGAATGTGCCCTGGCCAACAGGCAGTTAACTAACGTGGCTAACAGAGCTGCCAGCCCATTTTGCTGTCAGCTTATGAGCGCAGAAATTCATTTAAATTTATCTAGTTGTCAGTTTTGCTAAGCTTTAAGATATTTGCACAATTTGCTCGTAAAAAACAAATCGAGCATTGAAAAAAAAAATTGAAGCAAAAAAACGATGAAAAAAGTAGAAAAATCCCCATACAAATAGAAATACAAACAGAAATAAAACGGCAGCCGCTAACGAAGCGCCAACAACGTAGAAGTCCAAGTCGAGGAGGATGACGACGACGATGCTGTGGGCAGCGCCAGTTTGTACCCCTTTTTAAGGAAGGGTATGCCCGATTGTACAGGCAGCTTGTTAACTTAAGTTGAAATAGTAGAAAATGCAATAAGTTCTGAGTTATTTGTGTATAGTCATCAGACATGCAATAACCAATTCTACACTGCGTGGTTAATAAATTAAATTAAATGTTAACTAAACTCAACTGATTTTGTGTCGTTTTTTTTATAGTGAAGGATACAAGAATACAAGAAAATAAAGCTGTATATATATATATATATATATCACTCATTTACCGTAAAACGTTTAATTTTATTGTAATCATTATTTGAGTCGTTAAAAAGCTATTTAGCTCCATAGCAGAAACTTAGAAAGGAATCTAAAACGCTATAATTAAATTGATTACAAAATAAAGTAAAATAAAAAACGTTTTGCATATGGTCCAAGTTTGCTAAGAAGTGCGAAGCTAATTTGAACCAAGGCTCTCTTTTATTATCCAATAGGCAATGCAATAGTAATTTTAAGTAGAGTGTGTCAAATTCGTTGTATTAACTGAAAGAAACACCGCTCAAATGGCTCTTGTTGTTGTTGTTGGCTGTTGGCTGTTTGTTTGCCCGTTTGGCAGGTGCAGTTTGCATTCGCCAGTGTTTGTAGCTGTTTCTAGCTGCTGCTGTTGTTGTTGTTGTTGTTGCTCATTAGTTTTTTGCTGCCACAAAGTCTACGTCTGTTACCATTTTGGGCTGGCTGGGAATCAGGCGCTGGATTAGCCAGCCAGAGTTAAGAGTTAAGAGCTAGGAGTTGCAGTTTGGAGCTTGGAGCTTGCAGCTTGGAGTTTGGCGTTCAGTTCGCCTCTTAAGATAGATAGCAAAGGCGAAAAGGAAAATCGAAAATCGCTCCATTGCAAGTGTGGGAAAACTTTTATTTCAAGGTTCAAAAGACGCCCGCAGAGTGTGAAAAATGGTCAAAGAAATAAATACAACACATATGTGAATTTGTGTGGTTGTAAGCAAGTGTGAACTTAGGTTAGTTGCCCCCACGGCGTATGCGCAATGCAATAAATTCAGATGTGCAAACGGCCAAAAGCGTTGTATCTCTGTGTGTGTGTGTACGTGTGTGTGTGTGTTGGTGTCGGTAAGCACTGGCGCATTGCTCATACGCCATGTTGTTTCATAATTATAACTTAAATACGACAGTTTTATATAAAAATCCACTAGTAAATCAATGTGCGCGCCTGCCTGGCAATTAACTGCCAAGAAACGTAACAGACATAACGACGAGTCGGTTTGGTGGTGCAGCAGCAGTGCAGTGGTGCAGCGAAGCACGTCGCCAGCTACAGTCAGATAGACGGACAGACGGACAGACAGACGGACAGACGGACAGACAGAGCGACAGCTACTAGCTGGCTAGCTAGCTAGCTAGCTAACCAAGCGAACTGTCAATTATAACCAATCGCACACCAAGTGCACATTAAACCCTATCAACTGTTTCTTGTTATTTATTGTTTGGTTTTGCCAACAAGTCGCATTTGGTGCGAGATCCGCATTGCAGCCACCACACAGCACCACACAGCACCACACAGCACCACACAACACCACCACCACTACTGCTACGGCGGCTGCTGCTGCTGCTGCTGCTGCTGCTGCTGGGCGCTGGCTTGCTGCAGTCATTTTTGGCTTGATCGTCTTGGCCTCATCATAATTATCGCTGGCTGCTCGGGCGGCACGTTCAACGCAATCGCGCAGCAAGCAGCAAGCAGCGAGCTGCGAACTGCGAGCAGCCAGCGGCAAACAGCTTCCAGCCAAAGTCAAATGAGCAGTTTATGGCCAAGACGACCATTTTGAAGACGCGCCAAAGGAGCCAGCCACCGAACACATTAACTTGACTCTCTGGTTATATATATATTGTGAGTGTGTGAGTGTGTGTGTGTGTTTTGGAGCCACCACTCGGGGCAACATTCACTTTTTTTATTGCACCACTTTGGCAATAGGCACAAGTGTGATTTCAAATCTCTGGGTCGCCTCTAAATTGGCAGAAATATGAAGTCAGCGTGTGCATTTCGGGTAAAAGCGGTGATTATATATATTTATGTGCATGTATGTGTCTCTCTCTGTATGTGTGTGTGTGTGTGAGTGTGTGTGTGCCGCATACGGAGAATGGACATTTTTGTGGGTTTCATTTTTTTGTTTTTGTTTTTGGACACCAAAATATATGACAGTCAGTCGCCTGCTGATGCTGGCCACATAATGCGCATTAGCATATTGCCTAGTGTGGAATCACTCGCCTCTCTGCGCACTTATGGCCAAATGAATGGCTCCCTTCTAAGCGTTGCAATTGCAAATGGGCCAGCCAACAACAACAAAAATGGCAGCAAACGACGAAAAAACAAAATGCAAACGGCACTGTGGGCTGACGTTGATGGCCAGTTCAATTAAATGCCATCAATTTTAATAACACGAAAGCCTCTGCATGCGGATAGGGACGGAGAGGTAGAGAGCGAGAGGGAGGGAGCGAGGGGGTGGTGGAGAGACTGGACTGTTTTTTGCTACCTTGGGCGCTATTCAGCCAAATGCTAGCATGGAAATTACAAATGCATCAGTCCAGCAAAAACAGCCACAGCAACAACAACAACAACAACAACGGCAATAACAACAAAGTTCCTGGTCTGAGGCGCATGTGTAGACAGTCTCTGGCTCTAACGCACTTGAAGCACTTGAGGCTAAAACAACCGAGCAGCCAGTTGACGGTCAGTTTTCGACTGCAACTGCGTCAGAGCGACGCAGAGTCGCTGTGGCCCTCGGTCATTTTTGTTGCACGGGGGCCTCTGACAAAGCACTTAAGCATGGGTCACTCGTACAGCAACACCAACAACACCAACAACACCAACAACACCAGCAACAACCACAATTTCAGCACTAACGGCGACAGGCAGCTAAAACGAGAAGAGCTTGAAAACAAGTGAAAATTGAAAGCAGTAGCCGCAAGAAAGCAAGAAAATAACAATCAAATGAAATATCACAACCACAAAATGTATTCACAACATTGTTGTAATTAGTCAATTTTTTTTAATATATTTATAGATATTTGTTTTACGCTGATTTGATAAACAATAAAATCACGGCCACAAAATATTGAATGGTAATTAAAAGAATGTTGTCCACTTACCTTCGCCATCTCAAATACTGAGTCATCGCACGAGAATATCCCTGCAAAAGAGAATAGTTCATTTTATGTCCAACAAATTAGCATTGGAAACAACACCAACATAAAGCAAAACCAAAACCTGATCAAGCAATTAGGCAAATTTCTATATATATTCAAATGGTGAGGGCAGGAATATAAAGTTATAACCATGTAAATGGGCCATAAATTTGCACATACCATCGTTTGTATAATCATCGAATCTCAAACATTTTGTATAATATCATAATTTTCAGTCCATTTTCGGCATTCATTAATATGTATAGGCCAAGGCTAAAAGCTTGGAATATTCGTCATTCATTTAAAATTTGCCAATAATGGAAAGAAATTTGCAAATGTAGAAAAAGACGCGGCAAAGACAGGTGTTAAAAAAAAAAAAAAGAAACATCAAAGAAAGACAATAAATGAGTACAATTAAGAACTAAAATTCAAGAAACATTTTATTAATGAAATAATTTAGCAATTTATAATAATTTTCAGAGAGACTTTTGTTTTCAAGATTTTTAAATAAGGCTCTTGTATTTTATTACACAAGTTAGAAACTGAATAAATCAGCATGCTAAACAGAGCCGTTGAGCACTTCATAAAAGGCAATGTAAGAAATGAGAACGATTCTATTAAAAATGTAAACTATAAATATAATCAATGATTCTATATGAAAACCGTATCGAACCGTAACTCAAGCTGCCTGCTCAATATTCATTATTCAATCGGAACTAGAAATATGTGTGCAGCACACAATTCCACTTCACTCTCAAATACATTTTGTGGCAAACCAGTCAAGTCAAGTCATGTCAAGTGCTTCTCGTGCCGCCAAGCGAAACTTTCATATGAACCCTTAAAAAAGAAGCGGTCTCCAAACGAATGACACACAGAGTGATCAAGATAGAGAGAGAGGGAGAGAGGGCGAGAGGGAGAGAGAGGGAGAGAGAGAGAGAGGGAGAGAGTTGGTCGAGGGCAGGGGGAAAATTGGCAGCCGTCAGGCAGGCATCGTGTCAGGCAGTGGTTGCTTGTTTGAGGCAGCTGCTGTTGCTGTTGCTGCTGTTGCTGCTGCTGCTGCTGTTGGCAATTGATGTCGCGGGCGCCAAAATCGACACACTTGTCCCTGTAAGGGGGAGGGGTAGGGGGGGGCAACGGGGAATACACTGCGGCAAGTCTGCCTTTCTGCGGCTGGCTAGCAATCGGCGCCGCTCAAGTACAGGTTAAATGGATCACGACTGCACGGATTTGATGTCCGTCTGTCGCCGCCATCAGTTTGTCCGCCTGTCTGAATACCCCATAAAATACGCGACATGCAAACGTTTTTGATGCAGTTCGGCCCCGGCAAAAATTAGGAAATTGTCTACAACTGTTAACTGACAAGGCAAAGTGTTCCAGACAGTTACAGTTGCGAGTTGCCAGTTGCCAGTTGCCAGTTGCCAGTTGCTAGCAGCGAGTTGCGAGTTGCGAGTTGCGATTTGAAGTTTGACTCTTTGCTTTTAAGCTGATTTTTATGCCAATAGTCTGGGTTTAGATTTAACGAGTCTCATTAAGCTTAAAACTCAACAGTTTGGCCATTTTGTTTAACTGACTTTCAATTGCCTCTTTCAATTGCAGCGAGTACCTCGCACGCCACCAGCAACAATAGTAGCAGCAGCATCAGCAGCAGCAACAGTAAAACTGCAACCAAAGCAGCCGCCAGCAGCAAGGCTTACAGCAGCATCGGCAGCAACAACAACTATAGCAATGGAAAGCAGGCGAGCTGCTCATCCTCCGCCGCTGGCTATGCAAATGCATCCACGATGGGCGCCTTTGGGCGTCAGCACCAGCACCAGCAACAGCAGCAGCAGCAGCAGCAACAACAGCAGCAGCAGCAGCAGCAACAACAACTATACGCTTCTGGTGTTTCCAAGTTGCCATTCTCGCCATTCTTTGCCGCATCGCCGTTCTTCTTTACGTATCGGCGCATCAGCAAACAGGAGGACAACAACAACAGTTGCAGCTACAACAACGGCACCAGCAGCACCAGCAACAGCAACAGTGCCAGCAACAGCGCCAACAGCAGCAGCAGCAGCGCTGCTCTGATGAAGGACTACGATCGCAAATTTAGTTTGCTGAGTCTCTTCAAGAATCCCTACAAGTTCACCGATGCTCAGTCGTCACGCAAATGCTCCACGACGAGTGGCAGCAGCAGCAGCGGTAGCAAAGCGGCAACTATTGCTGCCAACACTGGCGCTGTCTGCTCGCCGAGCTGGAAGAGCTATGCGGGCGCGGGCTCACCGCATGCTGCACTTAATCCCGCCTTTGGCGGCATGGCACTGGGTGGGGGTGGCGGCGGCGGCGGCGGCAGCGGTGGGGCGCGCAAGGACAGCAGCAGTTTTAGCGGCATCAATTTCGGTGGCAGTGGTGCGGGCAGCGGTGCAGCGTTCAGTCGCGATGCTGCATCCAATGGCGGCGGCTACAATGATCTCTCCAAGAACCGCAAGGTACACAAGTGCGATACCGAGGGCTGCGACAAGGTCTACACCAAAAGTTCGCATCTCAAGGCGCACAAGCGCACCCACACAGGTGAGTGTGGCTGGGGAGAGGGATGTGAATGAGAGTGGCGCAATGGGATTCGACACTCTTTTGGCATTTTATGTTGCAAATTCAATTTAATTTTCTTTATTGTCAATGTTTAATTTGTTCACTTCTTTGATTGTTCCACTTTTATTTCATCAATTAATTTTTTCTTTGTCATCTTTTTCACAGTTTAACTTTCGCTTTTAGTTTTGCAATTTCAATGTTTAAGTTGTACTTTTAATGCTCCATTTGCTATCCTTATATAATTTTTGCAACTTTTTGCAGGTGAGAAGCCGTATGTGTGCACCTGGGAGGGCTGCATCTGGCGCTTCGCCCGCTCCGATGAGCTGACCCGCCACTACAGGAAACACACGGGCGTCAAACCCTTTCGCTGTCAGCTGTGCACTCGGAGTTTCAGTCGATCCGATCATCTCTCGCTGCACATGCGACGCCACTGAGCCACTGAGCCACTGAGCCATTGAGCCACCGGCCATATGGAAATATGCATACATACATATATACTCACTATAGCCACGCGACGCCCATGCCCATGACCACGCCCACTTCAACATCACATATATTTTTAGAAAAAAAGATGCCCTCAAATGAGGCCATTTCTTGTTTTGTGACGTTTTTTCTCCTTATTATTTATAAAACTTCTGTTTCATTCATCATTTCGTTCAGTTTTTATGTCGTAACGCTTAAGTAGCTCAATTTAGTTGGATAAGCGGGCTCAAAGCCCAGACTAGCAAATAAGACTGTAGTTTGTAATGGAAACGAAAAGAATTTGTAAAATTTTTTATACCATCTAAGCAGACGTTGCCTTCAAGAAGCCAAGTTAAGAAAAATGCGGTACTACGAGTATATTCACAAATTTACTACTACACTACCTAAAAACAAAAACCATAATCACAAAAATACAAACAGATATTGATAAATGGATATATGTATATATATATATGAATATATATATATATATATATATATTAAAATTGATATTGATATTGATTAGTATGCCTGTATAAGTATATATATTTGTATTTGGTGCTAGCAACTTGTGTGTACATATACTAAACGCGATACGTTTTACATATCCATTATACATTAGCCAGTAATATAAGGTTTAACTAATTTTAGCGCAAATTTTTATATATCGGATGTTAAGTAGAAAATTTTATACACAAAATGGTAGTGAAAGAGCAAAGCAGACAAATCAAAAAGAGAACAGACACAAGAGGCAAGCTGAAGCCAAGCAATATTTATAAATGACAATAATACAATAATATGCTTATTAAACTCTCATATTACTTACTTATATATTTTTATAAAACACTTGTACCACACGGATATGGCAGTTGTGCTGCAGCAGTCGCTTTCAATCAGCATTCAATCTATTAATCATACCACACACACAGCAAATGTGTTTCAATTAACATATCTAAATTCTAGTTTTTATGGCGCTTATCTGCTAAATGAAAGCAAATCCAATAATGAATGTTTCCATCCAAGATTCTTATTGTATTTTATTATGTTCACATACAAACTAGCTAAGTGCTTAAAGTGGTTTGCTTTATTTAATGTTTTTTTTGTCTTTTCTTTTCTTTTAACAGCGTTAACAGCGTTTCCATTTCTTTGCGAAGCTTTTCAAATATTACACATTTTTCCAAAATATTTTGATTTTCCAAATTTGTATTAAATTTGTGGACACATTTTAGTTTCTATAGTTAGTAGCCCAAATCGGAGAGCAAAGAAAGTTTGACATCAAGCAAATTATCTGCTTTCTGTTGAACTTGCTTAACTTTTCCACTTTTCAAAGCGCACAGATCAATGTCGATAAATCCATAGGATGGAACGACTGCAACAGTAAACCGAAGAGCCTGCAACTGCCACATACTAGATTTAAACGAACCACACAGCAAAATCAAACTCAAAAGCATAACAAACACAAGCCCACAAAAAAAGAAAAAAACAAAACAAAACAAAAAAAAAAAAACCGATAAAAGAGAACAAAGTGTATTATTTTTGTACGCCAATACCTTATACATGCCTACAATACAATATTTTTTTTTGCTGAAAATAAAAATAAACAAAAAAAAAACATCTTTTTGTACCACAAAACACACAAACTCACATGCTGAGAGGGTAACAAACATATTTATCTGAAGCTGGTAGCTGATAGCTTGTAACAATAACAACGGCAGCAAGAAATGGTCAGCTCATTAAGCCAGACAACAGGCTGGGTTCCCAAATCCGCTGTGGATTTTTCATTTAAATGAAAAATCAATTGAGCGCACAATGGCCAGCTACCAAGTGGCTCGGTGTCCGTGTCCCTGTCCCTGTCCCTGTCCCTGTCCCTGTCGATTCTACTACTACCAACGACTAACCACACTAAACCACTAACCACAGAGTCCAGAGCTTAGTCCAAAGATGTGTGGCAAGTTGTCAACAGTCGAAGCCACACCGCAGCCTTTGTTGTGTGTTGCTGTGTTGCTGTGTGTGCTCGCCTCTGGCCAGACTCTATTCATCCACAGTCACTGCCACAGCCACAGCCAGAGCCACCGTCTCGAGTCCAAGCCCCGGTCAGGTCTGGTCTGGTCCGGTCCGGCCCCATTGGATTGGGGTCCAGAGCAGTGTGGCACGCACCCGCCAATTGTCCAGGGGAGCATTGTCGTCGTTTGTCGTCGGCTGTGTGCGCGTTGTTTGCAATAATAAAGATGACAAATTTCTCGTCATTTGTAATTTCAATGCGAAGCCTTGGATTGGCTTCTCTTTTTCATTTTTCATTTTTTTTTTGTTTGTTATTTTTTATTTCGTTGCTTTTTTTTTTTTGCTAATACGCACAACTGGTTAGAGCAGCCAGCTGTTCGACCTCTCTCCTTCGCTCGCCGCGATGACACCTGCAGCGGAAATCAGTGCATGAATAACGTTTTGGTCATTAAGCTGAAATTGTGAAATATTACGTATACGCAGCCGGCAATTTATTGGTAAATTAATAATAATAATATACACAGTCGACAGGACAGTAGCTGAGCTGATCTGCTGCTGTTGCTGCTGCTGTTGTAGATGTGGCCACATTTAGCATAAAGGTTAGACATATATAACATACCGGTTTTTTGGGTTAATTAATATACTACTCCCATGTCTATGGGTGTATGTATGTCTAAAGCATACACACACACACACACACACACACACACACATACATCTAGGTATGCCTTTCGGCCAGGTCATCTTTTGGGCTGTGAGGCTGACGCCAGGTTTAATGACCCGCAGCATGCAAATGAGTAAAAGTGAACAATCGAACCATCAAAAACGACACTGAGTGCAATAATTCTGCAGACGAGTGCGCCCTATTATTATTTCAGCGGTAATAAAATAATAAAACATAAATATTCATGCCTCAAGCAAGCTGTTACATCAAGGTAAGCAATTATAATGAATTAGTTTAATTTCTTAAAAATGTTTTAGTAAAATAATCAAATAATCAATAAAGTTGCTTTCATTTTAGTAATGTAAATATTAAGTGTTAAAGGAATCTGGGGACATTAAATGAGACTTAATATTGCCAATCTTTGATTATTACCATTAAATGGGAAACACTATTTCAACATTCTAACGGCATTAAATATTTAAATTTATTTAGGTATTCATTGAGTTTTAATGCAGTCATATATTATTCAAAATGATGATTATTTTATTGCAGAATTATCCTTCAGTTAGACTTGTACAATAACCTAAATCATTCGTCTTATTACCACTAATTAAGATGTAAATTTCAGGCTTAAGCACCATAAAAATGATAGCATAAAAGTTGCGCAAAATCTATAAACAAATTTTGCTTTTATGTGGCAATTAATGAACGTGAGATTGAAATTAAAAAAAAAAAGAGAAAAAACATTAAAAAATAACTATTTGATCTAAACCAAATTATTTTTGGAGCCGTGTAACATTCCTCCAATGTGTAGCCTTGACATGCATTGAATGCACACAGACACACACACACACACACACACACACACACACACACACACACACACAAACACGGAGTGCTCATTAAAAGCCAATAAAGCAACAGCAGCAGCAGTCGCTGCAGCTATGCATCAGCCGACGTGTCCATCAAATGTTGCCTGCCACTTGGATCGCGGATCTTGGATCTCAGCAGCAACAATTCGAATTCGGGATCGATGCTGTCCATCAGCCAAAAAAAAAAAAAAAAAAAAAAAGCAAAATAAAAAATAAAAAATAAAAAGCGCTCCAATAAGCAAATCGCACGCGGCAGGTGGGCAGCAAGGAGAGGCAGGCAGCGACTGGCAGGAGAACAGCCTGTTGCCAGCTAGGCCAGCAGCCAGTTGGCCATTTTTAATTTATTGTTATGCCTTTTTGCTGCCACTGCCGCTGCTGCTGCTGCTGCTGCTGCTGGTCGGCAGGTCATGTGCAATTTATGAAACTGTGCAGCTTTAGCGGCCTGATTTTTGAGACACATTTGGACGACTGTCGCAACGGCGGCAATATCAACTGTCTCTCTCTCTCTCTCTCTCTGTGGCTCTCGCTTCCTCTCCAGCTCTCGCTTCCTCTCTGTATCGGTCTTTTTGTTATTGGTTTGTTGCTTCTGTCCGTTTGATTTGTGATCGATAGTGTGTCGTTACTTTGCGACATGGGGCATGAAATCTTTGACACCTAACGGTAACTGCCAGGCCAGGCCAGGCCAGGCCGAGTCACACTCAAACACACACACACACACACACACAGATGCACACACACACACACACACTAGCGCCCCCGTCGCAATCGGAGCCTTTTAGCAGTGTTAGCTGTGCTAGCTTCTGCATTAAATTGGAACAGTCGCTGTTGTCACTGAGCAACCACCACCAGCACCACCAGCACCACCACCACCACTAAAGACAGAGACAGAGTTTGTCAGCGCGTTGCCAAAGTGTTGGCAGTTTTGCCATTTATTTTACAGGTGAGTGAGCATAATGGACAGTTGCAGTTGCAGTTGCAACGATGTGGGCCTTTGGCAACATGCTGTGCGCATTGGCTCAATTAAAAGCGAGGCAAAATGAAAAAAGAAGTTGGCCTGGGCCACGTTAGGCTGCCTCATTTGACAATTGCCAATTGCCTAATAGAGGCAAAATGGCCAATAGTCAACGAGGCCGGCAATCTACTATCTATCCATGTGTTAGTTGCTTGTAGTCGTCATCGTCATCGTCATCGTTTTGTTTTTGTTATTGTTTTTGTTTTTGGTCTTCTATCCAGCTGACCGCCGCCGTTTTCTTTTCTTATAATTTTGTTTAGCGCAAAAATGCTTAAATTAAAATTCCCATCACACCACAAAAACCCATAAATCATCTTTTATCTAAGCGAGTCTATCGGCGCATGCGCGCGCGCCAACATTCAACTTGGAGCGAGGAAAAAGTCTTCTCATAAATATAAATATATATATATATATATATATATATATATAGATATGTATAGATAGATATATGTGTGGGGAAAATGATGCTGTCTGCTTTACCAGAAGGAGGGGTGATGGGAAGGGGGGTGGGTTGGCACTGGGAACCTGGGGACGACTGAACCTGCTTCGTTGCCTTAATGAGAATTTAATATTTTTCAATAAAAATTTGTAAAAGGCGCGTTTTGCCTGTTTGTTGCCGCTGCTCACCGCTAGGCGGCGTCCATTTCCCTGCCTCCAAACAAATGCAGACGCTTAAGCCAAGTTTGTGCGTGTGTCTGTGTCTGTGTGTGTGTCTGTATCTGTGTGTTTGTCTGTGTCTGTGTGTGTGCTTTGTGGCTATTAACGCACTTATGTTTGGGGCCAGAGTTAGAGCTAGGCGACCGTTTGGGTCGTGGTCGTGGTCGTGGTCAAGTCTCTTGATTTGGTCTGTTTGCCAGTGGCGGCATCAAAAAGGATTAATTGATATCGGTTAAAGTGGTATTTGAGCTTTACATTTGATGTGAAAGCCGATTTAGCCGATAGCCATGAATATTGAAAGCGATGCGTGCGTAAAGATCCGGCATCCTTGGTGACAATTAAGATACATTTATTCACAGACATTTGCAATTTGTTTTCGGATCAATATCAATTATATTATATGGTCTTTAATAGTTATATGGTCTTTTGCTTAGCGCAAGCAAGTCTGCTGTTTAAAACTACTTTCGTTTAAATCATCTTTTTATAGAAATTATAATTTCTATGATTTTTTATTATGACGGCGGATTGGCAAATAATATTGTATATCTTTCAGTTTAATGTTGTTATATGCATAACTTTAATAAGATAAAAACCACATAAGATCAGCTCTTAGAATCGAAAAGGTATTACTCTCTTCATATATGTTTCTCCCGCCCACTCTCTCTATCTCTTTCTCTATCTGTATCATAGAAGTTAATGTTGGGATGTGAGCTAAAATTGCCTATCAATTAAAGATCCATTGGTGGCCCCCTTCAATAATTGTTCATTATCTGACAATGTCACTGTGTCCATTCGAGACTTGGCTTGTTGGTGTTTTTATGGCTGCTGTTGTTGTTGTTGTTGTTATCGCTGTAGCTTGTTGCCTGTGGTTGCGTTTTGCTGTTAACTGTTTGTGGTTAGCTGGCCCTGCCCCTGACAAAACAAAAGCCAACGCTTGCATACAAAATTGGCAGAAGTTCAAGCAGCAAAACAACAAAAAAAAAATAAAAAATAGAAATACAAATACAAAATGAAAAGAAGAGCACGTCAGGAAAAAACCGGGAGTTCAGAGACTTGGACATGGGTTTTGGAGCGTTTGGAGCCAAGTGTCGCCAAGCGTTGAGTTCCTTGTCGCTGCTAGCAGTTGTGGCAAGTTCTTTGGGCTCGTCTGCGTTTTGCCTCGTCGTCGCTGGCGGCGCGTGCAGACGGCTGAGCCTGTTTTAATATGCCAACAATGACAATCAAATGTCACCTCTGGTGCGCCATGTCTAGACGCAGCCCGACAACAACAGCAACAGCAACAGCAACAGCAACAACAACAGCTGCAACAGTTGCAGCTAAAAGAAATTGCATGCAAGTGCTGATTGCAACAACAACAACAACAACAGCAACATGGGGCAGCAAAGAGCAAACAGCAAACATATAAATATGTCATTTGGCTCATTATAAAGATAGCAAACAGCGCTGACCAGAACTGGGAGATTGCTGCTGCTGCTGCTGCGCCCCCAGAGCGGCAGCAACTGTTGCTGTTGCTGTTGTAGTTGCAGTTGCAGCAGCGACGGCGTCACATTTAAACGTTTAATGATAATTTATGAATGTTGTTGTTTTTTATTGCAACAACAATGCCGTAAACCAATAAATCTTAAGGATCACATAAATCTTGACGCTAACTGCGCTGCTGACGTCGCCGTTGCCGTTGCCGTTGCCGTTGTTGCCATCGCCGACGCAGCCTTTTAGCCAAAGCTAAAAGTTGCAAGCTGCAACCAAACAAACGTGGCAAACAATAATTCGGCATTTGGGTTCTGTTTTGGCTCTCAACTCTTCTGGGGCATGCACTTGATCAAACGGCGGGAGTTGCACTATTGACAGCAGCGCCTTGGAAACCTTGATGCCGGACTGATGGCTGCTCTGCTCTGGCTGTGACTCCTGCGGTGTCTGCCACATTGGTGAATGTGTTAATAGGACAGCCTATTGGCCATTTACGCATGCGTTTTTAGAAAGGCTTGCATAGGCTAATTTTTTGTTTGTTTGTTGTTGCTGTTGTTGTTGTTGTTGTTGCTGTTGTTGCTGTTGCTGTGCGTCTTTTATGTTGCTGCTGCTGTTGTTGTTGCTAATTTAATTTTTGCTTTTCATGGTTCGTTAACATATTTTGCTTATAAGGATTTCCCGCTGCTGAGCAAAAAGAAATCACTAGCTGATCAGTGGAAACATGCCGCCAGGTAGCAAACAGGCACACAGGTTGCACGGCGGCTTCATTGTTGCAGGTGCATGTTGCCGCAACAATGCCATAAATTGTGACATTGGCTGACTTTTTTTTTTTTTCGCTTTTTACTCTCCCCCTCTGCAACTGTTGCTGCTGTAGCTGCTGCTGCTGTTGCTGCTGCTGTTGCTGCTGCTGCCTTGGCTAATTCTTTTTTGTAGTGCAGCAACAAACAACAACAGCAAAAAACGACCAGGGGATAAAAACTTAGAACGAGTTTTGGCATTTACGACTCACTCACTGTGCGGGTTCTGTGCTCTCTGCTGCTGATCTCTTGATGCAGTGCAGCCAGCAGCCAGCAGCAAGCAGCTAAGAGCCAAGACCCCAGAGTCAACGGTAGCTTTTTTCTATATATATAAATATATATATATATTTTGTTTAAGTTGCCGCATTATGTTGCTGCTTAATTGGTTATAAATTAATTAAACGTCGATTAATAATCCGGCTTCTTGTCAGTTAAACGCCGCCGACGCCGTTTGCTGCCAGTGGGAACAAGAACAGCAGCAACAGCAGCAGCAGCAACAGCAGCAGCAACCACAACAGCAACAACAACAACAATAGCTAGCCAAAGCAACTGGCCAAGAAGCTGTCTGTCTTTCTGTCTATATGGCTGGCTGTTTGGCTTGCTAGCTGGCTGGTTGGTCCAGGGCTTCACTTTGCGAGCCACGTGATGAGTTGGCAATAATGAACTTGTTGTTGTCGCTGTTGTTGCTGCTGCTTGTTGCTGCTGCTGTTGCTGTTGGCTTGAACTTTTCCCTACAAGCTGGAGCAACAACAACAACACATTAATGGGCCAGGCCAGTTGAGGGCAGGCCAGAAAGAAGTCTGTGTAAAGTCGATGCTAGGCATTCATGGGTCTGACTTTTGCCATATCAATAACCATTTGGGCGTTTAGGCTTGTCAGCTGCTTGTCAACGTAATTGTTGTTCTTGTGCCTTGTGAATAAGAAGTTGATAAAGGCAAATATTAACTTTTAAAATGAATAGATTTCAAATTAAAATAACAAAAGCCACAACTAAATATTAAGATAGATGACATCAAGACAGATCATCAACACAATCAATGAAATAATAGCTAGATAATATAGTAATCCGATTTTGTTGATTTGTTGTCCAAATATTATGAATAAAACTGTTGAGTTTTGCACTGACAACTTGTTAAACACAAATCTTGTACAGACAAAAACTAATCCTTTAATCGATTACTTCTTTGGGATATAATAATATAATGGCTGTATTAAAACTCTTAATAAAAATTTCATTGGTCTGTCAAAGCACAGCAACCGTAAAATTCAATAATGAACTTTTGTCACGACTTATGGGAGAGTGAAGTAATGAAAACTGAACAACAGGGAATCCCTGGAAAGCTGCAACTCTATCAGAAGCTGGACAGGCTTCAGGCAGATTTAGTGCAAGTTTTTAAACAAATGCCAGCTGGAACACAAAAGTAAAGCTAATTGATGAAATTGAGAGCTTCACGAAAAGGAAAGATTAGCGATCAAGTGGAGACATGCAAACCCCAAATAGCGGCTCAATTATTCTCCAAGCTGGGGCAAAGTAAGACAAGTGCAGAAACTCAGCTGGCCCCAAAGAGATCAACTACTACTTGCCCTACCAAGTGCAAAGAAGAGCAAATTATGGACGATAGCTGTAGACCCATCAGTGATTCACGACTCCATATGATAAGGCTGCCTGGCACTCGACCCTTTCATGGGGCATGCAACCATAGCACTGAAGGACCCGGTCGACTTCTATCGCAACGGGAGAGAGTATAAGCTTGGGTTCAGCGCAGAGAGTTCTTCATGTGGTTGGAGAAACTGCATCTGTTGACGAACAATCTGCCGCATGAGCTCCTCATCCATTTAGTGGTTGTTCACTTAGTGACCATCTTCATACGATATGACAACTTTCGAACACCAAATAAGAATTAGTCTCACTGGGTGAGATTTGGGGCAAGGTTGGCTATTCAATTCACAACCTACGATTCTGACAACGAGGAAGAATAGAAATTGAGCTCAATTGCTCACATCTATAGCTATATACATATCATTCCCAAATATTATTATAAGAGAGAATATTAATCCCTTTGTTTTGCAGCTATTTAAATGGCTTCACTATGCCAATATATATATTCAATTGGACAATGTGTTAGAAATATTTATGTCGCAGCTGTAGGATATATTTTAGTCGAGCACACTCGACTATAACATTCTTGTTCATCATTCAATTATGGGAGACATAAAATCTCACAAATATAAATGAGCTTAAACTAAAATTGAAAAACTGATAAAACTTTGTTCACCAGAAAAACAAAACAATAAACAAAAATTAATGCATAATCAATTAAGGCTTCTAATCGGATCGATATTTCAAGTTCTTTTTATGTACATGTATAAATATATACATATATCTTTCGCATAATTTTCAGTAATGTATTCAGTTTAATTTTATATTTCAACTGAAAAACCATTTGAGTATTTAACGAAAAAACATTATTATGGGCATAAAATTGTATTATTCATTGTATTAGGCTGTAATTAATAAATGATTTTAGATGAGATTGTATTATATATATATATCTTAACATTAAGTTCGACTTGAAAAGGTGTTTTCAAATTTAAACGGAGTATTTATATGATGAAAAACCATTTATTGCTTTTGAAAATCGAATCAGTTTTGACAAAGTTAAGGCTGCTGAAAACTTGGATTTTTTAAGGGTAGATTTCTTAAATCAGTTTCCACTTCAGATGGCATTTTTAAATTTAAATGCCATACAAATCTAGAGGTCAAATATATATTTCTTTTCAAAATCGGTTCAGTTTTGATCAAGTTACGATCGTTTTAGTGCGTGTCAAAAGCGTATTTTTGTTTTTTAAGTAGTTTTGAACATAATTAAAATGGACTTTTAGTAGTGGTAACAAGCCATGGTAAAAGTGCTTGATAATTGTTAAGATGATACGCATATTAGTTGAGGAAGTAGCCGGCAGTCAAGAATCGAGTTTTGAGTTCTTTGCTGTTTGCCACATTCTCAAATTGTGGAACAGCTGATGTTGTGGTTGCTGCTGCTGCTGCTGCTGCTGCTGGGGCGAGTGCTCTTTAATCTGACAGTTATTTGATTTGATTGTTGCTATTGTGTGCGAGTGAGATAGCTACACTGAGAGAGAGAGAGAGAGAGAGGTAGAGAGAGAGATAGAGAGAGAGAGAGAGAGAGAGGGGAATGCAGCTAGCTGTAGTTGATTTCAACACTTTGGGCCGCATTTCCACTCGAGGCGACAACCAAGTGATGCCTTTTGTTGATCGAGTGCTTGCTACGCACTCCACGCACTTCACCAAACAACACACACACACACACACACAGAGGAACAACAACAACAACAACAATGACAACAACAATGGCAACAACAATGGCAACAACAATAAACTGCTACATATTCCACGCTACTTTAGAGCGCACGAATCGAACGAAATACGAAAAATACGAGTGCTCATAATAAAAGTATTTCTTTTTTTTTTTAATATTTATATATATATATATATATATTTTGTTTTTTGGGCAGTGGCGATTAAATCACGGCCCGGCCCCAGATCCAAACAAGGCCAAAAAACACAAGCAGAAGAGACGAACGGCAACAGCTGCTGTTGGCCCGATTCGCTGTGTAGGCAGCCGCCTCGGACTTTTTGGTTGTGGCTCTGACTTGGTGGTGCTTGGAGTAGGTTAGGTAGAGTGGAGTAGAGTCGAGTGGCGCGTTCAAGTGATTGTTAACCCATAGACGGGTCGCATAATGAACCTAGAAATCGCGAGGCGGCGCGCACTTTCTCACGTTTGCCAGCGCCTGCGCCTGCGTCTAGGCAACATGGCCAAGACAAGTGCCAAAACGCCAGAACTACACTCGCAGAAAAAAAAACAATGCTTTTTGGTAACACCAAATTATGCAGTTAACTAGAGGTCTGTGATTAATCAAGTGTAAGTAGAATACTAGGCCAAGTTTAGTTTTTGCCAATTATTCCCTCAGAATATCTAAGGCACACTGAAGATGGAATACAATTGCAAATCTCAATCCACCTGCTGAGACTTAAATTTTACTGCAAACATAAAAAGTCGGCTTTTTCTTAAAAAGCTATATGATATTTTATGTATGTCGAGCGATGTTAAAGATTTTTTATTAATACGCATATTGGAAAAGACTGGTTAGAATAACTTGGTAATAGAGGAACAGATGCTCATGGTTATAATGTTTTTGCAAAGTGTACTAAAAAGCAGGATCTTTAACACACATCAACACACACACACATCAACACACACACACACACACACACACACACACACACACACACACACACACACACACACACAAACACCAACATACACGCACACACAGGTAAATTAAAGTAAAGGCTGTAAAACGTCAAAATATACGAGCGCACAGCGATTTAAACTGTCAACGCGGCCGTAAACATTGCCAGCGAGCGAATCTGACTCCGACTTGGACTCCGAGTCGGAGAGACCAAAACTGGAACTCGCAACTTGCCAGTTAGCCAGTTAGCCAGTTTAGCTTAGTGGCTCACTAGCTTGCCTGCCTGCTACTTGCCACACACAAAATTTGCTTATGAGCAGCGCAAACTGCTTGCTGCTGCTGTTGCTGCAGCTGCCGTTGCTGCTAATGCGGCTCGTAAATCCTGGCCAAGCTAACCAACTTGGCCAGCTAGCAGCTTGGGGTGATTCGTGTCTGCATTTTTTTGATTTTTGTTTTTGTTTTTGTTTTTTTCTGAGTGTGTTTTCTTTTCTTGCTCAGCCTTTTTGCCGCACGGCGCTTGATGAATGTTGTGATGTGGAACAGTTGCTGTTTGTTAGATTTACGCGCCACAATTAACGTTCTAATCATCCCAATTTGTAAGCCACACTCCTGATAATCAGCATACAAGTCTATTTAAATGCAAATCCACCTGCTCTTTTTCAGCTCAATGAGTTTTAAGCAATTTCAATTGGCAGTCCAAGTTTGTAGTTTGATTATTTTATATATTATAAAATTGTACCTCTAAATAAAGTATATTTTAGATTAAGCAAACTAATATTAATTTGAAGTAATAATGAGCTTTTGCTTACTTCTGGTACTTTCAGCAATATAATTTGTATATTTAGTTAACTTACGTTACTAATAATAATTTAGTTAACATTTTTACTTCAAATATCAAAGAAATGTTCGACAGATATACATTTTTCATCCTAGTTTCATTATTAAATAAGCTACAAATAGTCAAAAATCCAGAGTCTATAAATCATATACCATTTTCAATTTAGCATCTTCCAGTATTATCCATTTTTGGCTCTGTACGTCGATTATCTTAATAGATTTCACTCATTTAAGCCCCAAAATGAAAACAGAAGAATCCATTTAGTCAAGCTCCGAACCAGATAACGTGCAAACGCGCACTTAAGTCAGTTATAAAAGCTTAGCGTGGACCGCAACCTGTTCGCAGTGCTGCCATAAAAAAGCTCATTTAATAGTTATTCAACTGTTTTGCAGTCTTTTAAGCGCACTCATTGCATCCCTTCCCCTTGCAATTCGCAATTCTCATCCCCCTTGCCCAAAAATCACACACAAAAGTTGGTGTTGTCATTAATTTTTAAACTTTTTTTGCCCGACGCATTGTTGCTTAACTAATAAAACTAAACTAAGCGTAAATACTTGCAAGAAAATGTGGCGCTACGAATAGAATTTCTTTATTGTCATCGTTGGGGACAATGGTCCTTATTTGTCCTCCTTTCCCTTCCACTTCTCCCTTAACTAAGCTCAGCATGTGTGCGTGTGCATGTGTGTGTGTGTGTGTGCTAAACTTTAAATTGTCCAATGTTACGTGCTTCGCATGCGGAGTTCATAAATCCAAGCGCTAAATGTAAACATCAACAGTTGTGAGAACTTCCAATTCCAAAAAACAGCAAGAGCAACAACAACAATAAGCAAAACTTGCAAAGTTCAAACGCAAACTAATGCAGCAACAACAAGAACAACAACAACAGCAGCGACGGCAGCTCAGAACAAAAGCGGGCCAAAGTTACAGTTATCCTCTACCCTCCCCGTCTTGCACGCAAACTTGCCAGCCACTTTCACCGTTATGCGAGAGCTTTTTTTGTTGTTGTTCTTGTCACGTTTAATGCGCGATATTTGCTATTTGTGTACGTATGTCTGTGTGTGTGTGTGTGTGAGCGTGTGTGTGCACTGTTCTTCTTGTTGTTGTAACGCATATGAAATAAACTTCATTTTGTTTTCAATGGCCATAATATAAGCAAGGGCTTTAAGCTCTCTCCCTCTGTTCTCTCTCCCGCTCTCTCTTTCTCTCTCTCTCTCTCTCTCTCTCTCTCTCTCTCTCTCTCTGCCTGCTGCTGCCTTTCTTTCTCACTTATGCGTCCAGTGGTAATGACCTAACACACACACAGCCACACACACCTAGACGCCCACACAAGGCCTGACCTTCTGGCCACATGTACATGAACTGGATAAGCAAGAAGAAAGAAAAAACAACAAAAAAAAGCATGCTTGTTGCACCAGTTCTAGTCCAGGCTCTTATGTGACGGGTTAAGTTTCCTGCCAGGTGATAACGATGCCAAAGTGGAGCAAGATTTATGCACACGGCCACACACATACATACACACACACATGCAAATATTTGCAGATAAGATGTCTAAAATGCCTTTGGGCTTAATTTCTGTTTTAAGCGCTGCATTTAATTAATAAATTAATAGTAATTGTAAATAGAGTGTAAAATTAATTGTTTATTAAGTAAATTAAAATGTATGCTTTATAAAGTTATAATATAAAGTTGATATATGCCTGAATATCTGACACATCTGCTTTTGAATATTCAGAAGATATACAGACGACTAATTACAAATAATGAATCGACTACGAACAAACTTTATACATAAAAAGCTTTTTTATAACCCGAAAGTGTTAAAAATTGTATAATAAAATTGTGCTAAAGTACGTAAAGGGCATAAGGAAACATCTCCGACACCATAAAGTATATATATTCTTGATCAGCATTAAAAGCCATAAGGAAGACGATCTCTGAGATTATACTTATTTCATCTTTATTTTATCAAAAAGTGCTGACTCGATTAACTTGTGCTTTTATCAATTTCAATGAATAAGCAAAAGATACATTCATAAATTTCCAACCCTACTTTTATTCTATATAATCTAACTATCTAATCGCTGTTGTGTGAGTATCTATCTATACATTATCTATTCCATTCCAGATATATTTTCAAACACATTTAGAAGTAGCTACTTCTATAAAGTACACATATCTTGTTTACTCCTTAGGTATTATCTGAAAGTATTTTATTTTTAAATATTTTTCATTGAGTTTAAATTGGCTAGAAGTATGCACAGAAATTGACGTCATTTGAACGTATTAGATAAGTTTCCGAATTGACGGCGTTTGTAAAGGTAATGTTTCGATTAATTATTTTGGCAAATATTGACAATCACCAATAACTATTTGACCTTAAAGCTGTACTAAAGAGCAAATAATGTATGGATTAAAGCTGTACAAAAAACTCAATTAGCTTAATAGCTTGTGAAAATGCAGCTCCAACCGGAAAATCGAATATCACAAATTGTATGTTGATTTGTTACTGTGACAAATAAGTAACACATAAATATTTAAACAAAATTTTAAGCGTAATTTAATTGCTCTACAGTTATACAACAGACACACACACACACACATATATATATATATATATATATATACACATGCATTTGTGTATATGAACAAATATTGCTTTAAGGCATTTATTGAATGTCCATCAAGCGGCAAATGTAATCAAATATTTTGTGATAGTTATCAGCAATAAACAATAAACAAAAAAGGACAACTGCAAGTCACAATTTTTGGTGCATTATTCAATTGTAATTTCTGCCAGTGAAATTTGTTGCTATTGTTGTTGTTGTTGTTGTTGTGGTTGTTGTTGTTGTTGTTGGTCAATAAAACGCCATCAAATCATTTATTTATGTCTCCATGCTCGAACTTGAATAGGCCAATTTGAGCGTGCCATGACATTCATTTATTGGCCATGAACCATGAACATTCGTTCCTAGTGTGTCAACGAAAGCAAAAGAAATCGCTGCCTAATTTAGTTATTATTTACAACAAATACAAATAGACAAACAAACATTGCGACAAATTGGCATATAGCAAACAAAGCTCAACTCAACTCGACGGAATGTTGCATATTAACTAAATACAAACAATGCCCAAAAAGGACAACAGTTACACAACTAGCAGATACCTGGACCTGCCCAATTTGCCAGCTTATTTTTAACAAAATATATGGCATTGAAATATATATATATATATATATATTTATATATTCTGTAATGAAACTACACATTTTTGTGCCCAGCATTATTATATTAAACTATGAGAATTAGTAAGTTTTAAACAATATAAATTATTTCATATTTAAAATAATGATTTTGATGGAACCGAAGAATCTGTGCTCGAAGTATATTACATTTTGAGGATTAGGGAGTTTTAATAAACATAAATTAATTAATATATAAGGATAATTTGATAGTTTCTTAGTGAGTTTTACAAAAATAGAAATGATTTAATATATAATTTAAAGGTTTCCTAAGGAAAATTGAGTTGCAGTAAGTTGTGACTACCCTATTACACACAAAGTACAGGTATTGTCATGTGCTGGGGATATGAGTGAGATGGCATGAGTGTGACAAGGAAAACAAAAGGACACACGTGTAAATTTTGACACTTGAATTGAAGTGACACCGTTGACTACTCCTGTTGTTGCCTGATGTTGTAGCTGTTGCTGTTGCTTGTATTTGTTTTTGTGTTTGTGTTGCGCAAATATAAACAACAAATATTTTACAAACCAAAATGAAATTATTATTGGCTACAATTGTCTAAGGCTTATTGGCTTATTGCCGAGGCCACCAGTTGGCCCGATAGTAGATAGCTGCTTAAGCGCAAATCTTATCGCCCAGACAGGAAATTTAAGAGCTTTCGGCTTATTCAATTAATTAAATAAATGTGTTCAAGCTAAAATAATCAGCTGTTTATAATAAATCAAGTGCAGCAATAGAAACAAAGACGTAAGACTGAAGTGATTTTTGGCAGTTGAGGCGACGGCTTTGCTGATTGGCTGCTTATCACAAATGCAGCTGTCAACGCACTAACAACTCGCTGGCAACACACGTGCGCTAGCAACATGCAAATATACCTGTTGTTTCACACCCAGCTAGCAACATTTCAGATGTTGCCAGCAACATGTACGACAAGTGTTTAAACGAATCGGCGCTTGCTATTCGTGCGCACAGCCGAAGCAGCTTGCCGTGGGGTGGGTTGGGGTGTGGTAGCCGTGTAGTCTGCTGCTGCTGGTGACTGGTGTCTGTTGTTGGCTACGACTGCTGTTTCTTTAGTACGTTTTTGTTACTCGCACGGCGAACAACGCGGCGCGCTTGCGTCTCGAGACTAAAACAGCTCATTTTTTGGGGGAAAAGTGTTTCAGACAAATTTACGTTACGCCGATCGTCGCGCCCTGCTGTAAATGCAATAACAACAAATAATCACAATTAACAGTTACTTCAATATTGACAAACACATAATAGCACACAGGCACATCAAAGAGCTAAAAATACGCAAAATGTAAGAAACCGGATTTTCTATGCCGGCTGCACAAACGCAGATCGCATCGCAGTGCTTTGCTTTGCTCTGCTTTGGCGAGAGGCTCGTCCGACTGCATTCTTTCTGCACACTCTTTGCACACTCTTTGCATCACGTGTTGGCTCCGAGCCCCCCGCCCCATTGTCACATGTCTCGCTTTCAAGGCAACACATATGCAATATTTGCCGATCTGTCTCAAAAATAAAACTCGCTCAATTTCTTTTGCTTTGCCTTCTTCTTCTTCTTTTTTGTTGTTTGACGCTTTTATGAATTTTACATGGGTTATTTTTGTTGTCGTTGATTTGGCAGATGTTTAAGTGATTTGTTTTCTTTGTTCGTTAATTGAAGCGACATCTGATTATTAAAAATACAACTTGATGCGCATAAAGTGGCCAGTTACACAGTATTAATATAAAACATATAGAAAATTGCATTTGGTTACTCTTCACTTAAAATTCGATCGCATTGATTCATTTAACCCAATGTCAACGACAACAATCACATTAAATTCTATTAGAAAATAGACGCACAATAACTGACCTCGACAAAAAAAAAACTGTTTTGTAAACAATAAATTTCGAAATAGACGAAATACGCTTTCGAGAACCATTTCGAATTAGTGCCAAACTTTTATTTGTGGTCCACTAAAAGTGCTTTCCAAATAGATATCATAAATAAATATCCAACTAAATACGCACATACACACACACACCTATATACGCGCACTTGTGCATTAGTGCAGCAAAATAGCAAATCATAGAATAGAAAAGAAAATAAAGTTTGGCGAAAAAACCAACTGCAAAGCAAAATCATTTTATTTCACATTTTCTTTTCATTTTTTTTCTTTCTTTTTGCATATTGTCCCGCCTACGCAATTTCGGACAGCGTCCGTTGATTATTTTGCATTTTGAGTGGGGCATATCGATTAGTATATTCACTTTGACCGCATTTCCTATTCGTTTACAGCACATTTTGTAATATATAATTTCATTTGTTTTAATTGACTTTATCACATTACTATACTCGTAACTATTTTCGTAACGATCTCTCTTCAATTAGAAAATAATTAATATTGATTGCATAATTCGCTTGTAATTAAACCCCATTTGCATTTTATAAGTCATTATAGCTTGTATAGCAATAACAATGAAAATCGTATTCCAAGTTGCTTATCAACGTGGTGTGTGAAAATTACTATGCAAATCATATAAATGATATACAAGAAATCATTTTTCGAAAAACAGCGGTGAACTACAAAAGTCCATATAATTAATAAAATATACTTCGTTTATTAATTTATTTGAATTTATTCACTCTGGCTTGACATTGTTTCTTTTCTCTAAAGTTTTCTTAGTTTTTTAATCTTTATTTTATGTATTATTCATTGCATTATCTTCGAATCACATCTAACAATTATTGTTTTAACTGTTGATAAATTTCCCATAATTTAATATAACTATCTAACGGCTTAACTGAGTGGGCAGCCGTATTGATTTAAATAATGAACATATCCATAGCAAGTCTTATAGTTGAGTGGAGAGCATTGTACTTTGCTCTCATTTGATCTCTGACAAGATCGAATTAACTTTTCAAATGCTCTCCCATTCATTCATACGGTATACAAAAACAAAACTGTTGCCAAAAATCAAAAACAACAAAAACAAGAGCAGAAAATTTAAGATGAACCCAAGCAAAAACAATTGACGCTTTTGGCTTTCGCTTTCATAGACGATTGTTTTTTTTCTTGTTTTTTTTTTAAATATTTATAGAATTTGTCGCTTATTTTGAGAATATTTGGTTAATTGCGTTTCGAAAGATTTAAATTGCTTGCGGAATAATTAATAAAGCTTATGAATGTCAAAAATTTGTAAAATATTAGAAATTTATGAATTAATGTAGAAGGAAACTTGCCGAATTGCCGAATACCCTTTGATACAGAGTATTTATATGTAGAGTGCAAAGTGTAATGATTTGTATGAATTTGTAATGAACTTTATGACGTATTTATGGAGACGTCTCGCACCCCATAAAGTGAAGGTTCCTAAATATATCTGTCATTTCTTTTATTCTTTCTTTATTTCTACGTTTCGCTTCAGACAATTGTCAATGGAAAATATATGCAAGTGATGATAGCAATTATATGGTAATCAAAATAAGGTGCAAAAGTGTGAACTGGAAATAAAAATAAAAAAAAAACCAAAAGAACCCACTTGGAACGAAAATGCATCGATATTGTTGCAGTTGGAAGACGACGCTGACGCTGCTGCTTGCAGGTGAGTGCAAAATATGGTTCGATTTGGGATCAGAGCTCAAGTCCGATTTCTGAAGCGAGCGTCAATGTGTCTTATCAGTCAGTCAGTCAGTCGATCAGCGGAGCTGAGCGGCTGTCAGTCACTTTAATTGGCAGCGCCATAACTTCCGCCAATAGATAGATTGAGATTGAGAGAAAGAGAGAGGGAGAGAGGGAGGGAGAGAGAGAGAGAGTGTGTGTGTGTGTGAGAAGGGGAGAGCGTGTGTGAATGCTCCGAAAAAGTGAAAAGTTTAAATTTATGAAATGCCAATTTCACTTACGCCCAACTTTATTACCCCTGACGCACATTTGCAACTTCGCAGTTGCAACTGCCAGGCCAAGCAGGCGAGAGAGGGACAGGGAGAGTGAGAGTGAGAGTTAGAGTGAGAGAGTGGGGGAATGTGTGTGTGTGTGTGTGTGTGTGTGTGTGAGGCGGCAAGTCTCAGATTGCCTTTTAGCTTTCAACTCTAGAGCACACTATCCGAAATGTTTGTTTGCTAGCTTGTTTATTTGTCTCCTTCTGCATCTCTCCCTCTTGCTCCGACTGCCCCGCTCCATGCCACCCTTCGGTGCTTCGCTCCCTTCGTTCATTGTTACATTTCTGTACTCGAATTTCGCAACAAAATGTAGCGTTGCTGATGGCGGTCGTAAGGTCAGAGGAATGCGGCCAGGAGGAGTTCACAAAGTGCGCCGAACCACTTGAAATGCTGCATTTAACGTCGGAATTTTCGATTGGCGCTGCCAAGAAGGAGGAACTGGATAAACTTTGTCAGTAAGTATTCCCCACAACAGTCATACCTATGCAATTGAAGCATCAACAACAACATTATCACCATCAACAACAACATCATCATCATCATCATCATCATCACAATCGTGACCATCATTTTGTTTGTTATCATTCATGCCACAGCGAGCTGAGAAAGGGCGTGCGTTGCATTCAGAGCTATACGCGTCGCTGCATGGATCTGCAGCAGCGAAATCAATTCAATAAGCTCTACCATGGCACCAATCAATTCATACGGGATCTGTGCAACAAAGGCGAGTTCCAGGAGGGTAAGTCCCCAAAAACCATTTCGTTCGACAGCTGCAGCTAAGCTGCCTGCCTCTTGCAGAGTATCTGAAGCATGCGCCCTGCTCGGAAATGGCCAAAAAGGATTTCGAGGTGTGCGCCAATCGCTACAAGGAGACCATGGTCTTTCTCAAACCCAACAAGAATCAGGAGAATCCCGAGAATGGCACACTCAATGAGAATATTAAGACAATTTGCTGGTGAGTAAATAATTTACCCAACAAAGATTACTACTTGATCTGGTCAGTCGTAAACCATCTGCTTAAAACTGAAACTTGTTTCTCAGTTGCTCAAACTCGACTTATTAAAGTTTTAAATTAGAAATGTTTGCTCACGAATTTGTTTCGTTAAACTCGTTTGCAGTTCCACAATTATTATTGATTCAGTTCAGTAAATCGGTGGCCGACAAGTAATATACTTATCTACTTAACAACCAGCTCACCTTGAATCGGTGTGAGTGTTAATATGTAAGAATTAGCTGAACTTATGCGTGGCTAAATGGCCTACATTTATTTGAAATAATATGCAAAAAAGAGCTTACATTAAAAGATCTAGCTAAGAGAGCGATTAACCCAAAATGTATAAGTATAAGTTATTTAAATACCAAGCTGAATATTTTAATAATAATGATATGTTTTCTATTCCACAGTTCTATAAATGAGCTGGTTGACTGCTCTGAAAATGCAGCGCGCAAGATTTGTGGCAATGAGGCGGCCAAGTTTACACGGGAGCTGGTCGATAAATACGCAAACAGTTTAACAAAGGTAATTAAAATGAACAATACCAATAAATTGTGATAAGAAACGTGTGAACATATAACGAGAAAGAACGAAGAATGTATACCCTTGTAGAGCGGAGTAAAGTCGTAAGAATTGTATTATAAAGGAGTCCGATGTTGATGATTATTTGTTAAAATGTGAAGAGTATGCCAAATTTTCAAAGATAACTTCAAAACTGAGGGTCTACAGAGCTATATTGACTCGGCTAGTGCTGTTGATCAAGAATTTATATCATTTTTATACATTTCTTCAATGTATTACAAAGCTCAGCGCAGAATTATATGCATGACTTGTCAAAGCTTTCTACTAATTTCCGGGCATACATTTCTTACCACTCAATTTCAGATATATTGCGAAGACTTCACGCGGCATCCACACATATGTCGCGATGGTGATGGCGATGGTGCAAGTGCCATAAGCCAAAATACATTGGGCATACTGATATCGGTGCTGTTGCTGCTGCTGGTCAGATAGATGAAGAGGATTGCTAACCAAAAACCAAAAAAAATAGTTAAGTTTATTTTTGAAGTGCGTTTATTGCAAGTTAGCAGACAAGCCAGCAAAATATATACACACACACACACACACACACTCACACCCATACACACATTAATGGAAATATACAATAGTTAAGGTTTCTAGCAAAAAAAAAAAAAACAAAACCAAATATTTCGGTAATTTTACTAGGCAAGTTATTTGTTGCATACATTATGCGTGCTTTGGTTTAGGATTGCCAACGGAGACGAAGTGCGGCGTTGAATGATGAGTGTAGCCTACTTATAAAGTACACACATACATATACATAAATGTTAAGCGTGTTATATAACATAATGCATATATATACATATATATATATATATATATATGTAACTGTACAGTTGCAGCCGGTTAGTTGTAGGATGGTCTTTATAGGTTTTAGATTAGTGTCTACAAGTTGTATGTTAAACGTTTATTTCACAATAAAATAGCACAAATGTTTTTTGCAGTTGGCAAACAAAATACACAAAATCGAGTGCAATAATACGTTAGTTGAGTTTGTCGCAATAAAGTTGCCTCTTTACTTAGGGTATATATTTAAAAATTTGGAAACCAATAGCAAATTGTGAGCTCAATTCTAATCAAATGTTTTAGCTAAAATTTCAGCAGCTGGATTATGATTATGATGCACCCAAGCACACACACACACACACATACACACACACACACACACACACACCAAGACATATCGGCAAATGAATTAAAGTGCATTTCTTAATGAATTTTATAATTATTTCTAAAGGGAATACTTAATTTAGCAACTACGTACAATATGTATAACTATTTATTCCAACTTTATAATAAAGTTGAGCACTTATTTAAAGACACCAAAATGTAAATATGCTAAAAATTTATTAAAATTTACAGTAAAGAAAAAACTGAAAACCAAATTAATTATACCAATATACGATAATGGGATACAAATATTGCAAGCATTAAAATACGACAAAACAAAAAAAAAAAACATTAGTTTAACTTAAACACTGTGAATATATTATGATTAAAGAGCCACATTTATTTTAAGTAAAAACTATACAAACACAAAAAATATAAATAAAATAAATAAATGAAAACCAACACACACACGCAAAAAAAAGTAAAACAATAAAATGAAAATAAATTAACAAAAAAAAAAAGAAATGAGCGCTGTGCCCAAATGTTTTTTACTGCAACGTGTGCCACAAAAAGGGAAAGGGTTAGCGCGTAGATAAGGGCGGAGAGAGGGGGGAACCGGGGGCCGAAGGGGTTAGGGACGTTAGCCGAGTCATGCGCAACCGAGAAGCATGCAACGCTTCTGCTGCTGCACAGCTATTCGCGTATGGCGCCCAGAAGTATGCTGCGCAAATATGCGAACATAAGCCGAGGAGCAGGCAGCAGCTGGACCACCCAAAATAATTTATGCTCTTATGCGGTCCATTCATTAAAGACCAGAGGCGTCGACACAGCCACCAACTGCAACTGCAACTCCAGCAACAACAACAACTACAACAACAACGGCAGCAGCAGCAGCAGCAGCAGCAACTCGGATTGTCACCAAGCAGCTAATTTATAGAGCTGCCACATGGCTGAAGCTCATCTATGTAAATCATATATGCTTACAAAAATCTCATTTGAAATCTAGGAGAACAGCGAGACTTGAGAGATTATGGCTTGTGTTAATATAAAATCTGTCAAAATAATAAAATACTTAAAAAGAAACTTAAACAAGCGAGATTTTATACGGTATTCGTTATTGTAATCAGCAAATCATTTACAAAAATCTTAATCATCTCTAATTAGGTATAAGTCTTAGGTATGAATATTTTTCTGCTGATTATAAATTAATTTGAAGAATCCAGAGGCAGATTTAGAAAATTAATCTAGGCAGTCAACTTATTGTGGGGCTTATAACCAAGAACCATTCTATATGAATCCAAGAAGCAAATCTAAAATTTGCGAACTCTTAACGGGATTTGGTCAACCGAGTTTCAGTTCTCTACTTCTCAAGGGTCGTGTAACAAGAAGTCCAGCAAGTAGATAATGCTGAGTATAACCGTAGGATCTTTAAGATATGCCCTGATTATGGTATTTCCCCCGAGTGCTTGGATAAAGATAACGTAAGTAATCTGCAACAGTTCTCTAAACGGTTAACCCTTAGATCCCACTAAGCAGAATCATTGTTTGTAAAGAGTAAGATTTTGTATCTTAACATCCTAAAAAAAATCTCTTTAGTTGAGTACAATTCATAGTATCTGTAAACCAAGGAGAACATTTAGAAAGCTTACCAAAATCGATCAGATAACTCAAAAGCCAACAGAGTTCTCTTAATGTTTTCTAAAGACGTGAAGTGAAAGCCTCAACGAGAAGCAATATCGATATAATCCTAAGTGGTAGATTAAAATGTGAAATCAAAACAAATGTTGATTAATTACAGCAATTGGCAGTGCAATCGCCTCCCACTTAAGTTTAAAATAATTGAGCATTCAAAATGCCAACTGCAAGAGAACTCAAGCAATGCCTTTTTAATGCAGCAGAAGGAAAAGGGGGAGCATTGACAGGGGGCAAAGTGAAGGCTGAAAATTCATTTGAATGGCCAGTATCTGTGGGAAGTTGAAGCATTTTGCACTTGCTGATGCAGCCCCCCTCCCCAAAAATAAAGCGAATCAATGTGGATCGATTGAGTGGCAGAGCAGAGTGGAGGAGCTATTCCCTGATGGCCATCAGGTGAGAGAATCTTTGTGTCCTCGACTGACTGAAAATGCAGCTCAAATATTTACCTTCCATTTAAAGTGGCCAACAACAACAACAACTACTACTTTGTACTGCTGCACACACACACACACACACACACAGAGACACACACACAACAAGTCAAGCCATTTCCAACTTCATTTGTTGTGCAAATAGGCAAAACGCATGACTCCAATTGTCTGTGTGTGTGTGTGTGTGTCTGCATGTGTGTGTGTGTGTGTGTGTGTGTGTGTCTGCATGTGTGTGTGTGTCTGCATGTGTGTGTGTGTGTTTGTTAATTCAAAGTCATATTTTGGACTGCTACCTTGAGCTATGCTCGTCATGTTGAGCGATTGGTTGCCCAAAGCAATTTCTGCTTGGGGCAAAAGCTTCTAAGCTACTTTTTGCTATCTACTTGATTTTTTTTTCGTTTTTTTTTTTTTGTGGTACATTTTAATTGATTGAAATATCTTTACGGCAATGGCAGGAGTTAAGTGCCTCAAAGCAAAAACCAGAAATATGAATACTCAAATACTCGAAGCTGCAGCACAGTTTGTCGCCAGTGTCGACGTGAATACCCTTTCCCGCTGCATACTTGCAGCCGCTTGCTGACACTCTATCTACCCTGCTGTCTGTCTAGGAGCTTAATCCACGCTTTTGTATACCCTGCACCCATTTAAAATGGATAGCAGGGGCATATGAAGTTGTGTACGTAACAGGCATAAAAAATTAAAGAATAGGTTAGCCGATTTGGCCATGTCTGTCTGGCTGCCCGACTTCAAATTTTTGACTACAAGTTTAATTTATTTTATCGATAACTTCGCTTTGTATGGCGAATATCGACATTAATCGATTTGTGTTAGCAACAACATATAAGTAGAGATATATCTTTCCAATTGAAATATAGTCTATACCCAGATACACCTGTATAAATTTCCATGAGTTGGAATATGAAATACAGACATTACAGGAAGTCTAGTAAGTATTCAGGGTATCTGCCAGTCGAGCACTGCCGGCTGTCACATTTTTAGTTGTTTTTTATTATAATCCTCTTTAAGCGGCAACAGAACGATTACAATTTGTATTGCCAGCGCTTTCGTTTTTGTATTCCACATTTCCGTTGCGACTAATCTGCAATTATGTTTTACATAAAAATCGTATCACATGCAACAGCAGCAACAACAACAAGAACAATAGCAGCAGGAGCAGCAGCAGGAGCAGCAGCAGCAGCAGCGGCAAGAACAAAAACAAAGTTTTTTGGTAAAGTTTTGTCCAGTTTGTTAGTTAGACTCGCTGCTTGATTGTTAGCTTGTTGTGATAGTCATGAAAAAAAGCACTAAAACTAACAACAAAAACAAATATTATTAAAACAGCAGCTGCAACATGCAGCGTCAACTGACAGTTGCACAGTTCGCCAATGTGGGGCGTGTGTGGGTGTGTGCGTGTGTGTGTGTGTGTGCGTGTGTGTGTGTGTGAAAGAAAAAAAGGAACTTTTGCCATTGCTATTGTTGCTTCAACAAATCAAAGTTAATTACGGAGACTAACAGACGATTATAGACAACTGATGCCAGCAGCATCATTTTTTGATTCTCTGCAAACTTACATTGTTCTTTTTGGGACAATTGTTGAGCATTTGGAATTGCTTAAACTGTCGTTAAACAATCCGCATAACTATTTCACATTGATGCTTCTAATTTGTAATTTTTCTACCATAATTGCAGTTAGCCAGCGAAGCGAAGGAGTTTTTTTTTTTTCTTACCCTATTCATTTGTAGCAGCAACAAACCCAATTTTGTATAATATTTTTAGGGCAGCTTGTTAGCTTCATAATTGCGCCAGAGGCGGAACATCATTTATCATTGACTTCAACTTCGTTTGGTTGCTGCCAAAATGAAAGACAAAAAACCCATGAAATACTCTTGTAAAAATTTAACTTTTCAATTTCTATACACCATCTGAGCTTTCAATATTTTTTGTCTCAGTATTTCGTCTCCTATTGAAATAGGAAATAGATATTTTTTGGACTGCAGTCAGAACTCAACTCAGCTGCAACTGTCGCAAAATGTTTGCCAACGATCAAAGCGAACGGTGGACACTTGAAAACAATTTGCAGCAGTGTGCCAAAAGCTGAAACTGCCTTATGGCGTTATGGCGCACAGTGTCGCAATCAAAGGACGAGCAGGACTACCACTACTGCCACTACTGCCACTAGTCTTCTACTACCACTACTACCAGGCGTTGCCGCTTTGCCACTGCAGTCTGACACCTCGACGAGGCGACTCAAAAAGTAGAAAGTAGCCCGCGGTGGCAGCGAGGCAGCCAACAAGTGTTTAGCATTTTGTTTTCAGTGCAATTAAAACTCGCAACTCTGCTGGCAGTTGTGCTCGAGTGTTGCCGTTGTTGTTCTTGTTGTCGTTGTCGTTGTCGTTGTCGACAAACAAACAGGCAAACAAACAACAAACAGCCACAAAAGACGCACACAAAGCCACCAGATTCAAAATACAACAAGAACAACAGACGGGTAAGCCTCTCAAAGTGCCGCGTTCCAACACTCGAGCGTTAAGCTACCCGCACTCATGCAACCATCAAAGTGGTATATTATTCCATAAAAATATAGCTAGAAATGGTGCTCTATTAACAGCTGATGCTTTGTTATTAATATAACTGATGTTTGTAGTGTTTAAATCAGCTTAGAAGTAAACAAAGATATAATGTAGTTTATAGAAATTGTAGGAAATAAGTTAAATGGCAGTAAATTGACTCAATGAATATTATTAACACGTTATTTATATTCTTAATCAGCGTCGTCTGATGTTGCCTTAATATTTAAATTAAAAAAAATTAAAATTAAACTAAGTGGCATTTCCAAATAGTTTTATTGTAGAAACCTTTCACAACTATTCATAGAGACTTTAGCACGAAATCTCTAATGATCAACATGATAAAGCTAAGCAATTGTCGGGTATATTATAGTCAATCCCCTAAACTTCAACAAATCTCTGCTTGCTAGTTTTTTATTTTTTATCTGTTAGCTGACATTTTTCGCATGCGGTTTGGAATCAAAAGGCTGCGACGATGATGTTCTAAGTGCGCCTGGGGATATGCAGCTAAAAATGGCATTTGAGGCACATATGCGTATACGTAATTTATGAACGGGCTGTTGAACTTGCCAGTTGCCAGTGTATGTCTAACAGACAGCCAGGCAGCCAGGCAGCCAGCTAGCACATGTTAATGCCAACACGCTTAATATGCAATAATTGTAGTTGCAGTTTCTGCAACAATCAGCAAAAAAACAAGAAAAGAAATAAAAAAAAAACACAGAGAGAGAAAGAGCTCAAAGATACACAGAAAGTTGAGCAGCATTTTTGCAATTTGGTGCAGTCAAAGAAAATCGCTTTCGAGGCTTAAGAATGGTATATAAGCATAAAATAATAATTAAATACCAAGTGCAGAGAGCAAAAGAAATAAAAAAGCAAATATAGATAAAGATATATATATATATATACATAAACAGATATGCATACATGTGTGTGGTATACGGCATAGCCAGAGTAGGATATTAGGAATAAATACGCTTCAATTATTCAAAGCATGTAACTGATGAAGCAGAAATGGAGCAAAAGAAGCAGCAGCAGACGAGACATGTGCCTTACAGAAATAGTCTCAGTCAGTTTTAGTATTTTTGAGTGCAACGTGTTATAGATATGCACATTTACCGCAAGTGCGTGCAGCTCTGTGTGTGTGTGCGTGTGCGTGTGTGTGTGTGTGTGTGTGTGTGTGGACATTGCCTATTATGCTACCAAATGAAAGTGGTAATAAATTGGACAAGATGTTGCAATAAACCACACCACGACATGCCATAGCATCAGGTCCCAAATGCAAATGCAACGCATGCAACAAAAGCTACAACAACAACAACAACAACAGAAACAACAGCAAACAGGCGCATAACCAAACGTGATTATCATGTACGCAATGCATTTGGCCAACAGCTGACGCAGCCGCTTGCAACTTGCCAGCCATCGATGGACAACCCAAACACACCGAACCATTTATCGTCGCACGCCCTCGCAACCACAAGCAGCAGCAACAGCAGCAGCTGCAACAGCAGCAGCAGCAGCAGCAGCAGCAGCAGTGGCAGCAACAGCAGGTTGGCCATTTAATCTGCCCAAGTGACTTGAAATTGAAAGGGAAATATCAAAGTGAATATGTTGACAGGCGGCCAGTGCAGAAAATGCCTCTAAATGTATCCAAATTGAAAGTAACGTTACCAAAACGGCATTTATCCTAGCCATAAACAGTCAATAAATATTATAATCAGTAGTACTTGGTAATTTGTGACCTCTGACTTAGCTCTCTAAATGGACCCAAAAATCGTTCTCTTTTAACAAGCATTTAATGGTAGACGATTAACGCTATTTGTGAATTAGAAGCGTAAATAGCTTGGCTATTAAGATGGTCAGCCAAATAATGGGCAGCATATTATTGAGAGGTATTATTATGTTAAAACAAGCAACAACGGTTATCTTAGGGAGGCTGAAGTGTTCTTACCCTGTCAAAAACAGAAGTTAAACTCCTCTCTTCTTAATTTCATTATAAATTCAAAAAGAAAAATAGTTCCTATGAAAGGTAGATAATATAGTTATCCGATGTTGCGCAGCACAAGAACTCGTAGATAAAGTGAGTTTGGTAAGCATAACTTTCAAAACAAAAAACTTTTCATACAAGAACTCATCTCTCGATCGACTACTTCCGTGGCAGTTATCTGATTAAAGGAGGGATATATGCCACGCATCATCAAAATAGTTTTAAAACTGTAAAACAAGTTCGGATTGAAACGAACAGACAGAAGGACATGGCTATATCGACTCGGCTAGTAATTTTGATCAGATGTTTCCTTCCTCTGCAAGAATATAAATATAAAATAATTAACTTTATTAATTTCAAGTCTCAACTGATAATCGACCTAATTTACTGCTAACCTAATATTAACTTATATCTTATTATATTCGTATGCAACTTTACCTGTTTTATTTCCGTATATATTATTAAATTATTAAAACAATCCGCTCAGCTCCATAAACTGCAAATAATATCCCTATAAATTCACTTAAGTAAAACTTGGCAAAATATTTCCAAACTTTGTGCATTTTGTTTATTCAGAAATTGTAGCCACAACAGTTGGCAGAAGTGGTTTACTTGCGGCTATTATATCTTTAGTTTATAAGCCAACTTCAAGTTCAAGCTCTAGAGTCTAGACTTAAGTTGATTAAAGCTGTAATGTATTTAAAGTTCAAATTTAAATATTTATGAAACAATTGTTAGACGCTTGATTAACTGGTTGCATAGAATTAACTACACACACACACACACACACACACCCAAACACCCAAACACCCATACACTGCAACAATTTGTCACTGGTGTTGAGCGAAAATGTTGGACTCGACTCTCTGGCGACATTTGAAAAGTTCTAAAATAATATAATTTTCAACGCTATGGCAAACTAACAAGTTCGACTTTGGCGCTGAGGAGCGAACGCTCGCTTGCCCCAAACTTTTGCCGAAGACCGGAAACTTTTTGGTTGCACTGTTGCAGCAACGGTGGACTTGGATACACACACCCACACACACACATTGTAAAATATAAAGAAAGTTTTCTTAGCCTAGCTTGAAAACGTTGCGTTTTCAGTGGCAGCAGCCGCATCGACGTTGTCTTTGGGGAAATTAAACATTTTCTATTTGAAAACTTTGCAACGTGCAAATCTGGGTGTATGCGAGTGTGTGTGTGTGTGTGTGTGTCTAACTGTGGCCAAAAGCAACAGTTGCCTAACTGTGAACTATGCTGTTTCTAACGGTACGTTCCTGATCCACACTCTTTTGTGTTCAGCAGCCTCCGCAATTGCGGAAGTAATAATTTTTTCTAATTTTTAGCGACTTTTGCTTGACAAATTCAGCTGCAAATTGCTGACAGATTTGTTTTGGGGGGCCAAGGGTGCCGTGAAATAGGTGGCAGCATTTAAACTTTTTCTGCAGCGCTGCTGCTGTTGATCCTGGTCAGGGTTACACTAACCTTTGGCTCAGAGTGCGCCAGCTGCGCCCTGTTTTATGCAACACTTTTCAGTTGTGTGTCTCAGTTTTGGGGGGCAGCTGGGGCCCAACGATTCCCAATGTCAAGCGGGCGCCTGTCATAGGTGTTGCATATTAGATGGCTGCACTGCAACACTGCTGCCAAGTGCACCCCAAAGTGCATGCAAATATTTTTGTCAACAATTGTTTTGTTGCCTGCCAGCCAAAATGCTGGCCTGCGACTCTATTTCGCTTCTGGCATCGCTCGCTGCACGCTGCTCGCTGCTCGTAACTGTAAACACCGCCCAGGGTCGTTCTTGCCGCCGTCGATGTCGCTGCCCCCTTGTTGAGTAATTGTTGCGCTAGTGAAAATTGGCAACATTTGCCAACAGCGCATTCAGTGGCAAGTCTTAAATGCATATCAAGTGAAAGCGCGCACAGAAAACTAAGTCATTTCAATTTGGAAAATTTAAATTGGTAGCTGTTCTAGCTTACGATGCTTATAATCATTAAGCTGATTGGATTGTTTTAATTGAATGACTTATTTGACTAGTTAGTGATTTATCTGTAATACTCTACAGGAATCTAAAAATGTAAACCTGAAGTTGAAATTCATGTAAGAAGTCTACTTTAGAACATTTCCAAGCTTTCCACAGACCCAACAAAAGTGAATCTTATTCTTCCAAAGTCACAAATTCAATGTAAGTTTTTGACTTAAGAATCTCCCATCTAGAAATACCCTTTTCAAGACTTTAAAGTCCCATAAATATGTGTGCACTTATGATACCTCTTTCTCATAGAACAGTGCAAAATAGAAGTTAACAGAGCGCAAAGCCAAATCAAAGCAATCATCGCGTGTTTGTCAATTCAGCTGGTGTCATGGCTTTTGCACACAATAAAAAATAAAACAAAATGAAATTTATACAAAAGGTCGAAATAATAGCAACGCTGTTCGTTATTTTTTCAAACATGCCCAAAAGTAAATGGAAAATAAATTTGAGCATTGATGAAATGCATCGCAGGGCGTTTCGATGCGTTGCATTTGTTTATTTTTTGATGCAGGTGCATGGGCATTATCAAATAATTCAGATGTAATCTCTTTTAATCTGCCGAGTTGTGTGACTGGCAAAAATGTTGCAACTGTTTGACTCCACCACCTTCGTGTTGCATTTCACCTCCCTCCCAGTAATTCGATACGCTATGAATTCATTTATTTCGCCATTTTACTAAACAGTATGCAGCATTAAATCTGTGGCATCAACACACACACACACACACACACAAGCTTAAATATATATTGATAGAGCTGTCAAAAAATATTTGCTTTACACATTTTTTATGTGCATTCATTCAGTCGTTCACTCATTGATTGCCAGAGACGAGTGTATATATATACATATATATATACGTATATTCAGCTGATTAAATGCACTCAAAGCGGCTTAGTGTAATGGACAAATCTAAGTGACCAACAAAAATCTCTTCTCTGTGCGGTGGCGTAAATTATAAAGCATATTTTGGTTATGAATTAAATAAGCACATTGGCTATTCATACTTAAACAAATTTCAACAACTTCTACAGCTGCGCATTTTAATAAAATTGCGTTAAGTATCGAATTTTTAAAATATTCTGTTCAAAGTGAAGGTTTTTTTTTAAGGAAATCTTCTTAAGTGTCAAAGGGAATTTCGAATTTGTATTTTAAATAATATATATTTGAATAAAAAGCAGTTAGTTAGTGCACGATAAAAATTTTTCCATCGCTTCCATCTTGCAAAAAAAAAATGCTCAAATGGAAATCGACCGAAAGTAATTTTATTTAAAATAAATAAATAGAAAATGATTTTTACTCGCATAAATCTAATGCCAAAGAGTCGCTTTACCTGTGAAAGAAAGGAAAGCAATAATTGAAAATGTTCCTTTGATTTAATATTGCACATTTCAAACAAGCAAATTCCTTGAGATTTCTTTCGATCAAAGTGTTTTCCATATCTTAGCTAAATATGCAGTATTCCATAACCACAAATTTTAAAAATATATTCTCTCTCTATCTGTTTTGGCACACCACACTCGTGTACATATCATTATCAGTTGGCACAAATATGTTTGCCTTTGCCTGCTGACCCTCAGGCTCTGCACTAAGTGCGGTCAGCTCTGGCAACATTGCTTTGCTCCCCCACCCCCCCCTTCACCAAACGCCCGTTGTGCTGCAAGTGCTATGCAAATGTGGACAGTTTTCGGTGTCCGTTGCATTATTCATCTTGCGGCTGTAGAATACAAAAAACCACTTGACCAATCTTTCGTTCGCACTTTGGCAGCGAGCAACGGCTTTGGGCCATTTACTTAAGTTAATTAAACTATGTTTTCCCTCAAATGTCAGTCGAAAGCCGAAGACAAATCGCTGTCGACAGTGGTATATATAGCGCGGTTGCTTTGCCATCATTTATAAGCAACGGAGCTGCATTCATTTGTGGTGCAACCGCGTGGCAGGTAATAAAGTTGCAGCATCAGCAGCAGCACACGACACACGCCACATATGAATCTGTAAACGGTAACCAGCAACTTTCAACGGACAGCTCTGGCAACTGGCAACTCTCAACTGACAACTGGCAACTGGCAAATTCGGGTTTCCTACGTGGATTTTACTCAGTTGAGGAGCGCTTTTAGCGCAAATTGAAATGTCTTTTTTTTATTTTTATACCCTATAGTTTTATACCTAAAATGTGTGTGAAGAGGGTAACTAGAAGCTGTGCCTATGAATGTAAAAGACAGTTGAATGTATCTACAGCCCTTCAAAGTATATGCATAAATATTGGCAGAAACTATCTATCTGTCGATCTGTGTGAATCTATCAGAATCTAGAGTACCTAGGGTAACTGCTAGTGGAGTACACTCGACTAGCACACATCACACTTGTTTCTTTTTGTTAAGTTCTCATTGGCCATTTGTGCAGCAGCTTCTTGGCTGTTTGCAGCTCGGACAGCCAAAGACAAATATGGACAGTAAGCGGCTGCAGCAGCTGCAGCACAGACATTGGCACAAAGCCGTTCTGACCATTTATCAGCTCTATGTTATTGGCCCAAAAAAAAAAAACAACAGAAGAGAAAAAAAAATAAAGAGAAAGCAGAGCAGATGAAAAACAAAGCGTAGCAAGTAAAGGGAGAAAGCCAGCAGCGAAAACAAATGCAATAAAATGCAATGTTTCTATTACAACGATTTACGTTCCACACACACACTCTGATGTGTGTGCATGTGAGTGTGTGTGTGTGTGTGTATGTGTCGTCATGCTTTTCAGCTAGTTACAGATTCCCCCCACGACAATCCCTCAACCCCTTGGCAACATTTTTATTGCCTTGAACAAATTTTGGGCGGCCAACAAAATGTTAGCAAAGTTTCACGGGTTGTTGTCCCGGCTATGAATTCAACTCATTGTTGTTGTTGCTGTTGCTGTTGTTGTTGTTGTTGTTTGTTAACTAGCACAACTTAAGATAAGCATTGTTGTTGTTGCATTTGTTCCTTTTGTTAGTATTGCTGGACACTCGCATTTATTTCTTTTTGGCAATTTTAATTGCTGTTGAACTTGGTGTTGCAACAACAACAACGACAATTACAACAAGAGCAACAACATTAATGACGGCAAGTACAACAACAACAACACAAACAACAACAACAACAAGTGGTCTGGCGTGTGTATGCCATATATTTGATTTAACTTGTTGGCGCTAAAAGTTTGCACAATATTTTGTTGCAACGCGCCAATAAATTTATTTTACCCTTTAAAAACTATTGTGGGAATTTAGAGATTTGTGGCGCACATTGTTGCAACACATATAAATACATATGTTAGCAACATGCATCAATTTATGGCATTGCCGAAACAATGTGAGCTCATTTATATAACACAAAAATCAAAACAAATAACAAATAACAAATTGTTAGTATTTAAATAATTGTTATGAGGCACAAAACGACTTCCTGTAAATCACAGTGATGTAATAAATGTTTTACTTCAATTATAATGATCTAAATTTAAATTGTTGTGTAGATTGTAGCTTGATTGCTCGTTTAGTTGTATATTTTCTTTTAGCTTCATTTTAAAATTTTTATACATTTCATTTAGAATATAATCCAAGAAATGTTATGCACATTCATTAAATTAGTATACACCCGTTGTGCTACCACGGGTTGTGTAGTGTGATTGATTGTGATTGTTATGAAGCTCGTCAATTGCATTTTGAAGCCAATCCGCGAAATATGCAACATTGGCGTACACACCCGGAAATCCGGGCTTGGCGCAACCCTCACTCCAGGAAACAATGCCAACCAGTTCGTTGTTGGAGACCAACGGGCCACCAGCATCTTTGCCGCATGCATCCTTGCCCTGAGCGGTGGCACAGATCATGTCCTTTGTGATTGCCCAGCCAACCATCGAATACTTGGACAGGGCACAGGTTGTGCGATCAATTATTTTCAACCATACGCCCCGCAATTGACTTAGACACCCACAATTTCTATTGTATTTGGAAGCACCCCAGCCCGAAACAAAAGCATTGTGTCCATTTGCCGGATACTCTTTGGCGATTTGAATCGCTTGGGCCACGCCTCCAAGTCGAAGCGGTCGAGCCAATCGCAATAAAGCAATATCATTTTCATGGGTCTCCTCGCCAAAGTGTTGGTGGATAATAAAATCGGATACCTTCACAAGCTGACCACCAGAATTCCATCTGGTGGAACCAGCGCGCACCGTCAACTGTTCAGCGGTAGTATTAATCAAGCATTGAGCAGCTGTTATAATGATATCCTCGCTTATGATGGAGCCACCGCAAGCGAGCTCACTGTGATTCAACAGGGCCACCTGCCAGGGTACATCCTCAATCCAAATGTGTTTGCCATTCACAATGCGTGATTTCCACATCTTCCTGTGGAGTTCAACCGCATCCAACAGAGTTAGCCCCGAGCAGAGCACAACCAACAGAGCCAAGTACAACCACATCTTAAAGTAGAAATTCTTCTTTGTGAAAATTGAGTGTAAAACACGCTGCTTTTATAGCACATTTCAATTTTTATCAGCCACTTGACAGGCCGTTAGTTATTGTGGCTTATCGGAATTGACTTCGAGTCCGTTTTCTAATTAGAATTCTTAGCTGTGCAGTTGCAAATATCTGAGATTATAAATTGCCGACACTTGTTTAGCAATTCATTGCTGATATGGAGTACAATTTTGCATCAGTGCGTAGTTCGTCTAAGCTATATAAATTAGTAGATTTATAGTAAAATAGGGGAAGAACCCAACTTAGTGGTTGAATAATGCTAAAGCTTTAACGAGCTTTTGGCAGCTGACATTTAGACAAAGATATTGCATAAGACTATATGCCATATTTTTCGCCATCACCTTTAAATATAGGATAGGATGATTTATTTGGTGGTAAGACTTGTTATCTAAATGGCAGCTCAGTTGTGTTCATCCACAAGCAGAGAAGTCTGTTGGATTTTGTTTGGCTGAAGTGGCCTACTCCCTTAAGGGCGTTCTCTGTAATTTTCACAGTTTTGAAATTGCTCTCCAAGAGTATCTGTTGTAAATAGCACAAGCATGTAAAATATTGCAATTACTGAAAATTAATGTAATGCAATTTCCACTTTTAATATGATTTTAATACAGCGATCAGTTGATTAATTGAATTAGTTGTGCAAAACAATTTTGTAGTGAGGCGTGTTTAATTTTTTTTTTATTATGGCATGCGTTTTGTAATTTTTCTCTTTTTTCTATTTTATTGCTAATTTTCGGACAACAATTAAATTGTTGACTGGTTCATTTTAAATGTTGCACACACAGGCAAAGTAATGCGAGCTGTCGCACTCGGCGTATGCGTAATGTGAGCGCAACATTCAAATTAGGATTAGTAATTTGACTATGTATGAGAGGGCTGGGAGAGATAGTGTGTGCGTGCGCATTAAAATCGAAACATATGCAAAAATTGCAATGCATATGGCCAAAGCGCCATGTTACCAACTATATATATATACGTGTATAATATATTTTTGGCCAGTTGGCGAATTTGCTTCTTTACGCAGCGGGCATATTGATTTCGGACAGGGTCACATAAATTAATGCAGCTGCAGCTGCAGCAGCAGCAGCAGCAGCAGCAGCAGCAGCCGGCGACCATTGACCATTGACCAGTTTGCCAAACAGTTAGAGCAGTTATGGCCCTCCTCCCCTTGTTCCGACTTTCCCGAGGTTTACAGGCACGTCAGCGGCTCGAACGCATTTTAAAATTATATTACTTTGAATGGCTTTTTAGAAATTAATAATTACATATGACAGCATATGCATGTGTGTGTGTGTGTGTGTGTGTGTGTGTGTGTGAGCGTGATTGCGTACGTGGTATTTAATTTTTTATATGCAACCGTCTGAGTGCGAGCTGTCGACGAGGCTTTAATGGCCAGTTAAATTTCACAAAACTGCCAAATGTCAAATTAAAGTTTCTAAAATTTGTGCAAAATATGAAGGGGAAATCGGAAGCGGAAGAATCTAATGACTATATGTAATAATTCATTAAATTAATCATGCATAAATCTGTTCATTGTTACATTTGCTAGTTAGTTGGATTATTAAACTATTTGATTAGTAATTAAGCTCCATTTTGCAAAGGGGAAAAGCAGTTAATTCACTTTTCACTAATGTTCAAAAAGTTTTTGCAAAGTATTTTATTTATTTATAGCTTTTGAGGTAGATATATTCTTATATGAATGTTTGTTAATTTGAAATTGAAAAGCTTACTTACTCAAATATTCCCATTGATTACAAGCCATAGATAAAAATATGTCAAAAAGAACTTTTGCACATCTATTGAGAATTTCATTGGCATTTTTCAGATATCGTACTTGGCCAAAATCGGTTAGACAGGTTGCAGCTGCGGCCTTCTCGGCAAACTTCCGTCTGTGTGCCCATATCACATGTTGGCTTTATTCTTTTTATTTATTTCCTTCGCTTAGGTCCCCATACGCAAGCCGCCAAATGTCTGGCCGTTTGCTGAATTCCCACTACTTTTGCCCATTATTAATTGCTAACGTGCGCTGATTTCTTTGCACTACTCTTTTTACGGCTTTCTCTCGCCGCTGTTGTTTCCTGTAGTTTTTGCTATTGTTATTGTTATTTGTTGCTTTTTGTTCGCCTTTGGCTTTTAGCAATGTTCGGCATGTTGTCTGCTCGTAGGTTGTCTTGTCTGTTTGGCTCAGCAGTGACATTCATGCACCGGCGAGCAACTGGAACCGGGGCCAACAACGGGGAGACGGGGAGCGTGAGAGCTGGTGGCCAGAGTGCCCCAATACGGCAATAAATCAATGCGAACTTGTAGTCAATATCCTAGCGACGGCGGCTTTTTAAAGTCACTTTTAATGCACTCGCCTAATGGGTATGCAACACTTTTTTCCTGAAATATACGAAAGGAGATGATAAATTCAAAATGTTGATAGTTGATAGCAGCTATAGAAATGGAGTTCCTGTTTCCACGGATGTCTTGCAACTATGTATTATGACTCTAGCTTAAAGTTATAGTTAAGCTATGATATAATGGAGAAAGAGAAGGGTTTTCTTTACGATATATAATTGATAGATTTACTCAAAATGGAAAACACTTGAAATTAACAAAATCTGGAAAAGATATGTTGAGTTAAGTTGTAAATTCAGGCTGAGCTTATTATTTATATTTATTCTTTTTTTTTACATCAGTGGAAAGCCTATAATCAGAAAATGTCAGCTGTATAGAAGAAGAATTTTAAAAAAAATGAAGTAAATTCAGTTTGTTCAGTTCGGTAAATAAACCCGTGCTAGGACTATTTAAATTAATCATTTGATAATTTAATATTTTCTATTTATTGTGTTTTCTTGTTTCTTCTTGTTAATTGGAATTTTGCAATATCAGATAACATTATAAAGCGAAAAAAATCTCACCCCCATTCACATTGTAAATCCTTTATTATGTTCATGTCAAAACAGACAAGCGACTGATTACAGTTAATTTACAATTAAATACGTTGTAATGTCCATGTTTACGTATTTCGATTCCATTTGACTTTGATGACGCATCGGACGCGATTCTATTTGTATTTGTATCGCATTGTTCAGCATTGCGTGTTTGCATAAAGTGCACAAAACATATGCAAAAATAACAAAATAACATTAGAGCAACATTATATGGGATTATAGCCGATTGTTTACATTTGAAATGAAACAAAATATAAGCACAATTTCCAATGAGCGCACTTATTTGAATATAATTATTTTAGTATATAATATGCATAATTACTTTTCGGTTCAGTTTGCAATTATGGGAAAACTAATAAAATGGGAAAAATAAAATATGTTTAAGTATTTTGAATACACTGAGAGTAAATATTATGGAAACTTATGAAATCGTAATCAACACTACAAGGCACATCACAATATAAATCAATGAAATTGTAGTAAAAAAATGCAGATTTTTATTTAAAGCACAACTCAAAGCCATAAAATATTTATATATATTGAGTATATGGCAATTTAAGCAGCTGCGCTTCGAATCAACTTCACAACTTATTAATTATTCTCTTTTAATTTAATTTGTATGCTCTGATTCGAATATCAAAGTAGAAAGCGCAAAAATCGGAATATTCAACAGATATTAAATGCGACAAGAAATTGTATGGCACAGAAAAAAAAAAAAACATGAACGCAACAAGCTGTGTGTGAATTGTTATTGAGAGCCGACCGATAGTCCACAAACAATGCAGCTGCCATTGCAACTACCACTCTGCCACACTGCCACTGCCAATGCAGCACTAACAAGCAACAGCAACTGCAACTTAGTTACTTACAGTGGTTTTAACGTGGACAAAGAACAAGCGTACGAGCCAATGCCAACAAAGGCCAATCTCCAAATATATTGAAATACAAGTAAGCTCCAGTCGAGACAGCTCGACTTGGAGATACCCAGAACTACAGTTTACTTAGGCACAAGCTGTACTTGTTTTAGATATTCATTCACACACTTTGTGTGTGTGTGTGTGTGCAATTTGATAAATATGAAAATATAATTTTCTTCAATTATATCTGAACCGATGTTTATTATGTTATGCATATATAGCTTATAAGAAAGATATAACTATAAAAATTGTGCTTTTTATTGTTGTTCTGTAATTGATTCTTATCGATATTGGAGAACGGTGAAAGTGATCGATAAAATAAAATAACGATGTTCTGATTTATGAGCAATAGTTTTTAAAACTTTAAAATTTCGACTAAACATCTGATTCTGCTGTGCACAACTGCATTATACCCTTTTCAGTCACTTGGGTTCAGGTCACAGAAAAAAAACTGCGGGGCAAACACCCCAACTCCCACTCAAACAGAGTGTGTTTTTTTTCAGCAATAAATCTGACTGCAGTAAATGCAGCTGGGTGCCCAAAGTGGGCGGTTGCTGTTGTGAGGCGTGACTGCTTACAAGTTGCCATGACATTGTCATGCATATGAAGTGCTTCATACATACGCACCGCACACACACACACACACACACACACACACACACACACACACTCTCAGACAAACTCAGTGGAAGCGTGAGGTTTCTGGCTTTTAATTGCTGTTGGCTGTTTGGGTCTTCGTTTGTTTACAAGCTGCGCCAATTTCGCGCTACTATTAAATTGTATTTAATATTTGCAATAGGCCCAGGCCCCCAAATTGCTTGCACAATTTAAGCGGCCAATTGTTCTTGTTGACTTTATTGTTGTTGTTATTCAGCTACTCATTTTAGTTTAATTTCTATTTAAATTCATATCGTCTATGCAGCGCGACAAAAACAAAAAGAAATGAAAATGAAAACTTTGCCCAGTTGCTGCGAGGGTATATTTTATGGCAACACTCAGCGCTTAATTACCCCAAAGCTTATCAAAACATCTACGAGGCGATGACGCTGATGACAACCACAACGTCTCAGGCACTGAGGGCGAGGGGGAGGGGGAGGGATGAGGGGGGAGACACCGGGGGAGCGTACTTGTGGGTGTCTTCCTGGGTGTGATGTGAAGTCGCCAAGTTTTGCTTAATGAATTATTTAATCTGCGCTGCATCTACGAAAATTGTGCGCTCTTAACCAACAACTTTTTTTCTTCGCTCAACTTGTCAACCCTAAACGAAAAATGTATACACGCCAGAGCAGCACCACGACTTTTAGATACACTGTACAATTGTTTGTTGAGAGAACAAATTAGTAAAAAATACGAAACGAAAAAAAAAAATTAATGTGAATTTATGTATTTCAAAAAATGTAAATAATATATTATTACAAAATAAATATTATTAATATAATAGATTTAAGTACACAGATATTGTATATATTTCATACTCAACTTTATATATTTCTTTTATACTTTAGGTAATATGTATTCACATTAATTAGAACTAATCAAATTTATATAAATATAAACTTATATTTGCCCTTTATATATCAACATGATATTAACATTTGACTCAAGCGCACTCACAAAGCTAAGCCCATCTTTTCATACCCTATTAGGCGAGCGACGAAAATGTTTAAGGCTAATGCAAATAGACCACAGAGCTGGCCAGGCTAATAAGTTAAACGACACCGTGACATAGTAACGAGAAGATGGCAGGGGTGGCGTGGGGAGAGGGGAGGGGGGGACAGGCAAATATTAATGCCAAGGCGGCGTGCTGCCCAAGAAGATACAAACTGAAAGCAGACCGAGTGAACTCCATCCACAAGCCAAGTATCAGACACGGAGATAGAGTCTCGAGGTTTCGTGGCTCGCAGTCACTGAGTACACATGGCTGACTGAGCGTATTTGTTCACCTATTTACCACGCAAATGAAGTTGAAAATAACTGTGAAATGAAGATGAAGTGCTTTAGTCAACAGCAGCAGCAGCACCAGCAGCAACAGCAGCCGTTGAGCTCAGGCCCAGACAACGCCTAAATGGAATGTAAATATTTGAGGAGGCGCCAAGGAGCGCGTTAAAGGTTGAAGACAACGTTGACTTCATGGCTTGGCTGCTGCTTCTTCCTTTGCCAACTACTGTATATAAGTGTATATGTGTGTGTGTGTGTGTGTGTGTGTGTGTGTGTGTGTGTTTGTGGCAGCCGTATGTTGACTTAAGTGTACCAGCCAGCCAGTTAGCCGAGAAGGCCTTAAGCGCCAAAACAATGGCCAAGTCGAGTCATCTTTACTTTGGCTACGTGCTCTAGCCGTTGGTGTTGAAAATTGAAGGCAATTAAAAGAGCCAGAGTGTGTGTGTGTGTGTGTGTGTATGTGTGTGTGTGGCTTATTAGCAACAGCAAAAAGCCAAAAATGCCATGCAACACATTGCGGCCTGTAAATCAAAAGCCAACGAGCGAACAGCTGAAAGTGCTTCCGACAAGTCTAAGAACAATTATATAGTTGAAAACACCTTTGCTGCAGCTACGAAAACAAAGTTCAAACTTTAAATGCCATATGTGAATAGCAGTGAAAGCATTTTTATAACTTTCCTGCACAGAGAAGAACCCCCAGAGAATATATATATATTTATTATCAGCTTCATAAGTCGATTCAATATAGTCAGGTCTATCTGTCTAACTGTCTATCCATTTCTATTCAAATTTCTTCCTCAACTTTAAAGCTTTGTCTTTGCTAGAAGATCGGATGACTATATTATACGGTATTCATAAGAGTCCTAGTCTGAGGTTTTAATTAATAGTGAAAGTTAGACATCGATTAGGTCAATAAATTCATGAATCATTCTGTATTTAAAAGTACTTTAGAGTAAGTTTTCAAAAGTTCAATTTGATTACTATTCCAAAATTACTTAAGCACTTGGAAAACATATTTACCAATACTCGCACTGAATGTATTTTATTGATAAACAAAACTATATGTGCATATATTTTATTGACACTGATTTAAAGTAAATTTTCAAAGTGTTGGGTTGGTTTTAATTGGAAATTTGTGTATTAATTTGTAAAATAAATATGGCAAGACACTCACAGAATACTTCACTTTACGTGCATTGCACATTTAATGGCAGATGGAAAGTTGGGTATTAAGCCAAAAACAATTACAACTCTGGCATAATAAATATTTACTGCATAAAGTCGAGATCTGCAACCTTAAAACATGCAACAGTTTATTTGAGTATTTGCACAGGAAAGCCAAACAGAGAAATCTGTTCAAAGTGCAACTTGCAACGTGCAGGTTGCAAGCTCTCTGCACGTGCATTTAACAACACTTAACGGCAATTGTTTTATGACACAAAAAAAAAAAACCAATGGAAAACAAAAAGCCAAAACAAAGGGAATATAAAAGCACAACTCAAAAGATGATTTATTCAGCGCGAATGGCACAAAAAAAAAAAAAGAAGGCAGAAAATGAAGAAGAGAAAAATCAAGTTAAACTTTTGCAGCACAAACAAAAATTCGCTAAAGTTGCGTTTTCTTTGCTCCATTTTCTTCGTCTTGTTTCTCTTGTTGCGGAGTTTATCTTGTGGGCAGGCTGCACCTGGACACAGAGTCCTACCTTGACTTTAGCTGCAACCACTGTGGCTCTGGTCTGGCTGTGGTCACGCTTTTCTAACCATTGCGTTTTCCTATGCTAACTTTACTGCAAAAAGCCAGGCACGCCAATAGAAAGAGAAAGGGAGAGAGAAAGCCGCTTTTCAGATTGCACTAAAAGATTTGCTGGCAGTTGGTTTTGGCCACTTTGGCTTTTGTTACTCTCCAAGCTGCGGCTCAATTTTTCTTCCTTTTCTTTTTCTCTTTCACTTTTTGGAATGCTTTGATTTTTTGAAGTGAAAGAGTATATTGATTTTGTTAAATCTTTCAACGCTTCAGATACGATAATATCTAATAATAACAAATTGATAAAAGCTATATATATATATTTGACTTTAAATATGTAGTTCCTGTCGCTAGTGTCCCCAAATCATAGTTTATGTTGATTAGGCTTGAACAACAGGACAATGATCAGGAAGCCTGATATATGTTTATGAATATGTTTTTCCTTGCAAACAACACAAAACCAGCAATTTATTTTTATACATTCAAAATGACCGCCATTTTATTAGTTCATAAAAATCAAGGCAGTCTTCCCGTATCTATGGAATGATATTGGTATTCCATCTGTAGAAAGAATATCAGCAGTTGAAACAAAAAAAGACCCAAACCAAAAAAAATATATATAAATTAATATTTCAGGTCAGTTTTAAGCTCCAACTCCAACCAACATCATTATCCAATCTCATTTTATTCGCTATTCAACTGATAACAGAGTATTTCTTAGTCGTTGACAATCAACTGCAAGTTGCTAACTCGTTTTGTTTTTCCATGCTTTATGTAGCCTTTTGTTGTCGCCTTTAGCCATTGAGCAAGAACTGAGGTCGCCTAATGGCTCGACTGGCTGCCTAACCGCCAAGCCAACTTCTAAAGCTGAAATCCTTGAGCGTTGCAGCCGCAGTGGCTGCATTTCGCAATTAATAACCCTCAATGCATTTGCATAATTAAAAGGCGACCAGTGGCAGCGGCAGCGGCAGTGCGTCTTAAAGATTAAAGACTGAAACGATCTGAAGTTTTAGTCGAGAGCATCGAGAGCCTCACATAGCTGCTCGTAAAAGCGGGTTTAATTTCATGCAACTCAAAAGTGGCAATAAACGTGGCAATGGTATGTCACAGACAGATGGAGAGCGAGAGAGAGAGAGAGAGAGACACAGAGAGAGAGAGAGAGAGAGAAAGAGAGACACAGATGCCAGCACGAGGTCACATAGCTGCAGGTGCAGCTGCAGGAGGAGAGGAGGAGGGGATAAAGGGAGTCGGGTGATGATGTCCCACGCAACACATCTTCCAGCAGAACAATAAAGCAACTCGGAATCGCATTCACAATTGACAATCGCCTGCGTGCTGAAATGCCGGGCAACAGTTTGCTAAATTCCCTTTAAACAACAGCGCAAATCATTCAATTTGCCTGAATCGCAAAAAAAAATCAAAAGAAGAACTACAAACAGCGCAACAAAAAAAGCTAAAAAGAAAAAAAAGTGCCAAGTGCCAGCAAAAATAAATACTCAGCCATGGACAAAATCAAGCTGCAGAAAAAGATACAACTAGCTGGGCCGTTAGACTATTTGCCTCCTCACTCCCCATCTGGAACTGTTGAGTTGAGGCAGCTCAATTGCAGGACAATCAGCACAATTGATTTCCCCAAAGTGCCTGCCCCAAGTCGTCTTTGGTTCACCCTCCATGCCTGCTGGCACCCAGCATTAAAAGGATTTAATGCCATTTAAGCCAAACAATGTGAAGACAGCGCTACGACAGAGCCAACCAACAGAGTCAAAGAGTCGTTGGACGCCACAAAACACTCAACCACCCACAGCACCACCCACAGCACCACCCAAAACCCACCCTTTGTTGCTTGCATTCGCGAGCCACTCCACGGAAAAAGTTTATCAATAAAATAACTTGTCGACGAAGACGAAGACGACGACGACAGCGACAAGGATGAGTTCAACTCCTTGGCAGTCAAGTCGAAAATTGCAGCAAGTTTTTGTCAGTCAACGAGTACGGCACACACACACACAACAACACACACACACACACACACACACACACACACAGACACAGAGAAAGCGCAAAGGACATCAAGTGGCGCAATCTTGAGGCTCTGCCAAGGAACTTCAATTGCACTTATAGTTCCTGTCTGCCACTCTGCCTGCCTCACTGGGCGGCACAAAGAGTTATTACATGCATCAGCGACATATGACGTACACGCAACGTATCCCAATGTCGCCCAAAATAACGAATTTCCTTCACTAACGACACCCTTAAAGCCATCAATTAGTGCGCATCTTAAATACAAATAGATATAGAGAGTTAAATAAATCAACTAAGTCAAGAAAACTAAAATTCAATTGAAATTAAAAGGCTTTAATTTTAAGTTAAAAATATTTTTGTACCCGTATCAAGGCAATATTTTATAGAGGAAGAAGCATAAAAGATTCTTTTCGGTGAGCAACAACAAAAATATGTCTTGAGTTAAGTCAATATTCTGTTGCAATGATAATATTTAAAATCAAAGTTCATTTGATTTAATTACGTTACATTTTTTATGACCTGAACCAATTTGACATGGACAATGAGGTCGTGTAAAGTAAGCATCTCCGACCTCATAAAGAATATATGTTCTTGATCAATAGCCAAATCAATTAGGCCATGAGAGACTTCAAATTTGTACAATAAATTCTTTCATAATATATTTTATTGAATATCGAAAATCGATTTCCGATAGCAAAAAACGCAGATTTTGTTAACCAAAGTGTATTTTTATATTGAAAAGAAACACGAGCAAGCCTTATTTGTACAAATGTGTATATACATATATATCAGAGCATCTTCCAGTCGAGATCTCTTGACTAGAGCATTCCAACATGCTTGATCTAAGACAATAATTTCATTATATTTATACTCTAATATTTCCATATACCGTAACGAGAGATTTATCTGACAATTATATTACTTTCCTCATGAGTAGCAGTGGTGAACTTTTCGATCTGCAACAATATGCTGCCGGCATACATACACTCTGCCACACAAACCTCAGTCCGCCTGCCCCAAAACAGCTTTTCTGCTTAGGCAATTGTCTTCACACACAAATTGTGTGTTGCATATTGCAGAGGCGTCAACCCCCAAAATTTCACTTTCGGCATACATCAATTGCTATTGTTGCCATTGTTATTATTATTGTTGTCGTTATAGTTGCTGTTGCTGCTGCTGCTGCTGCTGTTGCTGCTGCTGCTACTGCAGTTGTTGCTGCTGTTGCACCTAAGCCAAATGCCAAAGTGGTAAACAATGTCCAATGCTTTGGACTGTGTGCGAAATTAAAACAATAAACGGTCTGGCAAAGGCTGCAAACGGCACAGGCAACATGCTCATGGTAGTAGTAGTAGTAATCTGTGACGTCAAGGCAGTGAGAAACTTTTGAATACCTCAATCACGCATACACTGACATATATGGAAATGAGTGTGCATGTGTGCGTTGCATGCAACATGAGGCAAGAGCAGCAAAAGCAGCAACAGCAGCCGGTCAACAGGCATTTTACCTTTTAAGCAGCTCTCATGCATGAAATTGGAAGAGTAGCAATTGATTGAAAATTTACCGAGAGCTGCCATCAAAATCCAACAACTACAAAGCCAACAACATGCAATACCAACAACAATAAGAACAACAAACGGATAGCAGACGGAAAATAAAGATGGAAATTGTGGTTCACATGATATTTTTCGACGTAATTCGAATTTGCAAGTGAATTTCAACGCTAAGGCCGCCGCCCCAATGTAAACTGATAACGCAGCATTATTACGAATATGTAAAACACACACACACACACACACACACATACCCCTAGACATATGTATGTGTATATACAGTGAAAGCCACCTGGAATGGACATGGCCTTGTGCTCTTTTGCCTTAGCAAGCTGATGGCTTGCAAGAAATTTCTTAGAACTGAGATAAATAATAACAACAGGAATAATCAAGTATAAGCCAGAAGAAAGGTTAAGCTGAGGATTTCCGAAGATTAAATACCCTGGCCGAAATCTTAGTTCATATAAATACTATATGATATAGTTATCCGATGTAGATAATCTTTTTTCTCCAAATTTTTAACTGACGACATTTTCTATACAAGAACTCATCTCTCGACCGATTGCAGACAAAAAATTGCATAAAATACATATTTATCCAAGCTAAAAAATGGCATTTTCAGATCACGTATTCAATCATCATTGGATACATCCTAGTAACAATGAAGCTGTCCGCCAGTGGAGAACCTTCACTGTATGCACATATACATATATAGTATGTAGATTTGAGTGACTATAGTCCGGCCCACTTTAATGGGACGTGTGGTGCGGAGTGGGGGCTTAGCTAATGCTTTCGAATCCGACAGTCAAACATTAAAGTGAAGCGCAATTCCCGCTCACTGAGAAGAAGAAGAAGAAGCGGCAGCAACAGCAGCAGCAGCAGCAGAAGCATCGCGCATTTTGGCGCATTTCACTTTTCACAGGATTATTTAGAATTTATGCATAAACAAGCAAAAGGACGTTACCCAAAGTCATTTGTTTAAGTCAGCGTGTGCTCACATGCCACTGCTAACTTACTCCCACACCCCCTCGCCGCCCACTCGCCACTCCTTACCCCCTTGGCACGCCCACACCCATCCCTGGCAGCCCTGGCAGAGTTTGTAGCATAAGCAAAAACAAAAGCCATTTATAGCCTTCACAATGCTACAACGACTCTTGTTAGTCAGTCCGTCCGTCCTTCTGTCCCTCCGTCTGTCAGTCATTCAGCATGTCAGCTTGTCTGCCATTTTATTGCCACTAGTAAAACAATTTCACAGCGCCACTTGCGAATCCTTGCAAATTGGCGACACATTGGCGCTTTCTTGCTGCCCCAAATGGCATTCACGTCCACCAAATTGGGCAAAAGCCTTCCAATTGCAACTGGAGGCAATGTCAAGTGCAACCAGCACCCAGAGCAACAGAAGCAGCAGCAGCAGCAGCAGCCACTTGGACTTGGACTGCCAGCCAGCTGGCCGGACACTAGACAATGTCAAGGGACTGCCGTCGACTCGCCAGGTATACCCAAAAGCAAGCGGCATGTTTTGTCCTTGCTCCCCTCCAACCCTACCTCCCTCACTGCTGCGTCCCGAGGCGCACTTCAACTGCCTTTCAGCTGGAAAAAGCTACAGCAACAATTTAAAATTGCAAAAGGTGTGCTTTGCTTGTTAAGTACTCTAATAGGCCCGCTTTTGATTTTAAATGGTTTTAGATTTGCTAAATCTATTTAATGTTAACTGAATGCCGATTTTAGCTTGGAGCAAACTTTGGCAAGTGTCGTTGAAATAAATATTAAATGAAATATTAAGCGATAAATGTCGACAGCCATAATCTTGTTAAGCCTGAAATGAATGCCAACATTTTCAAACGGAAATATATCAATCTTGAAGAAGGGTACATCCACCAGGACATAGACAGGATGAGTAATAATATGGCAATGTATACCAATATTAAAAACTTACAAGACTCAGAAACATATTAGATTGTCCTGTAAAAAGCAGATTGAGTCTCGCTCAGTTAGGGGCCTAAACGTTGGAGGAACGATAACTCTGAGAACAGGTACAATAATTGCATTCCTACACACAATATGCAATAGACAATAGATATATATATATATCTATTATATAGATAGCCTATAGATACAATTATAAACAATTCACTTAAAGACATTTAGATAAACGTTTCTTTTTTGAAACAAATTTAGAAGTACTTCAATTGATCTCAACATATTAATACAAACGTTCTGCTTGCCAAATGTCGTTGCCACATGTTGCCAAGCATTTTGTGGCACAACATTGCACTTAACGGCAAGCATTAAAACATGAGGAGCAGCAGCCACAACCGCAAAATTTGCAGTGACAGTTAATTTTGACAAATATGTCTAACGCTTACTACTTACTCATGTTAATGACATCGCTGTCGACGTCGACGTCGACGTCGACGTCGACGTCGCAACTACAGTTAAGCGGTAAACTGCACTATTTATGGGATGCCAATCGAATTTCGGCGCATAACTAATTATGAGGTTTGAAACTAAATTAGTTTTGGGTACTATTTAGTTAATACTAAATGGCAATGCCACAACACATTTTATGGCCTTATCCGTGTATATACCCTGCCCGTAATTAAGGAGTTCACCAAGGGTATTCTGAAGTGCTGCAAAATTTGTGATAGAATATAAACTCTTGAATTGTTATCGATCATAAATGGTATGTGTTTAGAATGGTTTAAGAACTTGATCAAACTATGCTCAACTGTTTGAGTGGAATACTTAAACTTTGTTGAACTTTATATTCCAAATCTCATTCGTTATCTTTGGCATATAAAATCTTGATTCTTTCGTATTCAAAGCAAGTTTATAGGCAAGAGGTAATCGCTTAGTCGAGCTCTCTCGTTTATTGACTTCTGACAGCTGTATTTTATTTTTTTATTGTCGGTTTTATTGAAAATCGTTGAGGTTATTTTGACTATGCGTGGTGGTTGTTGCTGTTTTTGTTGTAATTGTGTTGCAGTTACGGTTGCAACGCCAACTCTATTTGGTATACGATTTTTGAGGTTTTTTGCCAGAGCTGCCATAAAGCCTGATTTTATTGTGTTTGCGCTGTTGCATATGGCTCTCCCTCTCTCTCTCTCTTTTCTCTCTCTCTCTCCCTGTGAGTATGTGTGCGTAAAGTGGCAACAAAAAAATGCAGCAACAAAACACAGCAGATTAAAAACTTTTCCCATTACGTGAAAATTAACAACTTTTTGTTGCACTTATTGCCTGGACTAGAGAAATAGTTGTGCTCTGAGTGCAGACCCCAAAGCAACACTCGCATCTAAATTCTCTAAAAGTAAAGCAGGCTACGTTGTAATACGTTGTGGGCAAGAGTGTGTTGCGAAAGTGTATGTGTGTGCCACAAGGCAAATGGCCAAATGGGTGCGAGAGCATTTGCCTGCAAGTGCAACTGTAATGCCAGCCAAGGTCCATTAAACAAACAGCCAGCCTAGTGGCTTTGACTTTAAGTGCCAAAAAAACATTTAAGAAAATTCAAATAAATGTTGTTTATAGATTTTTATTAATGTGTTAATTTTAAGCGCTGAATTTATCGGGTGAGCAAATCATGATTAAAATTTTATCTGGTTTATATTATTAACATTTGAAATTGTGAATTGAATAGTTTAATTGAAATATTAAACAAAACTGCATAGAACTTAGAGTAATTACGAGCAGCAGCTTATGTGCTACTGATAATGATTCTAATCTGTCAATTATCCCTCAAAAACCGTTTGTAAACATTGTTGCTGGCAACATGTTGCTGCAACACGCTCAACCACACAAACAAGCAACCACATAACTAATCAGCAGACGCAGTTATGTTTTTTTTGATTATTGCTTTGTGTGTGTGGGTGTATGTGTGCTTTGTGTCTGTGTCTGGGGGTGGGGGTGGGGGTTGCCTTTAAAACTTCCCCCTGGCGCATAAAATGCAATCCCGCGAGAGATCGCATCGAGTTTCAGTTGCAAACTTTTGACTGTCCCGACTCGGACGCCAGTTTATGTGGCATGAAATTAGGCAGCAGCACAGATGGCAGCAACTGCTGGTAGCTGGTTGCTGGTAGCTGCCACATGCTAGCATCGTCACTGTTGATGCCACTTGTTACCGCTGTTGCCGCGGGATTGGCAAAAGGCTTCGGCATTGGACAGCTTCTAGCCAAAGTATTAAAAGTGTCCAAACGATGATTGTTTTGGTTATGCCACAGCGACCGTACGACGCGCTTATCCAGTCTCTCTCTCTCTCTCTCACTCTCTCTCTCTCTCTCTCACTTTCACACACACGCTCGCTCTGTCCCTGTTTCACACACACACACACACTCGGTCTGTCTCTGTGGGAATTGCGTCTAGGGTCGTGTGGTCTGTGGCAAGCGTCCTGTGAGTTCTTAGCTGACAGCATCATCAGCAGTGGGCAAGACAAATGTGTCCTGTCTGCAGCGACTTCTTGGCCAACGACGATTTCTGTCAGCTGGATTTATTTCAATCCAAACAAGTTTACACTGACTGGCCATTTAAGCCAAACAACTTGATGCTTTTCGCATGCACTGTAATTATGCGCTTATTGATTTTCAAGCCAGCAGTCAAAGTTAATCGCCATAGAGCCGTGTTAAGCATGCACCATCAGCACCCAGCAGCAGCAGCAGCAGCGTGCAGGAACGGGAAGCAACATGCAGCTGGATGTTCAGCTATAAACCGCCTTCAAAGTTGCTCAACCATAAAAATACTCGCACCCCGTTCAGCTCAGTTTAAATATTGCTTTTTTTTAATTGCATATTATGCTGTTTATCTATGAAAACATTAAAAGAAAAATAACTAAAATTATGAAATGCTTGTAGCTAGTCTAGTGAACATTTAGAGAAAAATCAAAAAACATATCCGATAATTGCTCTATTTAAAAAACAAACAAAACCAAACCCGCTTCGAAACTAAATTCTTTAAAGTTGTGGTTTTTATTGCTATCGGAAATCGACGTGGTTAGTGATGCTGACCAAGAATATATTCAGTATATAAGAAGGTTCAAGATGATTACAATAAATATGAAAGTAAATTAAATAGTTTGCAATTAAAGCACAGAATCAAAAAGGTGTTGTAAAACCAGAGATGAGCTGTATAAATCTTCATAGCACTTTATGTCAAACGCTTAAAAGGAAGCAAAGTCTACACTTTTGTGTGTTTGTTGTGGAAAAGTTTTAAAAAGGCGTTAACATTAAAGTGTGTACTCTTAACTGTGTGTGTGTGTGTGTGTGTGTGTGTGTGCAGTGAGTAAAAAAGTTCACGAGAAATGTGGCAACAAATAAAAAAAAATATTTAAAATGGCCACAAAAAGCAATTATGCTTAAATTAAAACTCATTCATTTGTGCGAGAAATGTTAAAATTCATATGAGATGTTGGCTTCATAAGCGTGGCACTTGTTATACACATACATATGTATGTATGTAGCAAGAACAACAATGCTGAGTCTATGAAACGAAATAAAAATTCAATGCCAGTCCAAATAAGTGAAAAATGTATGCTTAATTTTTTTGTGGTGTTCCTTTTTTATTCAGTTTTTTTTTTTTATTTTTTAGTACCTTTATGTGTTATTGTTTCGTGGCTTTCATTTTTTGTCGGTGGGGTTGGTGGTTACGGGGTTGGAGTCCTGCCTTGCCTGCCTTTCATTTTCGAAATGCTTTGCATGCCTATCGCGCTCTGTGTCTGTATTTATTTGTTTATTTTGGCTGACGATCCAAGCAATCCAAACAAAATCAAGCCCGGTATCCAAAAAATGCAAAGTCGTTTTACGTGGCGTATACTTGATTTGTCATACATTACGCATACGCCACGAATGGTCGGAGGTCCTGCTCCTGCCCCCCGCACATTGCAGCCAATTAGTGCCGGGACATTGGCGGCTTAAATTCCCTATTCCTTTAAAGTTTGATAACAAGACGGCCCCGTGTTTCATACCTCGTGCCCCGTGTCCCTTGCCCCCTGCCACTGAGCTGGGCTCATTCTACTTGCGTGTGTATCACACGCAGAATTTTGATTTGCGCTGCTATTTTCAAGCCGAATGCAGAGGGGGGGGTTGGAAGGGGAGGTGTTGCGAGAGAGGGAAGGGAGGTCATTTCTTTTGTGTGTGTTTGACGCTGGCTGCCGCCTTTGCTTCAGCATTTATTTCTATTATTTTTTTTTTTTTTTCGCTCCCATTCGTTCGTTCTTTATTATGCAGTAAAGTTTTGCAGCAGCCAAAAAGTTTTCCTCAAAAATAATTTGTGAAAAAAAAAAGTTTGCCGGCCATATCTGGGAGTACGTGCCGGGTTCCTTACTCTAAATTCAATTTCATTGTTATATTTGGATGTGGAGCGAGAGGCAGTGAGATAGGGGGAACTTGCACCGTTGCCTGGTTACGTGAGCCTGATAAGTCACAATTCCCATGCCTATGCGTTGATTCTACTTTCCGAGCAAATGATCTACTTACGGTAAGAACAGTTGACTTGGTCCAGCAAATGCAGTCTAAGACGCTTTACTCGAAGCTTCTTTTTATGTGCTGAACTTGAACAATTTGCCAACAGTAGCTTAATGTTGAGTAACTTAAGGCAAATACAAAACAAATAAATAAGTTTCTATGTTTCTTGTCTTGATTATGATTAGTTGTTTGGCAGAAATGTATGCATTTTTGTGATTGCCTTTTTCTCAATTGTATTTATTTAAATGAATTAAAATTTTTGCAATTTTCTAAACTGATAATTTAAGGTAAACAATCAATTGCTACTGCTCATTTGGTTATCTATTTGTACTCACTTATATATACTCACTTAACGCCTCTTTACATCCATATTATCTGCATAGTGGCTGCCACTTCATCTGCAAGCATGCAACTCGAATTTGCCGTGTGCTCAACTTAATCATATTTTAAACGCAACTTGTGACACTTGGCACTTTCTTAGCGATCGCATTATGACTGCCTTGACACTACATAACTCAGTCAAGTTGCACATTAACCTATCCCTCTCCCTCTCCCTCTCCCATCTCCCCTTTGCCCTACCTGCTGCAAACATTATGCGGTTTTTCAACATTTTTATGGTGCTTATGCTCGGCTTCAACTAGCAGCTTGCCGCTCTCTCGAGTTGTTTGTAGCTGCTGCTCAACTATTTAATAATGTTGGCTACTTCTTTATGTACTTCACGGCATCGCAGCGAGCATTATTTGTATGCCTGCCACACACCGCCCCGTCCTGCCCCGCTTTTAGGTTGTCCACAAGCCACGTAACTTTACCTGGCGGCTCTGTTCATTTGCAAGTGTCCTTGTCTGCTCGACTTGCATTTATTTATACTGCTCCTCGCTCGTGCTCTATCTATGAGGGTACTTAAATGTTGTCACAAAAAAGGAGACAGTTCAATGATAGATTTTTAGCATGTACTTTAATCTAAACACAGGCCAAAGCATGCTTAAAAAGACCAATGTCTTCCTACAAGTCGATTTAGTTTTCACAAAATTGGGAGAGAGGGAACCATTTGTAGTAGTATCTACAAGAGTATATAATCTTCAGCAAGCAAAAGACAGCCGATTTTTTTCTTTCTGTCTGTCAGCCAAGAGGAGGCACAGCCCGAGTAGCAACAGTAGCTTGCAGGCCAGCCTGACTGCAATCCACTTTTGCACTTAGCAGGGATAACGTGCAGCTTTTTGTCAAAGCACAAGGCAGAGTCGACAGCATGCCAAAGGAGGGGGGTGGTGGGAGGGTGCTTGTGGCAACCACAGGTTGTCGCAAATATCACACCAACTTGTCATGTCCAACAGTTTATGGCCATGTTAAGCTGACTGTCCGGCTGTCTGGGGGGCATTGTCTGTAACAATAATGTGGCACATCAAGAAGTAGTTGGCATCAATGTCTGGGCACCATAGATATTAAGTAAATTTCAATGGGTTCTATGATAGCTCATATCACTTGGCCTTTGGCCATCTGCCAGCCAAAAGGACACTAACAAGCGTTACTAATTGCAACACACACACACACACACACACACATAAACACACATACTCGCAGAGGACCATAATGAGCCGTGGCCACAAAGCAAAGCCAGCTCCAAAAATAGTTACAGAACCAGCTATACACTGAAAATAAATAAAGCTACTCGAAATACGAGACTAGCTTTAATTAAATTCCTCTTGTTTTATTTGAATTTTAGCTCAAAATCCTTTTTAAATATTGTTAACTGAAGTGTGCATTTACCAAGTATTAAAGTCGACCATTAATGTTAAATAAACTGGAAAAAATATTTAGTATTTAAATGTAATCTTTAGGAAATCTTATTTAAGAAATTGAATCAATCAAATGCCTGAAGTGAATGTGATAAAATTCAGCCAAAAAATAGAAGTAAATAAATAAATATTTTAAAGAAATGGCAGAAGTTTCAAATCTTATTTGTCGAAATAATGCGCCAAAAACACCCAACAACAATTGAATTTTAGCAATATTTGAAGAAAGAACATTGTGCTCCGGATCTTGGTCATAACCCTTTCAACATTTTCTGAGTGTAGGAGCAGTAAGCCACTGCTGCTGGTGCTGCTGCTGCTGGAATAGAAACTGAAACAGGGAGGAGGAGCTGGTGCTAATGGCTCTTCGCTTCCGCCGCATCAGTGCAATGCGCAGCACAAAAATTTTGCAGCTTCTTTGGCGTTGGCAAAAATTTAATTTAGAGGCAAAAACGTAACGCATCGTGCCGCTATCCGTTGCACATTGCAGCAGTAGCAACAAACTGGCTGTGGTATGGGGAGCAGTGAGAGGCATCCCTGGCAAGTAGCGCACCCCAAAAGCGACGATCTCTGGTGGCCGCCTCGGACTCTTTTGGACTCGCTTTGCCGACAACGTTATTTATGGCATTCCAGAACGGCCTTTGGACACTGTAACCGCATTTCTTGGTAACGCTGCCTCCGTTGTTGTTGCTGTTGCTGCTGCTGCTATTGCTTCTGTTGCTACCGTTTGCCACTTGGACCGTTGCCCTGTTTAGAGCTAGCTGCAACTGAAACTGGTGCCGCAACACACACACAGACACAGCCGTCAACAAAATGGGCCAAAAGGGTTGGTCGAAAATGCATTGCCATCGTAGATGTTGTAAAATTAAAAAAATGTGCTTGGCAAAAAATTAACGAAAATGGAGCTAAGGTTTTTCCATTTTTTTTCTTTCTTTTTCGTTTGGGTGTGGGTAGAATTTTGTGGCTCTGCGAGAGTTTATCACAAGACTGAGTGTAAATGAAAATTGATATTAAAGCTGTCAGATAAACAATATGCATACTGAGATAAATCCCTCAGATGGAAGTTAACTATTTAAACAGATTATGAGCTGAACACTGTATGAGCAACTTTTATAAGAGACTTAAAAAATTAAACAATCAATCATAATAAAACATATTATGTTATATATTTATTATGATATTCCAATGTGTTGCAAGTATGTGCTGAAAATTAAGGTCAGACTGAGTTTTTTCTTTATTTTCGTGGAGTTTAAATAACAGTTAAAACATGTCAGCAAATTGTTCTTTATTAGATGTATACAAAGTTCAAATAAACACACTCAACTTCAGTTAGTTTTGTTCTTCAATTTCAGTCACTTTACACTCAACACACTCACAAAAGCGGAATATAAAAAACTAATTAGCAGCATTATAAACTAACAAGAGCAAAAAAACAAAAAAAAACATAAAAGAAAGCTCATCTTCTCTTTTGATTTTATGTTTTTGCCATCGACTCAGAAACAGGACAACAACTGGAACAGCACATAAGAGAGCTAATCCTCTCTTTGGATTTAGCACAGCAACAACATGCTTATTTATATTCACTCCGCACACAACACTTTTCATGGCACACAAAACAAAAAAAAAACCGATTAACAAAATTAGAATGGAGAAAATCGCACAGAGCCTAAGCCAACGACAACAGAGAGCTCTCATCATCTTTTAATTTTTTTAATTCTTTTTGGCCAGTAAAGGCAACCACCTGCAGCTTTGACTTGCAATGAAAGCACTTTAAAAAAAAACAATTATGGTCTTAAAAAGATTATGACTATTATTATGACGCGTATCCATATTACTTGTATTATTTAGCGGCCAATCAGCAACTGTCTGCATTTCACTCCAACCGTCACTGAAATGATCTCTGTTGCCGTATTTCATTCATGCCTATTGGCAATGTTCTACACATCTGCGTGTAAATGATGTATAAGCAGATGCATGTGTTTAATATACAGATATGCATGGATACCCAGTAAAGGAGACAACGAATGCATTTTATTGTAGTTTTTTGTTACTTCTCTCTCTGGCTTTGCTTAGATAGTTTAGATGGTTTATGCATGGGGTTTTTTTCTGTTGGCGAATTTTGCACTAAAAACAAATCATTTACACAGCGGTTGTAGCACTTGCAGTCACTGCCACCATGTTATTGAAGCGCCACTTAGAGATTTTAGCATTTCAATTACCGACTCTGCTCAGAAAATAAACTATTCGCTTCACTGCTCAAGCATTCACTAGTTAAGACGCCCTCGCCATAAAACAGTTAGTCAGCTTTTGTTAAAAAACAATCTCCACCAGGTGGAAATTACTGATGCTCTCTCTCCCTCCCTCCCTCTCTCTCTCCCTCCCTCTCTCTCTCTCTCTCTCTCTCTCTCTCTCTGTCTCCTAAGTGGAAAGTGTGAAACTGTTCCCAGGTGGCCTATTAACATGGTTTTGGAGACAGACGTTCCCAACTTTAAATCTACAGGTTAAATCATAAATAAAAAGCTCTGGTTTTTAAAAATCGAATCATTTTTATCGCAGTTATGGCTATGTAGAGATATAGGCCGTTTCAGTGTGTTTTTCGAGACAAAATCGCGTTTTCAATATTGAATTGATGATGAACAAGAATAGGTATATCTTCATTATACACATATGCGTATGCATATGCATTATGGCTTTTAAATGTTAAATATTTAATTGGGCAGTGCAAACCCGATTTAAAATCCTGTTTTGAACAGCAATAATTAACTTGAGGCGAAAGCAATTAAAAGTCAGGAATACATTTTGTGATAGCCAAAAATATGCACACAACAAAAGGTAATTAACCATAAATTAAATTGACCATCAGAGCCAACTTGTGGCATTTGTGTTAGTCACATTCGGAATCCATTCACAATTAGCTTGTTTTGGATTTCAAAGCAACTAGCAACTAGCAACCAATGGCAAATTGTGAGTCGGCGGCTCAAGTTCATAATTATGTGCAACCCGTGTGTGTCCGTGTGGGACATCAAATATCAAATGAAACATTTTACATAACTATGCACAATCCGCACCAGAAGGGTGATCAGAAGGGGAGGGAGGCAGGAACAAAGCGTGGAGCCAACTAAGCAGACAAATGGCCGCATACTTTTTCCAATTCACTGCATTTTGTGGCAGGCAGCCCGAAACCTTGCCTCGATTTGTATCCACTTGCCACGAGCCCATGCTCCGTCCATGGCACACAAAAGCCAGAACTTTAAATGTTATTTGCGTTTCTGTTTCATATTTTTTATTACATTTGTTGTGCATTTGAGTGTGCAAAACGCTGCACGAAGTGAGTGGCTCGAGCAGTTTCTGACAAAAGTCGGAAATATTCAGATTTAATGTGTTTTCAATTGGTTTTCAATTAGCCATCAAGTATTTAGTAAGAACTGTAAGCATTCAAAGTAAAAATGATTAATAAATAGCTGTAGCTGTATGAAATTAACAAATAAAAAATGAAAAAAAATTTTGGGTCCATCATATCCGACTGCGGAATACTCTGTTATCAGTGCAATACCTACTGATAATACTGATGGCAAAACTGTCTCTAGCTGTAGCGTGTCCAGTAAATATAAATCAATATAAGATGTTTGAATTGTTTCTCAGCTTTGCAATGAATACTCGCAAACTTCTCGTGCCACTCGCGCAACACGTTTTACCTTTTGATTGTTGGTCCCAAATGGTTGCTTTAGATTCTTTTACACATTTTTCTGTGTTTCATGTGAGGCAAAACTAATTTGGAAGTCAATTAAAAATGTAGTTGCTTTGCGGCTAAGCAGATGAACCAAATGTTGCACAAAAATGCCTGGCAGCAAAAGCAGCGCCAAATGTTGCTGTCTCTGTGTGTGTGTGAGTGTGTGTGCGTGTGTGTGTGTATTTCTGTTAGTATACCTAGGATATATAGATATGTATGTGCTTTTATTCATGTGCTAGTTATTCAGCTTATTTCCTGTGCTTATTGTCGATTTCTTACTTATTTTTGCGCACTTTCCGCAATATTTGCCGGGGCATTTTTTGCGATTTATGATCCATGTGCGCTCCCTGCCGGCAATTGCAACGGATATAAACATTTTTGAACTCATTTCAACTTCACATATCCTCCCAGCTACCAAAGCTATCTGCCACACGATGTGGCAGGGGAGAGAAGCTGCTTAGCGTTTATGCTGCTGCCTCATGAAATGGCACGTGTCGCTGCTGCTGCGAGTACCTTTATCCATATAGTAGATACGAGCTACATATTTATTCTTTCTATCTATATTTATACCCTGCATCTACGAACCCATAAAGAATATCATGCACATCATGACTCAATCATGTCCATCTGTCCATCTGTCTGATTGAGTCGATTTCAGTTTCTAAAAGAGCTACAGAATTGGTAAAGATATAGCCTGACAATTAATATATTATATACCTTGATACATTATTGCTCAACTGTAGGATTTTTCATTAAAATTGTACAGAAAATACAAATATTTTTCACGACAACCACAACAAGCAGGGTAACTGCTCGTCGAGCTGACTCGACTAGAGCATTGCAAGTTGTTCTTTTTATTTCGTTGGCAAAGTCGCTGCAATCCAGTGTGCTTATGTTTCACTTTTCACAACATAAATCCCCCAAGCAGTCGTAGCCACAGACGCAGCTCAGGCTCAAGCCAAAGCTAACCTGCCAGCTATGCTAGCAGCAAACAGATACGCAGATACGCAGATACAGAGATACAAAGATACACAGCTATGACTGCTTACTTAGCAGCAACTTAGTCAAACTTCTGTGAGCCGTTTTGTAAAACGCTGAGCTATTTATTTAGATACAACCACCTCTCCCCCCTCGGATTGCCGTTGGACGAGGCTTTTGGCTTTGTGCGACGTTTTTCCAGCTAAAACTGTACGGGAACCTGAGCCATGTATTATGCTCACTTATTATTATTATTATTATTATTTGCTTGCCCTGCCTCTGTCACCTTTCCCCTGCCCCTCTCATATCCTGACAGGTAAGAAGAAGGTAAAGGCTTAAGGGCATCAACTCCTGCTGTGCTCACATATAAATCTACAGTCAAAGTTCGCTTGGCCCAACGACAAAATCATTATCCAGTATCAAGTTTCCCCCCCGCTCTTTAATTTTCTTTATTTTATTATTTTTATTATTTTTTTTTTCTGTTTTTGTTTGC